>OZ018328.1:97451094-97891094 GCA_963969495.1 Ceratothoa steindachneri
TTATTTAAAAAAGCAAAATTTACATAGCATTATATACAATCTTGAATATATTTTGCTTATGTAATTAACTGACTAGCATATGCGGAAATAATTCCTCTTCTATTTTTCGCGAGCACTAGAACGGTAATCAAGTTATCCTATGCTATTTATGCTATGCTGTTTTGAATGACTGGCTTCAATCTCGAGTGGAAAAGGGTTAAAAATAGTAATAATTAATTTTTTTTTTATTCTTGCAATGCCCTACAAAGCGCAACTCATAATCTGAGATTACCATTCACTAAAAAATACATAGAAACCTTAGTTAATACTTAGTCGGTCCAGATTCTCCAGTTCCATCATCGCGAATAATGAGCATCGATCGTTTTGGATAATGAGTACTCGCAAATGTCGATTTTAAGGTTTGTTCAGAACGAATGATTTTAAGGTGTGTTCGGAATGAAAGTCCATCGTTGAGTGGCTGATTTCTTATCGCACGCCTCAACCACGAGTCCTACAATTCGCTCTCGTTTAGTGTCAATGCAGAAGTTGTAGGACAGTGATTTAATCCAGTGCTCCTTCTCCATACGCTTCCATTTCTGTCAATATATAAGTATTGAAGTCCAGTGTTATGAGACGTATGAAAGGAAGTATGATGAAGATTGAAAGTATGAAGAGGTATGAGAAAGAATAGAGAAGTATAGCAAAAAATATAGAGTACGTAAAGGACGGAAAGTGGAACAAAAGAGTATGTAAAGATTGAAGATATGAGAGAAATTATGTAAGGAAGTATAAAGAAATATGACAGACAGAAAGTGTGTAAGAGAATATGAAAAAGAATGAAAGTATGGAAGTCTGAATGAAAGATGGAGTGTAGAGTGGTGGCAAAGTAGAGTGAGTGATGATGAATAAATGACTGACTGTTTACGCTTAGAAATAGAATAGTATATCCTTGATATGTTTTAAAATTTACCAATCAAATAGAATGGTTGTTCTGTGGTAATACTTCTTAATTTTACTCTAGCTGAAACATTTTTTAATATTTTAAGATGTGATTATGATAAATAATTGTATATATTTTCTATAAGGACAATTAAAATGATGGAACATTGAATTTTTTTTAAGAAAAACAAAAAATAAAACAAAATGAACTTATAAATCCGTCCAACTACAAAAATTCCAATAGTAATACAAATTGAAGATCTACAGTTCTCATAAGTGGAAACTTTGCCATCGATATCCAGTGAACAAATGAAGATAGAACACATAGTACATTTGACATTGTATTTATTAGTTAATGGCATGTTTGTGGTTAATTATGACCCCGTTTTAGGCAGAGGAAGGTCAATATGAAGAAGTTTGAAGACACTCACTTCTGCCTTGGTTAATCGACCTTGGGGAAAATTGTCAAAACAATTTTAAATGTATCACTTTCATGCATCGCCAGGCAAATTGGTTCGAATTTATAGGTTTTAGTACAAGTAATTTGTTTCTAAAGGTTTATGTTTGCTATTCTATTTCATCTTTTTTTATATCGTTACTCTGGGCTTGTTATTTCTTTCTGTTTACACCCCTTCGTTTCCAAGCGTGCACATATGTAATTAGTGGTGAGGTGAAAGAGGGTGTTATGCACCCTCAAAATATATATGCTTCATCTTTAGATGACACTTAGAGCTTTGAGATTTGTTAATTAACCTTAAAATACTTACCTGAAGGTCGTTATTTTGACACGGATCTAAGTTTAGTGATTGGCCTGATTTGGGTTCATTAATGGTTAAACAAAGGTCATTGTGCTTGATGAGATCATTATGAGTAAACGCCCATTCCTGTAGAAAAAAATGAAATTTAAAATCATCATTAAGCCGTTTTCCCAATGTGGGATCGGCATGCATCAAAGCCACTACCTCACCATGACCACCCACACACCTCTATGCCCCTGTCAAACACAAAGCCACGGGTCATGTTTTGCCACGTCAAATTGGTCCTTCATAGCGACGAGGTTCGATGTTCCGCGGCATCTCGTCTTAAGCACATAAATACTTAAGACGTCGAACTTGTTCAAGAGAACACCACATACTCTAGTATTACACATCACACCACCCTCAAGGCTAAACTCCCCCTTTTGGACCTTTACTTATAGCTCATTCCTCACCTTGCCAAACACTTCGACCAGCATTTCCAAATCCCTCTCGCTCTTAGCCAAATAATGTTAATCCTCACACTTAGCGGAAGGACGGAAGGACGACATTAGAATTTTCCAATTCAAACACATTTGAAAACTTTAGGGGAAAATTTAACCTCCAGTAAACAATGCGGTTAATTTTGAGTGGTCATCGTGAAATAAATCGTCGTCTCATTCCATACATGAAAATATCGCTGCAAATTACATTGGGGCTATCGTACCTGACTGTGCGCAGGCGCAAAACCTTGCGAACTCTACCGTTATATCGCCCTCCAAACTTGTCTTTAATAGTAAACAGTTTCTAAGGAATTCGATCAGAAGTATGAAGGGAGAAAAGAAAGAAATCCGGTTTAACCAAAAAAGACATTTCTATTCAGTGGAGATGAATGCGGAAATGGACAGGGAGATGATGGATAAAGGGTACAAAATAAAAATAGTGAAAAGGGTTAAGGGTGGCAAACACTGCATGACAAACATTGTCAACCTCAATAATTTCAGACTATTAAGGATAAACCCTTTCCACATGTCCCTAACATGTTGCCCCCCACGGCTCATGAAAAGGCAAACACTACAGAGGTATGAAAATGTAACAGCTTCAAAATTTTCAATCTTAACCTACCTGATTTCCACCAGTTCCATGACACGCATAGAGGCCAACTGTGCCCTCAGCCTGATGCCCCAAAGTGTCCATACACTTCTGCCCTTGCTTAAGGATGCCGTAAGTTGCATGACCTCCGTCAGGCACTTGAAGTTCAGGGTAGACGTTTTTCAGGTACCACCCAAAGTCGTGGCACTTTAACCTTTTGCGAAGTTCAAGACGGCTCTCAATGCTGAGGGTAAATATGGTATATGTTACCCATGTGTGAGGCAAGAAAAATACCTATAGCATGGCACGGCGTGTCGTAAAAGGCGACTATACCCAGGTATGGGCCGCTGCGGTAAGACGCACATCCAAAAGTTTTTTCTACAAGCGCACTACCCAATGGCGGTAATCGGCGTGGTATCCCGCACCTGTCTCTGTCATGTAGCAGTTATGTTGATGTGTACCAACAACACTTATTGAGAGAGTGATTAATGATGATTTTTATCTATTCATTTCCTTTCGATGCTTTCCTGTAGCAATTGCACGTTTAACAAAGGGTAAAAACAATCTTCCACATATTGCACACAGGACGGAGATTCTTCAAACGACAATAGGCATACGCCAAACACCTCCTTACTCGTCTACACGTCTGACAGATCAGCTTGGTTAATAATAATAGTAATATGACCACGGTCCTCACAGAGGGCCTGTCTACCAACTAAGAAAAGGCTTGAAAGAAAATGTTGGTCTTCGAGGCACGCTTGAAGGCAACAAAGGAATAGGAAAAGGCAAACATCTTCGAACAAATCAGTCACCTTTGCAGGATAGATGACTGCAAGCATTAGGGGTGGGGGGAGCTTGAACCTAGAGATCTCAAGAGACGGAATAGGTTCAGAGAGGAAAGCTGGTAAGAGACTGCCGTTACAATTAAGATCTTGTGGGTAAAAAGGAGGACATTAAAGGCGATGCTTGAGCGGATCGAGAGCCAGGACAGTTAAGTGAGAAGGTGAATTGCAGGAGAGAAACACCCCGGCGGAGAATAACACGGGCTGCAGTATTATTAATAAGCAAGTTGAAAGGATCAAATAATGGGAGGATTGGATTCAGTGAGATGGAAATTACAGTACTTAAGGAGAGAGGTAATGAAAGCCTGGAATGCAAGCTCGAAACGATTGTACACAAAGTGGAACCGAATGCGACTAAGATTACGGAGGAAGCAAAGAGAAGATTCGCAGACATTAGCGATACAGGCTTTGCGAGATGGATGACTAAAAAAGGGGACGCCAGATTTTTAGTAATGTCGGAAAATGTGAAAATGTAAGACCGAAACGCACGTCGGCTGGCTCAGATATACAGGAGGAGTGGGGGACGGGGGGGGGGGGGGTAAATGTAGCGGTTTTAATAACCTTATAATATTCTTTTTAACGAAATCAAATAAAATTTAAATATAACATAGGCAACTCCAACTCTTATGTTTCTTTTAACTGTTGTATCTACTTGTCGTAGGGTGACCGAGAAGAGGGTACGCCAGAGAATTGAGACACAGATCCCAGTGCGAGGGTTAAATAAACAAAGTCGAGTGCGGTTGGCCTAAATAATCAATTATTAGCGGTTTTGGGATTAGAGAAACTAATGGTAGAAAAATATATAACTTTACTATATACAAAAAAATATTGATAGCACAAGTAATTAACTGACAATAAATAAAATTAGACCCGGGGTATTAAACGGCCTGGGGGGGATGATACAAATGACTCGACGGGTACAAGAGTCCGAGAGAGGATGCACGGTGATTGCTTCCAGAGAAAATGAGAGAGTGCAATAATTATCGGGGAGACTCATGCAAAGCCTAATTGACTGTAGAATTGAATTCGGTGAGTAAACGGTGCGCTGACAAGTTGAACTTGCAAGATTCCTTCTTCTTTTACGCTGAGAAATGAACAAGGGAGTACTCCAGTCGTTGAACGAAGTCGATAACCCAGTGATAGATGCCTGTTCGTGTCTATCGTCTGTCGGCGGGAACTCTGGCTTTGGGTACGAGCGAGGGCGAGTAGAGAAGTGACGTATCGAGTTCGTAGCTGGAAGCCACTGGGAGGTAGAGCCGGGCGTACGAGACTGTATAGTAATGATTTCTAAAAGCTTTTCTCGAAGTATATTTTCTGCCTCTGAGGAAGCGGGTCGCCGGAGGCCCCCCAAATGGGGAGGAGGATCTCATTAGACTTGGCGCGCCAGGGGAGGAGGGTAGTCTTGGTGGCCTCACAGCTTTGCGCAAAGGTCCTTGGCGCCGTGGGTCTGGCGTCGGTCAGACGATGAGACGGGAAGATAAAGAGAACTCAACCCGGGTCAGCCCCGACCGCGCGAAATCTCGATGATCCCTTGGGGCTGTCTGGCCGGGCAAGTGCATCTTTCAGGCGCCACAGCTAGACATTGGGTTCTAGGGGGCGTGGGGTAAACCTTCTCTCTCTGACACTACTGTTTGTATAGAATTAATGAAATGGATAAGAAAACCCTTGGGCTTATATGAAAGCAAATGTTTTCTAACGAAATATCGAATAAAATAAGCCAAATTTATTGTCTAATTCCTATTATCTAAGCCCACTTGACCGTATAAGCTTGCACCCCTTATTTTCCGATTGAAAATGGTGGAAATATTAATCAAAGTATCATGATTACATTTATTTTCATAAAAACTTTATGTAGGTATCTATGTATGTCTAAATCTTGATGATTCCGTTAAAACAACAAAACAATTATAGGCTACTAAAATTGCCAAAGTTAAAATCTTAACCATGTATAATTCCTGATATATAACAGATTGAGTACGAAATAATAGAATGATAGGTAAGAGCGAAACCAGGCAAGATCCGTTTCATAACCCCCCCCCCCTCCCCCAATTCACGAAGACGATGCAGAACAGTAAAATAAGGTGCTGAGAGACAAATAAGTACTAGAATGTGAGGCTAACCAGCAACAACCGTTCAACAAAGGCGATTAATTACATTTAAGAGAGCAGATTCACTGCTCTAACTACCCTTGAAACCAGACTGAAAGATCTCATCAATGTTGGAGGAAGACATTAGATCATCAAGAATCCCGGCAAACATCAGCTTTTCAATGATTTTTAGAAATAATTTTAAATATTGGGCAGTAGTTTTCAAGTTCTTTTGGGTCCAGAGAGGGTTTCTTTAGAAATGGACGAACAACAGCGTGTTTGAAAATCGAATGGTACAACTCCAGATGTGAAAAAGGTGAGGAGTAAATAACGAAACGTCTTTTTTAGGAAAGAAGAAAGGGGGGTTTGAGTACTTAGGAAACACCGACAAAGATAGAGAAGATGGTGCGGAGATGACCAAAGAAGTACCAGATGGCAAGTTTTTTTGGCAGAGGGAATACCCGATCGAATATGAGCAATCCTGTAGGATATGAACGGAGAGAAATTGGGTAATGGGGGTTGGGTGGGAGGAGGACCGGCGGGTGTGGGCTATACGGACAAATTTTGGAAGGGCACAGAATCATTGGCTGGCAAGGGTGACGGCAGCAGGCGTCTCGCTCCCAAGAACACAAGCTGTCCTAAGACGCTACTCGTAAGCTCGCCTGTGCTACTTCGTTCTACAACTAGCCTCAGAGAAACGAAGGGCAGACCAACGACAAATGGAGAGGAAATAGGAGGCACGTGAACATCAAAACAAGAGTAGCGGAAATGAGAAAGAAAGCAAATAAATTCATTAAGGACAATTGGAGGAGAGGTGATATCCAGTGGAGGAAGGAGAAATGCAAGCTCTACGCTCATTTGTTCCTAGGCGAGGAAGGATACTATAGAAACAGCTCGATCCCCCCCAAAATATTAATTCTTTTTAACTTTCTTTCTCAACCCTTCCTCATGAACTAACGAATGGTTCATCGAAAAGTTAGTAAATATACTCCTGCTCGCCATACATCATTTCTTCGCTCCTAATGTTAGATCGGTGCTCACCACGAGACACCTTCAACCACTAAATCTTCGAATCAGGAATTACATTTTAAAGTGAGGTTAGAATCACAAATTGCTAAATGTAAACATCGAAAAGATGGCCTAAATTGGGACTCCATCCGGTGGCCTACCCCACTTGATGACGCTTCAGTTTGTTGAAATGTGAAATCGTCTCATGAAGTTTTAACTCATACTTTTGGTTATTTTTTCCATTAAACTTCTTTCATTTTGTCCTTTTGAGTACATGTGTTCTTTGTATAAATTTGTTCTTGGAGAACATCAATGCGTCTCTCCGAATCCGATATTTTAGGTAGAGTATTGCTGTTGATATATTTTTCATCCCTGTTTTGTTTCTAGTTATTTTTTTCTTAGCCAAAGCCAATTTCCGTAATAAACACCTCCAAAACCATTTTCTTATTAAATACAGTCAATATTAACAATTGTGTCCCTTGTTCTTCGGGACTACATTTGGCATGCTGGAGACCAAATTTGCGATGATCTCTTGAATGATAATGCTCCAGTTTTGTTTAATAATGACTCACAATTGCTCACAACTGGATAACTTCTGTTTATCAATCGACAGTCTGATTATCGCCCACAAATTCTCTGTTGAGTTAAAATCTGGAAAATTGCTGGGCAAAGGTCCCAAAAGTTCGATGTTATTTTTAGCCAAGAACTTTGTTATTGCTTTTGATTTGTGGCAAGGTGCGTCATCACGCTGAAAATTTAGTTATCATTCCAAAATTTGTCCTAAACTGTTGAGAAAAGGTGCTGCTGATGAAGCAACTTTTGAGTTTATGGCAGTGTTCTTGAATAAAATTGTTAATGCTTCATTTTCCTTAGATGAGAAGCAGTCCCAGACATGAAGTGTGCCCAGATGCTTCACCGTGGACATGACACATGATTCGGGAAATCACTTCTCTTTTCTCCTCCTAATGAGGGATCTTCCAAAAGCTCCAAACAAGCTGAAGAATGTTTCATCAGAGAATATCAGTTTGCCCCTGTCTTCAACAATACATTATTTATATTTCTTACAAAACGGGAGCTTATCCGCAAGGTTCTTCTTGGTGAGATGAGGCTCCTTCGCAGCCCTTCTCGACTTGAGACCTTTGTCTAGAGTCTTCCCCTCACTATGCTCGCTGAAGTGTTTACATATGCTTCTTTCCAATCGTGAGCAAGCTTGGCATTGGAGGCAACTTGATCCTTTACCTGGGATCTTAGCAGGCAAAGAACGTTAATCACAAACATTTTATCACTCTCAGACAGTCCCATTGGACTCCGGTTTATGACCTCTGGCTTCGCGAGTGGGCGTCCAGAAGATCCCACACTTGGGGACAGGGAGCGTGTGAAATTTAATTGAGTCATTCTTTTTCCTGGTCTCTACGGGGAGACTCAATCTTGGAGTCAGTTTTAGCAGAAGAAAGAAGAGAAGGAGACTAGCCATAAGTTTAAACAAGTCAGGCAGATGAACTCGACATCGCTTCAAGCAACATCTCTATCCGAGCAATCTATACCTAAGTGCCATCTACAAGCCCAGTAAGTGTATTCGTCTCCGGAGGTAAAAGAGAGCAGCATTCAAGTGAGAAAAACCCCACAAAGTAAACGATTATCTATCTCGTTTTTATCTGCTTAATTAATTCTCTAGGTGCTAATAAGTCCACAACGATAAATGTATCAAAAAAAAGTTTAACATACAAACTTCAAACAATATTAAGAGAACTTAACTAACAAACAAACTTCAAGCAGTGTTAAGAGAATTTAAAAACAAAAACAAACAAGCTTTGAATGTTAAGCGATCTATAACATACCCTTGTCATTTATTATACTTCTACACATTTCGACCTGTTTCATTACCTTACAATAAGGAAGACTCTTGGAGGAATTTCTCTTAAGGTTTCTCTGGAAGCAAAAAGTTTTCTTCCAAATAGAAACTACTTTTGTATTGCCTTTGAATTAGTCAGTGTTTTCCTCCATTTTCTGCTACCTATAAAATTTGACCTTCCTATTGATTTCATAGGTTAGTGCCAACATCCCTAAAATGCTATAGGATGATATAAAGGATATGAGAAATATAATTTAAGCTCCATGCAGTGGCCTCCTAATCCAACGTTTCCACCCATTTATGGGTAGAGACGCGTAGCTGTTGGTCCTAAGTTAGTCCTATTCTTATTCTCAAGCCACAAAGCTCGAATGTCACACCCAAAGATAATAATAAAATCACGTCAGAAATTGTTGTGATTGAATGCTTCTCACTTTCCAAATGCTACGCTTCTCGCCAGCGGAACAGCTGCGTAATAATACTTCTTGAATTCGCCCATCCAGACCTCAGCAGCTCGACGGGTATTCCTCGCAAACACATTCCCGGACCCGCCCGGGAAGGAGTACGGATGTTGCTTCCGAAAGACGTGTCCTACCCGGGAGCAAGGCATGATCTCTAAGCTCCCTCCACACTGCCAAACTCGAAATGAAATTTCTGCAGAAGAACAGAAGTTTAATTTAGCCCAGCGAGAAGGTGGTAGACCTTCTCCAACCAAAGAAAATGAGTTTAATTTATTCGATTACCCCAATCGGGATTTTAGCCCTTGACTAACCACACCCGATGTAGTTTGACGAAGTTCATAAAAGAACCGGTATTTCCGTTTGTATACCTGTGGGAGATTGCTCATTGACAATCGATTATAGCTCACTAAATTCATTCAATTTATTTTGTCCAATCAGATACCAATGGGAGTCACCTAACAATCTATTTTTTTTTCCCAGACCAATTAATGAAATGTGGGAGGAACTATGTTAGCACTTGTTTTCTGATTGGTTGGCTGGTTGGAAACCACGCTTGCAAGTTACAAAAACAGGCTGCATAAAATGCAAGTGCACAAAGAGTATAGGTACTCATAGATACCAACTTTCTCTGGGGATTCTTCCGACTCAGATCCAGACTATCCATCTATTGCACGCATGGGTGAGGCTAAATTTAATTGACTAAGCCATGCAGAGTTTTAAGGGGCCTATTATAGAAACAGTGGACGTCTGCGTGAGAAATTTTAAAATAATAGTAATGAGTAAGGTTTATCTTTTATTGTTTTTTTAATAAAATGAAACAAAAACAACGCAAAAAGGTAATTATATCTGCTCATTTAAAAAAAATAATAATATTGAGTTGCCTTATTTGAGGCTCTTGTAGCTGACACCAACAAACGGAAAAGTTAACGGTTGAAATTTAAACTGATCGATTAATTTATATTATTAAACTGGCTCATTTATTTATTGTTAGACCAAAAAGAAAAACATAAAATCATTCATACATAAATAAGTTTAAATGTAAATAAACACAATCATCAGTAATAGAAATTACATTAAATCATGTGGAACCATAAAAATAAGATGTAATAAACTTTACCTAAATTTTCTCCTCCCCAGATGTTCATTGCAAGATCATATTTCCCTAGTTCATCGAAGTAGGCTTTGTTTATCATAAATAGGCCTCCAGCGATCATTGGGGTCCTGCATAAAGATTGGTAAAAGAGATTGATGAGGGGTACAATTAAAATAAAAAATATATATTTGAAGGGGCGGGGAAGGAGGAAAGACTTCAAAAAAAATAAATGCTTGAAGCTTAATGACTTGTACTTCTTATTTTGGTTAAAATGATTGATAAATTGGTGATTAGATTCCTTAATCACCTTGATGAGTCAAATTTCGGAAAATGTCTGCCCTCGAATTTGGGGATAATTCATATATAAATGTTTTTAAGAACGATTGTTTTTTAATGTATGTAAAGTTTTTTCTGGGGCAAATTCACCAAAAGTGCTTGAGGGTTGTTTTTTTTTATTAGGCTATTGCAATCACATCATATTGTATTATATATAATTTTTAAGGTGATTTCAAAAATCCGCGCTAGTTTTAAATAAACTCGTAGTATTGCGAATTCGAAAGCCTATCATTAGATTCGAATTCAAAGGTGATGCGATATTGCGTTAGGCTTCTATTTTTTATACAGTGTTCTTGACTTCATACGTATAAGCCTCGCCCGCAAATGCTATTCAAATCAATCTTATTTTCTTTAAAAGTGATTAATTTGGAATGTCAATATCATATTTTTATTCAGAAAAAAACTTCTTCAAAATGATATATAATACAATATGATGCGATTCCAAGTAGCAATGTGGCTCCTAAGATGGCGGCCAATCTATTTTCTGTCATAACATCATAATTAGAAATTTGCCCGCCTTAGTTAGTAAAACGGCTATATAGTATAGTGTATATCTTCGGTATACACTATATAGCATTTGCGTATTTTTTTTAAAATAGAGATATTTATAACAAAGCGCCCACAAAATTTGAGGGCAGGCATTTTCCAAAATTTGGTCCCCCGATGAAATAAAATGCCTCTAATTTTCATCTCTATAATAGAACAAACAGGATCCTAGTATATCGCTATTTTAAAGCAATATACAATTGAGAAACACAACTGAAAATAATTGGTTAATAATTAGGTAAATCTCATTACCATCTTCAATAGTGATGGATGCACAGAAGTGCATCGAATTCTAAAGCTAGTTATATTAATGAAGGCGAGTAGCTATTGCCGAGATATACGTGCAGAGATTTATTTGTTTACTTGATAATTTGGGTAGGATCGTTTTGTCTTTTTTTCTTCTCCTCGTTGCTAAGATATTCCCATTTGAAAACCAAATTCCAGTCAAAACCTCCTCTAAGATCTGCAGACGCTCCGATGTACTGGAAGGTGTCCATGCTGATCACATCGATAATTGGACAAACCACCTTTTTACTATCCTGCAGCAACACAAACTTCTTGAAATCAATCGACGAGATTATATGATTATATATATATATATATATATATATATATATATATATATATATATATATATATATATATATATATATATATATATATATAAAGAAAGAGCAAATACAAGTTATGCGGGTGATACCAACCACTATAGGGCTTTCGCCATATTAATTTTCTGCCTTTCAAAACAATTTTGAAGACTTCTAGAAAGAAAGATGCAGAAATCTCGTATTGCAGACTATATAACAATATAGTACAAAGAAAAGGGAAATTTGACGCGAATGAGCAATGAGACAAGAAACAGGAGTTTTTTAGAGGTAAGAGTAAGGGACATTAGAAGAACACTAGAATCAAAGAGAGCAGAGGGCGGCACAAAAAACTCCATCTCCTTGTCTTATTGCTCATTCGCGTCCAATTTCTCTTTCCCTTGTACTACATATATATATATATATATATATATATATATATATATATATATATATATATATATATATATATATATATATATATATATATATATAAAGATGAAAGGAAAGGAGAGCTGATATTCTATGCACTCGAAATATGACCATTAGGGTAAATGATATTATGTTCCGGAAGCAAGCGCAAAAGGATAGTCCTCCTACCTGTGATACGCGTTCAAGCATTGGCTCGAGCCATTGCTGATTGCACTCGCAATGGGAGTCAAGAAAGGTCAAAATTGGAGCTGTAGCTGTATCTGCTCCACGCACACGTGATCTCATCAGACCTGCCACAGAAATATTAGAATTTAGGAATCCAACAAAACTATCTGTAAAGCTAAAGACTTCAAGCTCTTTCACGTGATAGAAAACCAAAAAATTGATAACGTATTTATAGAAATCGTGTTACTTCTATGAACATAGGAAGAAAAGAAAGAGTCTACAAAAGGCCAATCAATAGCCCATATGAGGTAGCTCCTGTTCCCATCACCAATTGAGTCCCACCTATCATCCTCATCTATAAATCTATCCATTCTATTCTTAAAACTCCATAGGGATGACGTTTCTATCACTTGACTGCTGGATCTATTCCATTCATCTACCAGCTTAAACCCATTGCTAAATGTCCTATCCTGTTCAGTAAAAAATAAGAACTTTACTATGTATGACACCCCTATTATAACCTTTGACCCACTTGAAGACTTCAATCAAGTTCCCTCTAACTGTCTTCCTTTCTAACGTATGCAGCTTTATTTTCCGAAGCCTTTCACCATAATTAATTTCCTCAATCCATGAATCATCTTAGTCTTCCTTCTTTGCACAGACTCAACCAAACCAATATCCAGCCTTTAATAGGATGTCCCAAAATTACACAGCATAGTTAAGATGAGGCCTATCTAATGCCAAGTAGTTCCATGAAGAGATCACCACTTCTACTTCTTAAGCACCTCTCAATAAACCACAATAACCTATTAGCTCTATTTCTAGCACTTTGGTACTGCTTTGTATGCCAGAGGTCAGAACTTACAAGGACACTTAGGTTTATTTCGCCTTTTGACACTCCTAAAATTCTCCCATTCAACTTCTAATTATTCAGCGGATTACTCCTACCTTTACTAAGCAAACCAGACTTGCTTATGTTAAATTCCATTTGCGAATTTTCCGACCATTGGAATAATATGGTCAATTCATCCTACAATACCTCAGCATCGGAGTGAGACCTTATAATCCTACTCAACTTAGAGTCATCAGCAAACTTGCTCAGGTAGCTACTTATACCTATGTCAAGATCATTAATATGAATTAATAACAACAACGGCCCCAACAGCAACCGCTGAGGAATCTTACTGGCAACATTCCACCCCTCAGATATAATCCCATTTATACTAACTCTTTGTTGTTTGTCATCAAGCCACGAACGAATCCACCTAAAAATCCTCCCATGTATGAAAGTTAATCCTAAAATGAAATTAAAAATTAGATTTATTGTTTACAATCACGTGTCGTTTCATTTGCCAAGTAAATGAAGAAATGTGATTGGTTGCTTCTTGTTCACATACTAAAATTGAGACTGTTATACATAATTCAAGCTAGGAATAAAGGTATATTATACTTTGTAACGGTCCGCATTCGAACCTGGTAATAAAGAATAGGTAATAAAGAATAGGAGGAGAAACATTAAAATAAGAATAAAAAGGATTAAGTTGCCTAAAGCTCGAGAAAAATGTTTTAACTTAATAACTTTTATTGAATTAATTAAAGTTATTAATTTCGGTGTTCCTTTAATAAAATTTATTAATTTTAAGGGATTTTCTTTTTGGCGTCCCTTTCGTGTGCGGTGTACAAAAGAGCCTAACCTAATATATGTAGGTTGGCTCAGGTTAGGATATAGGTTCTGTTGTTGGTGATACCCTTAAGAATGAATGTGTGTATATACCACACATTAAAGCAGCACCCCTTTTTCGAATCGTTTCTGACACCGAACGAAAAAAAAGCATGTAAAAACTAAGAACAACTCAAAGAAACAGAATTCTGAAGCTCAAGAATAACCCACGGTGACAAAGACGGAAATTTATAAGAACATAGACACGGATGACGAATAAAGTAAAAAGGGTAAACTTTTCCAGAAGAAACGGCAGGAATGGTGAAAAAGACCCCTAAACCAAATTGGTTATAAAGATACCCAGAAGCGAGGAAGATGAAATTCGCAGATGAGATGGCTTCTAATTTCTGCTCTTCAAACCTTTAGTAGAAATAGGATGCATATATCATACAGTTGCATCGTTGAATATATATATATATATATATATATATATATATATATATATATATATATATATATATATATATATATATATATATATATATGTCGTGGTATGACATTATATTACATCAATACCATATTATATCTATGGGGGAGGGACCGATAACTTACAGGCAAACCGACGAAGGGACGGAACACCAGTAGTTTAGACGGGCTGAGTAGCGAGAGCGAGAGTGCAACGAGGTCAGGTAAATTATGGACAATGGCAAAGCTCAAGGTTATTTAAAGAGGCATGTACAAAAATATAATTTTATTTGCATAAAAATAATGAGAGAATTGATGGGTAAAATTACCTCAGAGAATTAACGGGCAAAATCACATCAGTAAACGAAGGGGGGGATTGTAGTTATAAATCAGACTATGAAGTTAAAATTAATGTGTTACGGGAGGAGACTATTCAAATGGGGGGAATTAAGGCAAATGGGTTACTGAAGGGGGAGAGGGGTTGGGTTACGGAGGATTCCGGGTGAGACGTCAGGGTAAGGCTTCACGGATGTCTTCTGCACGTGAGTCGAAGCCGCTCGAAGCTTCTGAGCGGTATGTTAAAGTGATGACGGTTCTCCCCCCAAAGGAAGGAGGGGCGTTAACGTCCGTTCCAGGGGAGAGTATTTTGACCACCCGAAAACGAGGGGCGAACGAATAGGTCTTCGACAGGAGTTGACGAGAAAAGTCGGAAAAATCACTCGGTAGCGATCGTTAAATGGAATTATGGAATTACCTCACTGGCTGGGGCTAATTCCAATACACAAAAATAGTTCAGCTGTCACTTTGCTTTGTTGTTAGCACCTGACTTGGAACTAGGGGAATTTTCTTGGGGTCCGGGCGAGACTTCTCAACTCTGTGTCTCCTCATGGGAGTCGAGCACTATTTATGTCCAAGGCTCTCCCCGCGGAGGGGGTGGGGTGGGTGGGGGGTGGGGGGTCGGGAAACAGCTCTACTCTCGAATGGCCTCGAATCTTCTTGCAGAGGCTACTCTAGCCCGTGTAAAAGTGAATCGTGGTGTACGTGGTTCCAGGCTACCCGAGATTCCACGTGGAATTCCCTCACAATATATATATATATATATATATATATATATATATATATATATATATATATATATATATATATATATATATATATATATATATATATATATATATATAAAGAAACACCCACAATAGAAAAGTGAAAAGAATGATTCCGAGCGTTTTCTTCTTTATTCTCAAAGACCTTTTTAAGGAATGGCATATTCCATTCATCTACCAGCTCAAATCCATTACGCTGTGTGTGTGTGTGTGTGTGTGTGTGTGTGTGTAAAACTCACAAAGTGTCGTGTGAGTAAGTAAGCAGTAAATACAACAAAGCCCAGAAGGAAAATAAAAGGGAGATTCCGCGTACTTTCGAACTTTATATCATAAAATATAGTTATTATTAGCCGCGAAAGGGCAGGCGAGACATGTACTAAGAGGCTAACAGAAGATAGAGGGCATTACACAAAGACTTTTCAAAAAGCCTAACGAGAATGCAATGGAAACGGACCATACACGTGACAGAACTGAGGCTTTGAGAGAAAAATCTTCGAAAGTCATTAGTAACCAAATACACTGCACTATGAATATCGGTTGGGAGGTCAAACTACTTATTTACAACCACAAGTTACAGATATATTTGAAATTTGATCTATGCAGCCACCTTCAAGTCAAGTTTCTCTACAACGAAGCAAATGAGTTGGCAAAAGATTTGGTAGAAAAGAAAATGAGTCCATTAATTCAGTAATAAAATCTTTCGAAATTGAAATAATGAAAAGATATTAAGAAATAAAAAGATACTCATTTCGGAAAGGAGATCATGAAGTTAAAAAGGTGAATTTGGTGATCTATTGACCTTACGATTAGCTCGTTAAAGTTATATGGCTCTTTCGGCAATTGTCTATTGATTGTTTTATTTCCAGATCCCCTTTTTTGAGTGATAATTGCATCTATTGATGGACAGGCGGTTGCGGTCACTGGTTAGGAGCATCTCTTGAGTTGATGCCAGTATTAGGTAGATGCAGAGTGAGACGCTGGGAGAGATAATTAGCTTTCATGCCAACGTGCTTTGCAGTAGAATTAAGCTTACCTTCGTGAGGAAATGGATTTGATCTCATTAATTTTATTGAAATTAGTGATCAAGAGTAATTAAAATTCTAGCCTAGTACTGGGCTATTCTAAAATTCACCAAAAAAGCAAAAACAATAGAGAACAAAAAAAAACAAAACAAAAAGAAGGAAACACGTTTAGGCGTCTGGGAGAGGCCTGCCTCCCCTAACCGCAGGAACATGCGACCTACAACAAAAAGAGTCAAATAAAATTCAGATGGTTTACAAGTCTGTGTACACAAACAAACCTGTCCAGAGTAGAAGGGTAAAAACGGTAGCGAGCCCACTAGTACCGATTCTTGGAATATTGAACAGAAATGTGCCGAAAAGTCTGTGGGACAGGACAGTCGCCGCAATTACGCGCAGGCCAGCGCCCCATCAAATGGCGGTGCGTCCCGCGAGTATGCCCAATTCGAAGACCAGAGAAAGCGACCTAAAGCCGTTGCAGCATTAGGGGTTAGGTCCAGGGCTGCCATTGAGATGTTACTAAACAACCCGGATTGAACCTTAACCCCCCCTCCCAAGATTGCACATTAAAAACTCAAATTAAGTAATATGTTAAAAAACACATAGGCATGGCATACAATTACTTTGACGCGACAATGTAATAAGTAGTATTACTAATTACTTTTGTCAAGGTATGCGTTTTCAGTTACATAAGGGACTCTTCAACATCAAATCCTTGGTCAAGTGTTATCTTTTCGTCTTCCTTTAGCTGACTTATTCTCTTTGTATATCGCCTGTTTACTGTTCCGTCTACTAAGTGTTTTATTAATTCCTTGTTCGGCTCCCATTTTGTACACGTTCCCGCACACTTGATTATATGCTGATTTTTTAGCATGTATTGGAGAAATATCAACATGTGTTTAGTTCCTAGGTTGACTAATACATCATAATTTTTTTGTTCCTTCAATTTTAGTAGTTTTTATTTCGCTTTGAACATACAGAGTTAATGCTTCATATTGCTCTAATATAGCCGCGATGACATTTTTTTCGAGACAGCCACCTCGTCTGAGAAAATTTGGGTATTTTAACGTGTTTTATGTTAAAAACATCTTGAAAAGATTCAAAATCTCTCAGACGTTTGCTATTATGAGAAGGGTAGGATGAAACGTCTTTTAAAAAATTCTAAATATACGGAAAGAACATTCACATCGTGCCTTGAGCTTATGGCAGTGTTCTTGAATAAAATGGCAAACAATCTTAAAATAAAAACGGAAGGTATATCTTCTCTTAACAATCTCTGGAATCCACTTCTAAAACACATCATTGTAGAGCAGTTATCACTGACAAAGCCTATTTTATTATCAAATGGAATGCTCTCCATTAGCAAAGTCTTGACTGCACTATAAATATTTTGCGCAGTTCCGCTTTCAACTACAACTGTATAAAGAAACGCATCTGCAACATCTTACTTTTCTTCATCAAAGTATCGAACTACTACAGCTAACACTTGTGCCATTGCTATATTCGTACTTTCAGCTAGCAAATAGAAAACTTTTATTGACTTCATATATTCGTTATTCTTGTTTTCTCGTCAAATGCAATGCCATCTTGGATAAGATACGTAAGTTTTGTCCTTTTTAGAGCTAATTTACCTGCAATTTTGCAATCAGAAAATGTTCGTGCGTACACTTCTATTAGATCATCCACGTGAGAAAATGGAACATTGTGCTCGGAAAAGTATCCAGCAATTAACAGTTCAACTTTAGCTACCTTCTCACCCCTCAATGATGATGGTTTAGAAAAAAACATTGACTTTTACTGTTGATTTAACGGCTTCGAAATTTTTACGTTTCACTGAATTTGTATGCTGTAATAGCAAGCTTTCATTGGTATTTTTTTAATGTGGTATTACAAATTAGAAAAACCTGTCATCTTCTCCATTTTTGTCTCTTTCTTACTAATCGTTAAATTGAACACCTTCAACCGATTCTTCTTTGAATGATTGTGTATACCACTTTCTTTTCTTCGTAGCAGATTCTTTTTCACCATTCATTGTTGTGGGCTAATTTATGATCACCAAGATAAAAAAAAATTACTCTCGTACGATTAAATAAAAATGCTAAGTCGAGAACACTCTAATTATTAACTAATAAATTAAGCCACATTGATAAATAAATGATCACTCTCTCTCTCTCTCTCCAAATAGATGACTTTAGTCTTCCACACTTTAACAAACAGTAAAAAAACTAAATCTGCAATTCTCTTATGAATAACTAATAATATTGAATATATCACAGTCTGATACACTAGTTTCTGATATCTATCTGAACATTCTTTGCGCAGACATGAAGAAACATAATATTTCTTTACAAAAGATAATTAACTTCAGCTAACACCATTGTGACTAAATGCTCACACCGCACTATTCACGCCGGCACAGAACCACTCTGTCTCTCACCAGTCACCATTCACCTACGCTGTAGCTTGCAAGCCTGCAACGACACAGCGGCGTTGGAATGTGTTCTGTACAGGTAATGAACAAGTTCGCAACTCGACTCAAATGCGTTAATGTGAACAGTAGTCTATTACTATAGTTTTTAGTCGCGGGTGATTCTACATCTCACTATGTCGTTCGGTCTGCTTTTTTTTGTTTTAGTAATAACATTGTAACTATTCCGCCAATTCTAACGAAATTTGAAACCCTTATGATGTTTTACATTCTCTTTGGAATGATATAACTGCCAAAGTCGTACCAAGGTTAGCCGGGAAATTATTTAGCAATAACATCATAACTATTCGACCGATTCTAACGAAATTTGAAACCCTTATGTTGTTTTACATTTTCTTTCGAATGATATAATTGCCAAAGTCCTCACAAGTTTAGCGGGGGAATTATTTGGCAATAACATCATAACTATTTGGCCTATACTAACGAAATTGAAAAACACTTGCGCTGTTTGACATTCTCTTTCGAGTGATATAATTGCAAAGGCCCTACCTAGGTTACCCCGGAAATTATTGAAGGCTTTGTAGGTTCTAAGGTCATAAATCAGAAAAGTGAGAGCTCGCGACTTTTGATCAGCAGACCTCGTTAGTTCTTAATTTACTTCTCTCGTACGGCACACTGCTTCACAAGAGGTTCCCGTTATGATGCTCATTTGATATTTCTCTTTCAGTTCACAGTGCAAAGCCTTCATATGATCGGTCCATTTGTACACAGAAGTTGTTCTGTACGCGGTTTTGGAAATAGATTGCTTCAATCATGTGCTCCTCCAGACGTTTCACATCTTCGTCTATTTCATCGATACTTGCTTCATTTAAGTTTGCTGGAATAAAGTTTCATAGAAAACGCTCGTAATTATCCCAATTTGGCCTGTTATAGTTCTTCCTTGGGTGAGATGGAATTAAAATAGGGTTCATTTTGATCTAGAGTTATCCTTATAGGGTTACTGAAAAGAATCATCTAAGAGGTCATTAGATAATTATATGGGACGAGGAAATTGGTCAAGCAGATGATTTGGTTGGTAGCTGTTCCTTTCGTGATGAAGGTAAGAAAATCGGGGCCCAGTTTTTGGACGAGGTTTCTGCCCATTAGGATGTCCAAAAAAAGAACTACCATTAGCACTTCATAGTTTCATATTTTCATTATTTACTATTGGTGTTAACTGTGTTTCTGAAATTGGGCCCCATTCAAGTCGAAAACAAGAGGGAGTCGGTAATATTGAATAAGAGGGGCGCACGGATTTTAGGCTACTAAAACCTATAATACTTCTTCGTATCATTGTAATAGTCTCCTATGAGTAATATTTCGATGACGGAAAGGGCCTATCCCCTTTATTAAATCACAAAATGACTATTTTACCTATGTTCTGCAACGTAAGAATTCTTTAACGACGCCCCCTTAAAATGCCATGAAACGGCTTAAGTGACGCTCGCACGTTTATTTTTAATCTTAATATTATTTAATTTTTATTTTCCGAACGCACAAATTGGTTAGATCGCGAACATAAAATGATACAGAAAGAGGGGCTCTGTTTGACCTGCGGGAGTAAATTTACTATTAATGAAAAATTTTATTTTCGTTGTAGCAGAAACGTTATTTTCCGAGGTAATAATAAAAGTCCCTATAGCGAGTTGAGGTTTAAAAAAATCGGCTTTGTGGATACTCCTTTTTCGAAAACACCCCTCTCTTCTGAGCCAGAACCTTGGCAGGCTGGTTTAGTTCTTGGGAGGGGGGAGATAATAATTTATTATTTCGAAAAGCACTCAGAGAAAATGGGTAGCCCATGGAAAATTGTTGGGTGAATTTTGAAGACACAACTACCGATTTAAAGAAAATCTTATGACTTCATTTTAGCTCCGCCCATTCAGGGCGGAGCACGGTAGCCACATTATTTCGAAATGAGAGTTTTTCCCCCGTACCCCCTTTTAATGGTGGGGGGTCACGCCCCCACTATTTTTAATCAGCTAGTAGTATTCATAATTCAAAAAAGCCTAGCATTAAGTTTGAATTCAAAGGTAATTGCCAGACGACGATAGGCCCTCTAATGTTGATTGTTTTTATGCCATATTTCTTGACTTAGACATATAAGCCCCGTCCTAGAATGCTATTTAAATCAATCATATTTACTTTAATAATAAAACTATAAAATTCCCATATCATATTTTAGTTCGGAGAAATATTCCCTTCAAAATTATATATAATACAATATGGATACGATTCCATTAACATTGCGAGATTAAGGCAAAAGAATATCTAACCGATACTGTTATTAGACATGCTTAAATTCCCACTACTACACTTTCTACATCGTTGTTTTGAATTTAAAATGAATTAATATTAACATTAAAAACACGCGCGAGCGTAACTTACTCCGTCTCATGGCATTTCAAGATAGCGTGGTGAAAGCATTCTTAAGAATTGGGGTGAAATACAGTTTTTATGTGACCCTATAAAGGGTGAGAGACCCTCACCGCCAACGAAATATTACTCACTATTACAAAAATACTAAGTATCATAGGCTCTACTAGCCTAAAACTCGTGCGCCCCTCTTATTCAATATTGCCGGGGGGGGGGGGGTCTGCAAGAACTTGCCCCGAATCTTTTTGACTCGCTTCCACAACTCTACAAGAGGGGTCTTCCCGTTGAGTGAAGATACATTCGTATGCACGCCAGGAAGAATGGCGAGCGTGCTTCGAAGCATACCGGTGTCTAACCCTAGCTTGTCGAAATTCATCCAGTGTTAAATCTTTCAAATGCCTCTGTTTGAGTACCGTCTCACACTCGGTTGAGCACCAGGAAAGAGAAATCAGTCATTTCCTGAAATGCCAGTCACCGCGCCTGCGCTAAACACCACCGGAGGGGGGGGGGATGATCTCAGACGGCAGCGGTCTAGAAAATGATATTTGAATAGGAAAGTGATCGCTATCACGAGGTGCATCGAACACCTCCCACCCAAAATCATGATGTGCATCTGTCGGAGAGCATAAGGCCAGGTAAATCAAGCGGTTCTCGGGCAGTGATGCGTAAACTCATCCATATTCAGGACGCCTATCTCCCAGCTTGTCGATCATGTCGGCAAGGACCTGAGGGGGTGCCTACCATTCAAATCTCCGAGCAGTAGAAAAAGCCTCGGCAACTGTGCCACGATGAGGCGGAAGTACCCCCCGTCGAAGTCGAATGATGGTGAAATGTACGCAGAAATAACAGTATACCTACTGCATGAAATAAAGTATTTAAAGCAAAGAGAAGAACGGAGACATCATGCCGGGAATAAATCACGCATCTTCCTGACCGGCTCCCATCCCGTGGTGGTGCGGTCGTAAAAGCTTTATAACCATAGGGGGGAGGGGGCAGGGGGCACACGCCCAGCATGGTTTTCTCCAAAAAGATAGCCAACTAGGAACGGAGGGAGAGGAGCATACGCAGCTTCTCCCAGTTGGCCCTGGAGCCCGCGGCAATTCCATTGAAGGAATAAGCCCTTCACGACTAGCTTGGGGGAGATGCGGAAGCCCTCTTTGAAAAGAATCTGCTCACGGGAAGAGCCGTACGCTTCCTGGAGGCATAACTGTGTGCGCGGTTGGCCGAATAAGTCGCTCTTGCCTCCGAGGACTTATCGAGGAAAGTTGAGCTTGCTATGCGAATCTTTTTCTCCCTCTGCATCAAAAAATTGAGTGAGCGGGGTTGCTTTGGAGATGGGGGTCCCTCTTTTGGAGGATTCACAGTCTCCAAGCCACCGAGTCCAGGCTTGGGTGCGGGCATAGGAGCCGAACCTCCCCTGTTGCTGTCCTTTTGGGGTACAGATTTAGTAACCCTGGAAGATTGCACGCTAGGGAAAAGTGGGGGGAGCCCTTAATGTAGCCGAAGCTGGGTATGAATTCTCTGTGCCAACAATTCATCCAGGGGAGTGCCCGAGGTGAGTATAACTCGCAGAAGTGTGCGGAATGGGCGCGGAAACGACCGTGCTCGTAGACCTGGAAGGGACAAGAGAAGAAGGTGTCTTTTTTATTGAGTCATAAGACGTCCCAGGCAGCTCTTGGCGTGCCACTACCCATTTTTAGCCTCAATAGATACGCACCGCATTTCTTCGAATAAGCGGGTTGCGGCTCTCCGCAATTGACAAACTTGACCGTACATGTCAGGGACTTATCGTGTAAGGCCTTAGAGCATCTTGCACAGACTTCGGGTAAACCTGACTTTGCACGCTTATATGAGCGACTCGTAAGGTAGAAGCGGTGACATTAGGTGCACCTACGTGGCAGTGGCACGAATACCTTCACACGGTAGCGATACCATCAGACAGGCACGAACTCAAGGATCCTGTCACGTTATAACGTGAAGAAGAGTGTAGAAGTGGGTCTCTAGGTCCCTTCCTGCTTTCTCATCACACATTCGATCTTAAGTGGATGACTTCTAATAAGTAGTCCATTTGTTCTCATTCATAAACCACTCCTTTCAGGAAGTTTATGGTAGAGTCATGCTCATGGGGAAACCATTAGGTGTCCGAGGGGCACTAATCATGGCTGCTTTGGGGTGAATCGGTGCATTCGCCAGAAGGATCCCGTCCGAGAAACGGGACACCTTGTGCTCTCTAACAATCAAGTTAGCAAATACTCTCCTCTAATGGATCATGTTGCCCTTGCGCAATATGCTGCCATTAGTAGAGCCAATGACAGAAAAGCGTTTTAAACCAGCGGCCTCGATAACGCCAGCTAGTCTCTCAACGAGGAGCCCCTACGTAATCGAACCTCCGCTGAACGCACTTGCAACTTTAGTCTGTCTGGGATCCCTCATCTGAGGGTGCCTTGGGGCCAAACATGCCTATCAGGGCCTTGCCGAGACGACGGCGAACCTTTTGTCCTGGGAGCCATCGCTAACAGGGATGAACCTTTAGTCCTTTTTGTTTTTCTGTTCCTTTTCATCTTTGGGAGAAAAATGTGATGAATGAACTCACTTCTCTCCACCTCCGGAAGCCCTTAGGCCGGAAAAACCGGCCTGGCTAATATCTATCTCTGAACTGGAGTAGATTTTTGCTGTTAAAGGAGCACTAGCCGGGGGAGGAGGTTTCTCCTCGACTTGTGAGTCCTCTGGGGCCACAGCTCCGCGAAGATAAGCTTGCACAGGGAAAGATATAGGTTCTGTGTTTGGCACCGAATGCAGGGTTACCCCCATGCAAGATCCTGCCATACGTGGCTGGGTCGACTCCTGCACCATGTCCATTTCAGTGGGGAGGAGCTCCCCTCCAAGACATCACGGATCCCAAACGAGGACTCTGTCTTGTAGGTTTTGTAGCCCCCTACAGGCATAAAATGCAGGACTGCAGGATGTTAGGGCGCACCGACTGACGGGGCCTGTTATACCTTTACACCTAGGGGTGTTGGACCGCCTACGTTCTGTTTTGGCACTCTCCTGTGATAAGAAAGGAAGGAGTGGCGCTATTAAGGAGATGGAGTCGCCTGATGACACCTCCAAAAAAGGGGTGATGTGGAAACTCCCGCATTCGTAGAAGAGGGTTTGAGATGCCCCTGAGAAAGCACTGTACGGGGGGAGGGATCTCATTTTCAGAGGTGGAGCTGCCCGAGAGTGGCTCCAAAATGCAAAGGGTAAGCCCCTTTGCCTGGATTTTCCTCGTCCTTCCCGGCACCTAGGGAGGGCGAAGCCGCTCTTGGAGACGGATTTCCATGTGCTTTTCCACTATTGTCTTGTATTGTCACCATAATCTGAAAAAGATAAAAAAGGGCACATGGAAAGTAAATACCAACCTCCAATGATTTGGGAGGTTGAGAAAAAATGTCTCCATAGAATCAGAAAATTCCAGAATGTGATCATTTACGCATAATCGGTCCCAGTCCAGCGTTGGTGGGATTTGCCAATCCGGCTGCCATTCAGGCGAAATTGTGAAGTTGTCCTGGAGCTTTAACCATAATGGATGGTACCACCTTATGTGTACTGGCTAAATGTGTGAAGAGTCTACCGCCTATCACACTCCGTACCTAATACTTTCCCTAATCAGTGGGTTATATATATTTTGAAGCATATAAAATGTTTTGGGAAAAACTTTCGCCAAAGAAACTGTCACACTAAAAAAGTATAGAATCAATCTTCTCTGTGACAAGTGTAGTATTACTGAAAATCTCAGGAATGAACCAAGAGGCGTTGGATTGCAATGATGAAAGATTTCAGAACAGTGATTTATGGAAGTCAAAGGAACTCCTTTAGCGCGGAGGCTGTGAGGTTAGAGCGGCCTGTCCGTCATTAAACTACGCCCATGGAAAACCCGTGTTTGCAGTAGCTGGCCGATACTAGTACCCCTTGATTTAGGAAAATGATCAATCCTGGTAAGGAGGAGCTTAATGGCTGCTATTAGTCAACAGGGGAATGGATCCCTCTTGATGGATACGATAATTCCGCTAATTCTTGGATATGGGAGACTGAAACTCGCCATGTGTTGCGTGAAACGCTTCTTTACTTGAATGAATCGGTGCAAGGTGTACTAACAGGAAAGATGTGATTTAGTAAATCACATCTTTCCTGTTAGTATAATCTTTAAATTTCATTCATTCAGTTCACAGCTTTCTACGAATCGGGTAACAAATTTTAGTGTATTTATTGAGGTTTTCCTTTTCTTCTAATTGTAACTTTATTAATTTCGTTTGAATTTATTTATTTTTTATCTTAATATACAGATTTTTGTCCTTTATATTGCATTTTGATTTTTTCTTTTTGTTTTACATCCTAGTACATTTTTAGCCTAAAGCATTAATTATCATTGTTCTCATAATTGTTAAGCAATTGTTCTTATGTAAATCTTTAATATTCTAGCCTAGAAGATGGATCTAGAGCCCGAAACGTTGGCAATATATGTTATATTCAGTACTTGCTCTCCTTTTCCTGATTGATATATATATATATATATATATATATATATATATATATATATATATATATATATATATAGATATATACATATATGCGAGTATATATATGGACAAAATTCAACTTATTGGCTTATACCAAACCCATTCATTTAAAAGAGATGAATATAGGACAAGTAATCTACCATCTACAAGATGGAATAAAAGAGACAGTTAGAAGAATAGAATTTGCCAAAGGAAATTGATTGAGGCGAAATATACCATGGTCTTCAACAAAATTTGCATATATATATATATATATATATATATATATATATATATATATATATATATATATATATATATATATATATATATATATATATAAATTTAAGACACGTTGGCAGTAGAATTAAACCAACCTTTTTGGACATAACCACGCCACATTATCACATGTAGGAATAGTTTGCCAGTTGTGTAAGTGACGGCTGTGTAAGGGAGACGTTAACACAAAAATACTATTGTAAACGAAAGCGTGAAAGATCTTTTCATTTTATTTAGAGATCGTCCAAATCTTGACCAATCAGAAGGTCAGAGGGAAGGTTTAACCACAATGGAGGAATTATAGGAATTTCACTGGTTATCCTCGTAAGTGATTTGCGCCATATTTCCCTCGGGACGGATAATGATATGCACATATAGATCAGATTGAAAATCGCTGAAAAGCCCGAAAGCACTAGGATTGGGGGGTAAAGAGTATTTTTTTGTGAGGTAAGTGGATATGAATACCCGCATTGAGGACACTAGTATTCCACGTCAATGGTAATTGGGTGTGAGTACCCCGTAGGTGTTATTAGTACTCCCTCGATAGAGATCCGAAACGGAGGTGAATATTGTGATGTGAAGAGGGGGAAGAAATGATAGCGGTGTTGTGATTGGCTATCTGCGTGATGATGCACGTGAAGCTACTAACCCATGTAGGGATAAGTTCAGTGTATCCACCAATGGGCGGCCAGACTGTGACGCCACTGAGAGCTTTGCATCCCATGCCTAGAAGATAAAAATCCAACATCGTCTTCACTAGGATAGAGAGGACACCTGGTAATTACACTCAGATCACAGAAGAGAATGATGAAAATACTCCTAGTATTTGCCTCCTGTACTTTACGACCTGTGAATTCAATTAAATACTCACCTTCTCTTTTTTCATTTCGGATAATTTTCACCTTTTGAATTTTTGCTAATTCTGCGCCATCCGCCGCTGAAAAAAAATGAAAGAAACAATTAAATCTCTCCAGAATATTCTGGTTAAGTTAGGTTATGTTTAGGTTAAGTTAAGTTAAATTAAGTTGAGTTAAGTTAAGTTAGGTTGGTTTGGTTAGGTTAAGTTTAGCTCTAGGTTAAGTTAAGTTAGGGTACGTTAATTTAGGTTACACTCCCGCCTACTCATTTTCTTTGCTTCTTATGAAAGGATTTTTGAAGCGGGCTTGAGTACCGCGAATTTGGGCAAATTAACGCCATTTGCTTATACAGAGTTTGTCCCCCCCCCCCACGAAAAAATTTCCTAATCTAACCTAGGTCAAACGTTTGCTTTGTGAAACGAAACAGTAGTTATGGTGTGTTTGTATCTCTCGAGTTGTCAATTTTTCTGCCTTGTAAAGGCCTCTCAATGGAACACAACGTGTTTATTGATTTTTTACATTGACGTCAGCTCAGTAAAGATCTCCGATGCTGTCTCGTATATTATCAAGTGTTTGGAGCTACTATCGAGCCAAATGGAAACACCTCTGCAGTTAAGCCTCAGTGGATACGATTAGTAGCGACCCGTGATTCGTAACCCCATGTCCTGGTATAGGTTCAGCATCCATGATTCTAGTATTTGACATAAATATTAACTTGGACAATCTATCTAATGTTTTCTGACTCGTTGTTGGCATTGTTTACTTAGATGTTCTTTCAGGCATTACAAAGTTACATTTTATTTCCACAATGCCCTAAGCGCATTTTTTTTTCTATTTTGACAAGAGTTACCTACAATTAATGCTTTACAACAAGGTGTTTTTGTCACTACGAAAATACTTTTCACAGTATCACCGTCAATGCTTAGCAACAATATGGTTTTCGGTCAGAATCTTATTAACAATGCTTAACAAAAAAATAGTTTGTTCCCATAAAAGGAGTATCTTTAGATTTAGAATTGATTTTCGAACTAAATGAGGTCAAGCTAAACGTATCAGATATCTTCGAAATTTCTGATTCTCGATCAAACTATGGGATTAGAAGAAAAAGGACTGCAGCTGCGCTGGTTATACATACACAGAAATGTGTTCTTTTTGTTTATCCTTACGCGTTCTTCTGTTTCTTGTTTTACTCTTCTTATCTGACTAATCCTCGTTCAAGTAAGTGATCTTTTAATGCGAAATTAGATGATTTTAAAAACCTACAATTCCATTGTCTCGACCTATTCACTCGCTCCGATCTTTTTCAGGGTTATTCTTTTCACTTAGTTAAACATTGAATAATCTGATTCTTTCCTCTATGCAAACATTCTCTCTGTTACGTTGACTCACACATATGTACAAAAAGATTCTCACCTGCCAAGTATCTACTCTCATCAAAATTCTTTAAATCGCTCTACTTGGAGGAATAACTCATTTGAGAATTACGAGACATTCAGTAATTTCGAAAGACGGTCCTTCCAATGGAACGTATATTTTGATCCTTTCTAAATATGGCCACAGTTTTCTTACTATTTATCTTTTAGCATCTTCATAATGTTGGATATTGATTTGACTTCATCCTCTTTTCTTATAACTCTTAATTCGATGTCTATTTAAGGCAAATGTTCCTCTTCAACCTTTTAAGAACGTCTCAAAATATCTTCTCCGGATTTGAAATGAAGGTTGAAGATGATGTCCACACTTAAATAATTAAGTATTATGGTTCTTTGGATAGGAAGAACTTTTTAGTCGGGTGCACGCGGCTCTATAATTTATGGCGATCCGTAGGTTGTCGGTCGGATGGTAACCATTTTACTTTTCAATGAGTTTTTTGGCAATAACATCGTAACTATTAGGCCGATTCTAACGAAATTTGAAACCCTTATGTTGTTTTATATTTTCTTTTATATGATATAATTTGAAAGGTCATCCCAAGGATAGTCTGCAAATTATTGACAGTTTTGTAGGTCGTAAGGTCATATGGTCATAAGTCAGAATAATTGAGAGCATGCGACTTAGGTCTGTTGACTTTGTTAATAGCTGATGAGGGGTGGATTATGAACTACCTTCACCCACAGTCCAAGCTAAGTCCAAGGTTATAAATCTTAATTCCAATTTTAGCGTTATATATTTAATTAATAATAAATGCCACATTTACGATAATTTAACCATAATTCAAGAGATAGTTATCATACTATTTTTTTGTATCTATCATAAGTGACAATACTCAATTTAGTCTTGTCCTTTTATCTATTTAAAAAAATCTCAGCCTCTCATCACTATTAAATAATTCCAATTCATATTTTTGTGCCAAGGAGCCATCGAACCCAGATACATAATGCAAAGTGCACCACAGGGATTGTATAGATGTCCTTCAGTTGAACCAGAGCTGAGCGTCGCGGCAACGAGTTGCCACTTTGCGGCACTATGAATTTCGAAGTCGCAAACGTTTTGAAAAAGTCGGACTAAGCAAAATCGCACCGCCAATTTTCCGCGACTTTGAACAAAAACAAAGACGACTTTTTTGAAAGAAAATGCTATTCAGCACAGCCTGGGACGTCCTCAGGGCCAAAAGGTCCTCCTTGGATGAGGTCAACTTTTAAGAGCTTGTGTTCCTCAAAAGTAAGATGGACCTCCTGGAGGAGAGGATGGGCCAGGAAGAAATGGATGAGGAGGAGGATGACCTGTAGATATTAGTTTAGGCTGTTTTAACTAAAAAATAAAAAAATAATAATAAATATGTGTTTTTCTGCCTTATAAAAGCATGTTTCTGTTATCGCGCTAAAGTTAGCAGAGGCTAACGTGACGAGTATCGACGGGTCGTAGGTAGAAGGCCTACCTTTGTCCTCTAACCAATCTAGATTCTGACTTCTTAAGTTTTCAGGGGAATTCGCTTGTAGGCTGGGTTGCAGAAGGTGCCTCGGTAATGTGGAAAAGGAAAAGGATTTCAAGGGAAGACGGCTATAATAGGTTTTATTTCTTATCGAGTGGCCTACCACACTGGAAGCAAGTGGAAACGTTCGAATTCTCCGTGGTGTATACGAGAGTCTTCTGCTTAAAAGGCTAGGTGAGAAAGTCTAAAAGGGGCAGCAGGACTCAAGGGCGAGGGAAACGGTTTCGCGACGCTAACTAATAGCTATAAGCTGCTAACAACTTTGCCTTGACTAATTCTCTTTTCCTGACTCTTTCTGTCTAAAGTCTCTTTTATGTGTGTGTGCCTATATATATATATATATATATATATATATATATATATATATATATATATATATATATATATATATATATATATATATATATATATATATCGAGGTTTAGTGAGTGGGTAATCCCAGTCCCACTTCCTGGACATATATTTTAATACCGCACCGAGGTGAAGCGGAGGTGAAGCGTATCCAATACACCTACTTTAGCCACTTCCGGTGAATAAGAATAACTCCAGTGCGTACCCTTTTGATCAAAACTAAGATGATGATGCCTTGAGTGTGTTCTCCACTCAGTATAAGCCAACCATGGGCGGGTCGGTGAAATAATGAGTTTTAAGCCGAGTGGATTGCTTAATAATTGCCAAGGGATCGTCCAAATTAATTAAACACACATATAAAAAATAATCTTTAATATATATGAATTTGAAATACACACAGCGTATATAAATATAAATAGGATTAATCTTGTACTGAATAAATAAGTCTACAAAAATGTCGTGGGGATTACTTGAAAATTACTCACTGGGATGCTTGCGTCTTAATGACACCAGACAGAACGAAGGGAATATTATTATAGAGTTAAACACTGAATTAAGTAAGCACTTCTAATATACGAGGGTATGGGCTCAGGATGAGAATTCTAGTACACAAATAAACTGGTGAAGTTAGGGGAGAGGATAATTCAATTAACGATACCTTTGAGTTCGTAAGTATTTTTGAAGGGGAGGGGGGTGAAGATCTTCTTCTGGTGACGATGATCGCACCTAGTCCGGCCGTCCGAGGTTACCGAATGAGAGGGTAATCCTAGACCAGTGATATACTGATCCTTTGCCGGATCACGAAGGTGAGCCGGTGACTCAATCGGACTTCTTCCTCGAAGTATCTGTCCGATTATTCGGCTCCTGGAGTGGGTAGACAAAACCTATTACCTAGCTAGGTCTAGGGTAATCCGCAGAGGGAGGTCCTGTGTAACCTCAGACTCTGAAGTTGGGGCGGGGGTCTTTACCGTGGTCTTTACCGTGACGGCAACAACCAATTCCCCAAGAAGTTCCTTCCTTGCAGCGGGCGAACGGTTTCTTATGTGGATCGAGTTTCACACAAACTCGACGTAGGTCCAAGGGCTTCTGCCTGATTCTAGGGAGAAGTCTTCCTTTTATTCCTCTGACGAGAAAAATCGAGAGAGCGAATCGAATTCTCGTAAAATCTGTATCGTCGCGCGAAAGACCTTTTTTCATCTTTGGGCTGACGATATGTCATTCACGGCTTTGAGCCATCTCGGATTTTACTGCGGTGCGAAAAAGGGCGACGGAGAATTCTAGGCGAGCGTGAGGTGTATTTTAGGGATACGAGAGGGCGCGCAGTTTTGTATCGGAGTGTTTTTGCGTACACCTATGTACGCGGTATTCAGACTTCTACAATATATATATATATATATATATATATATATATATATATATATATATATATATATATATATATATATAAGCGACCAGTATCCAAGGACCGTGACCCTTCTTTATTTGACCTGGATGCTGATGCTGGGAGGAGACAACGATCAGGAAAACTCGCTGGGTCCCTTTTGGGTGGAGCTACAAATACAAGATGTATATGTAATTATTCAACTTACATATTTTCACATTTTGGGCCTATTCGTAATGTGTGTGTGTGTGTGAGAGAGAGAGAGAGAGAGAGAGAGAGGTACAATGAGCTAGAAGGATAAGAATTATCCTAGAAAACCTTACGGTCCATTCAGAGAGGGTACCTTTGGACTAGCAGTCAAACAGGCACAGTGCTGCCCAAACGGCCACTTTTCAAGACTTTGTTCAGGCTTGACTTCAACTGATCAACATAAATGCTGTTGATAACTTCCACTGGAATAAATTTCCCACACAGATCGCGGTAGTAACGCTTTAGTTCAAGTTTGTAGCCGTGATTTCTAGTTCTGCCCTCACCAAGTTGGAAAACATCAGTGTAGTCTACATTGTCGAAGCCTCGAAGTATTTTAAACACTTCGATAAGCTGACCACGCAGTCTTCGAGTCTCTAACGAAAACAGATTCAGTACCCTTAATCTATCATCTAAATTTTATGTCTGATAGAGGAAATAAGTTTGGTTCCCTTGATTGCACACGTTCCAATCTCGCGATGTCCTTTCGAAACGAAGGACTCCAAAATTGTACGGCATACTCCAGGTGCGATCGGACAAGTGAATTGTATTTTAAACACTTCGATAAACTGACCACGCAGTATTCGGGTCTCTAACGAGAACAGATCTAGTACCCTTAATTTATCATCTAACTTTTGTTTCTGATAGATGGAATCAGTTTGGTTGCCCTGGATTGCACACGTTCTAATCTCGCGATATCCTTTCGTAAAGAAGGAATCCAAAATTGTACGGCATACTCGAGGTGCGGTCGGACAAGTAAATTGTATTTTAAACACTTGGAATAAGCTGACTACGAAGTCTTCGGGTCTCTAACGAGAACAGATCTAGTACCCTTAATCTATCATCTAACTTTTTTGTCTGATAGAGGGAATCAGATTGGTTGCCCTGGATTGCACACGTTCCAATCTCGCGATATACTTTCGAAACGAAGGACTCCAAAATTGTACGGCATACTCCAGGTGCGTTCGGACAAGTGAATTGTACAAAGTACTATTTCCTTTTTCCGATATCCAAACTGTCGCTTTATATAACATAGCATCCTTTGGGCTTTCTTCTCCGCCTCAATACACTGCGTCGAGAACTTGAGATCACTAGTTATAGTTACACACAAGTCCTTCTCAGTGTCGGAGGATTCAAAGGTAGTGCCCTTAAGGATATACTGAGATTAGGGGTTTCGGTGGCCGATATGCATCAGTTTGCATTTATTCACGTTAAAAGGCATTTGCCAAGTGTCCGACCACTCCTCAATCTTCCGAAGATCATCTTGAAGACGAGCAGTATTTCCTTCCTTTGCGACGTTTATACCAAGCTTGGTGTCATCGGCAAATTTAGAAATCTTCGCAACGATGTGACCTTCCATGTCGTTGACGTAGATGATGAACAGTAGTGATCCCAGGACAGAACCTTGAGGAACACCGCTAGTAACGGACACCCACTCAGAAGCCTGTCCATTCAACACCACTCTTTGCCGTCTGCCACTTAGCCAGTTCTTTATCCAACTTGCTACATTTCCGTCTATGCCCAGCGCGCGTACTTTCTGGAGGAGGAGGCGGTGTGATACCTTATCGAAGGCTTTTCGAAAGTCTAAGTAGATAAAATACACCACCTTGTCCCGGTAGTGCTCCCTGAAAACGAAGTGGAAGAATTCCACAAGATTCGTTAGCATGACTGTTGCCTTCGGAACCCGTGCTGGGAACTCCTCAATCGCAAGTTGGACTCTAAATATTACGTCATTTTGTCCACCATGATTCTTTCATTGAGTTTACCAATTATTTAAGTTAGGGTAATAAGTCAGTAGTTCGACGGCTGGCTAGGGTCTCCTTTCTTGAAGATAGGAGTCACACCCGCGTAACGCCAGTCTCTATGAACGCATCCGATAAGGATTGACATATTGAAGATTGTGGTCAGATGTTGTGAAACTTCATCGCGCACTTCTTTCAACACTTTAGGTAGAAACCCGTCAGGGCCAGGGGACTTATTCATCTTTAGAACAGTGATCTTTTTTCTATTTCTCCTTGGGTGAGGTCCATATACTCCAGTTTTTCCCCCGAGTAAGAATACGTGGGTTGGCGGATGGGAGCACATTCCTCAGTAAACACTGAAGGGCCAATCGGCTGTTTACATAACCAAAGAACTCCTTGGGATTCTCCTTGCAGAGTCTCGCCACTTGGAGCTCTTTGGTACGCTGTGCCACCCTTTTGCTGGACTTCACACTCCTAGCTACCTACGGTACTCCTCAAAGTCCTCAGAAATCTTTGACTGTTGGTACACCGTTCTCTTCTCTATCAGCAGTTGACCGATTTCTCGATTAAACTACTTTAGTTTAACGGAAGACCGACTAAGGCTTTTCAAAGAGATGAATCGTGATTGAAGACTCATGAACGTAGTTTTGAATCTATTCCAAGAATCTTCAACATCCTCGCACACTTCTAGCCTCGCATCAGTCAATCCAGCCCGAAGACCTGCAAAGTCTGCTCTTCTCAAATCAAGTTTCCTCGATTTACTACTCGCAGACACTACCTTGGGAACCTTGACTATAAATCTGACTAGTCGATGATCACTGCCACCGAGTTCTTCGCCTGCCGAGAGATCCTCAACGATGTCATCCTCAGAGGTGAAAACCAAGTCGAGGGTATTATTGCCTTTCGTCGGCTCTCTCACCCATTGAGTCAGGAACTCGTTGTTCGCGAAATCCAGGAGCAGTGCGTTCTAGCCACAGGGTTCTTTGGTTTCCCAGTCAACTTGGCTGTTGAAGTCTCCCATGACGATACACAGTCTATCTTCAACAAGTTCACCCAGCAGCCGGTACAGCTCCCTGTCCTTTTCAACGAGTAGGGCAGGGGGACTATAAAGCAGCAGGGTCCTGTATCTAGCAGGACATATCTCAAGGTCTACACTTAGGAGCTCGTGAGCGGATATAATGTTGCAGTTCGTCGTTTTGAATGTATCCCTAACATACAACATCACACCACCACCATCTCTGTCTGGTTTATCTTTTAGAAAGAGTTGGTAGCCAGGAATCATGAATTCACCTTCAAAATCTCGGTTTGAGGTTTTCACTAACGACTCTGTTATGTCTACGAAGATCAAGAAACTTGTTCCTGATGGACCTCGCATTAAACACAAAAACTTTCAAGGAGTTTCCGAATGTAGGACTGCGTACGCTTTTCCGTTTCTCGGCTTATTTGTTGGTGAGGAGGCACCCCTCTTTGCTACCTCTGAGAAGGTCGTTCTAGGAGTGGCACGGGCGTACTGGCGTCCGTCCGCCCTCACTCTGGGCCGGATACTCCTTTGGGTCCTCTCTACGACATCCTGGATCATGTTCGACAGAAAGACCTTTCTTTAAAGGAAAGATGTACCCCATCCCTTTGGTAGAGATTATTCCTAGAAAAAAAGGGCGGTACGGGTCCACAAAACAGACCTCCTCTGCCGTACACAAATCTGCCAGGCGCCGGTTCAAACAGACGTTCATCTAGTGAGCGGGTTGTGTTGGACCTCTCCTCATGAGCATCCCGACCACAACACGGAAGCGGGTTTTCAGTCCACTTTCGTCCACGGTGCCCATGACTGTGTGGAGGATTTTATTCGTAGGGCCTACCCTACCTCCTCTCAGGTAGAAGTTGTTGCCACTTATCATCAGAGCAACGACTGAGCTCTCAGAAATCTGAGATTTCTCAGCCTCTACTCTGATGTGGTGGTTACCCCGTCCTGGCAGCCACTTACCTTCACACTTGTGCGAAGGCGGGCCGCTAGCAGGGGTTGCAGACGACTGAGTCTTCCCTTTCGGAAGTGACTTGCTAGTTTACTCTTCTTTATCTACATTTTTCTTATTATTCTTTTTCTTGTCTTCCTTTGTTTTCTCTTCTTCTGTTTCTCGTTTCTCTTCTTCTGCTTCTACTTTCTCATCCTCTGTTTCCACTTTCTTTTCTTCTCTTTCTACTTCCTCTTCTTCTCTTTCTAATTTTTCTTCTTTCTTCTTTTCCTTCTTCCTCTTTCTATTCTTCTTTTTTGCTCGTTGAGCCAGTCCTGCAGCAGAAAACTCCTTCTTGGATGTCGGAGGCATTCTCTCCTTCGCATTCGCCTGAGCATCTGCACTTCTCTGATTTTAAGAGGTGAACCTCCAATCTGAGGAGGGAGTTCTCTTCTCTCAGTTGAGCGATGATCTCGCCCAGGTGCTTCTCCAGTTCGCAGAAGTCACAGACAATAACGGTATCTGTTAGTTTTTGGCCTTCACAGAGCGCACGTTTGGCTGTGGGCATGCGTTTTATCTTTTTTACATATGTTGTCATGTCACTTGTTAGCTAACATATTTACAGTAGATTCTTAGTTCATATAAACAAACAAATGATGCTGAAGAGATTTTACTAATCTTTAATATGAGCATTCGTTTTATGTTTTCAACATACAATTTCATGTCACTTATTATCTAACAATTCTTACAATTTTTTCCAGTCTAACCTTAAATGTTTCATCTGAACTACTGGAAACCACATCTTCAGGTAACTGATTCCAGATATTTACAATTTTCCGCATAAACTTGTTTTAAAATGCTTCGGCATTATTTTCATTCCGTCATTTCTTGTATTAGATGTGCTGAATTCAAACCAAGTATTATAGTCTACGCCATCTATTCCTTTCAAGATTTTGAACATTTCTATTAACTGGCCCTTCAATCGTCTTGTTTCGAGGCTGAATAAGTTTAGCCTTTCTAATCTTGTTGCATAATTATGATTTCGTAGTTCTGGAATTAATTTTCTGGCTCTTGCTTGTACCTTCTCTAATCTTTCATTGTCCTTTCTTAAGTATGGTGCCGGACCTGAGAACAGTATTCTAATTGTGGCCTTACCAATGCGTTGTACATATTCAAGATTGTAGTTAAATTTTTGTATGTGAATTGGCGTTTTATATATCCCAGAAGCCTTAGTGCTTTCTTTTCAACTTCGAGTTTCCATTCTGCCGACCATCGTGCTATCTTATCAATATCCTTTTGAAATTCAAAGACATCCTGTTCAGTTATTATTCCTTTTCATAATTTGCCATCATCTGCGAACTTAGAAATTTTTGATAGCAAGTCATCGTCTATATCATTAACATACATAATAAAAAGCAAAGGTTCAAGGACAGAACCTTGTGGAACACCACTACTAACAGGAACCCATTCTGACGCTTGTCCGTTAATGACTACTCGTTGTTTACGATCAGTGAGCCAGTTTTCGATCCATTTTGCTATTTCTCCTCGTATTCCCAAGGCTCTTACTTTACACGTCAACTTCTAATGCGGTACTTTATCAACTGCCTTTTGAAAATCTAAATACAAAATATCAATTGATCTGTTATTGTCATACTCGTTGTTTATATAGTGAAAAAAATATAATAAATTTGTGAGGCAAGACCTTTTTCTCCTGAAGCCATGCTGGGAATCGTTTAATAATTTATTTTTCTCTAAATGCTCAACTATTTTATCAGCAATACAGGGTTCGAGGAGTTTTCCAACTACGGAGGTTAGGTTTATTGGGCGATAATTACTAGCTGTCTCTTTACATCCATTTTTAAATATTGGTGTTACATTGGCCAACTTCCAATCTTGGGGAACGATTCCACTCTCTAACGATAAATTATAAATCCGCGTAAGATGTTCAGCTACTTGATCTTTGATTTATTTTAGAACTCTTGGAGATATATTATCTGTTCCCGGAGATTTGTATTCATTCATCTTCTCAATAAGTTTTCTTGTAGTGTTGAGGATGCATCTAACCGATTCAAGTAGTTTAGTGATAGCCTTCTTGATAGTTGCCATGAGATTGATTATTAATCATGATCTCTTTTGTAAAAACTGATGCAAAATATTCATTTAAAGTATTAGCAACATCAATATCATTAAACTGAAAAATATCATATTTATCTTTGATTGGGGCAATGTTGTTTTTTAATGGTTTTCTGCTATTTACTAAAGCAAAAAACTCCTTTGGATTTTTTTTACAATTTAGAGCTACTCTTATCTCTTCATTTCGTTTGGCTCTTTTGGTTTCAGCTTTAACTTTTCTTCTTAATTCTAGATAATGATATCTGTTTTCTATGTTACTGTTAGATTTTAGCATTATGTACGCTTTATCTCTATCTCTAATGAGTTTCTTAATTTCGGCAGATAACCATTTAGGTTCATTGACATTTTTAGCGCTACAAACTTTCAATGGTATGAATTGAGATTGATTACACTGATCTGCGTCACAAATGTACCTTAGGTTTTCTATAGTGTTTCTTAATAAAATTGACCTCCTAAATCCGAATCTGTCATCCGTTTTTCTCTATCACCCCCAGTTTTTGCGATACAGGGGGTGATAATAATTTTATAGTTTATACATCTCCTATATTACATCAAATTTCAATAGTTTTTGCACTGCTCTATTCGCAGAAAATTTTGTGTACATTTTAAGTAATTATCCAAATAGGTTTATATTTTGCAGGTTAAAAATTGCTTAGCATTATAATAATAAGAATAATAATAATAGTGGTTGAGTTAAAAATGAACAGAAAATGTAAGAATAGCTCCGACAGATTTTGCTGTTTGCGGCAAAGTGACTTTTCCCGAGCAGCAAAGTACAATCCCTCCTGTAATTAAATCTTTGTATCATGCATATTTTGGAGTAAGGCTAAGAGATCAAGATAAAAGTTTTGCACCACATATCTGCTGCAAGGGATGCTACATAAGTTTAAGACGCTGGAGTCAGGGCGAACAGAAGTCCCTCTCTTTTGGTGTTCCCATGGTGTGGAGAGATGGCAAGGACCACACTACGGACTGCTATTTTTGCATGACAAATCTTAAAGGTGAGCATTGAATTAAGTATTTAAGCTTTCTGTATTATACTGGCTCCTGAAAATGTCATTATTATGCAAAGACTTAGCATAAAATTAAAAACTAACATAGTTCACTTCAGCATGAACATATCCTTTACTAAACATTTATGTACTATCTGCAACTCCAAATCAATTCCTTTATGTAATATGCAATTATATTTTCCACAGGTATAAATAAGAAGAATAAACATAGTGTGGCATATCCGGATGTTCCTTCTGCCATCAAACCCCTGCCCCATGGCCCAGGAATTCCTATACCTTCTCCCCCTGAACATATAGAGGTACATGAAGAGATTAATATGGAAGTTGACCAAGATTATGACACATCTGAGTCTTATCAGGTTTCCACACATGATATGGTCGCAAGACCATTCACTCAAGTTCAGTTAAATGACCTGACCAGGGATCTGGGGGTTTCAAAGGCCAATACACAACTTCTTGGCTCTCGACTTCGTGAAAGTAATCTTCTCTCTTAAGAAACAACATTTAGGGGGGTACAGAAATAGAGAACAAGAGTTTCGAAGCTATTTTTTACAGCATTCTTCCAGCTCTTTAGTATACTGCGCCAATATTAAAGGACTTGTTGAGGCCCTTGGAATTCCCTACAACCCATTAGAATGGAGACTTTTCATAGATTCCTTCAGTAGAAGTTTAAAAGCTGTGTTACTGAATATTGGTAACAAGATAGCTTCCGTTCCTATAGACCATTCAATCCAACTTACTAAAAGTTATGAAAATATGAAAAAATTGCTGGATGCAATAAATTACTCTAGCTATAAGTGGAGGATATGTAGTGACTTAAAAGTAAGATCATTTTACACTTGGCATTTCTAAGCTTTTCGATATTGACATTTTCATTTTTAATTGTTAATACTTGTATACACCTTTTGGTCAACTTACATTTTTCAAGAATGCAAATCTGGAAATCATGAGTCATTTTTGAGTTATATTTTTTGTTGAAGTGTGTCCCTATAGGTTAATGCATCCTATTGGGTTAATGGGGAACTTATCCTAATTGAGAAGGTATACAAGACAGCTCAATAAACTCAAAATAAGATGTACATATATCCCATTAGTTCCAATACGATGATTTAATGCATCGGCATACAGGATTTTTCAGTACATATTCATATTCTTATTGTTTTAAGAAATATTACTTTGAATTTGTTTTTAGAAATATTACACTGAATTTACATACCATGCTAATTTTTTTTCAGGTAGTGTCTCTTACGCTTGGGACGCAAACAGGCTACACGAAGCATCCCTGTTTCCTATGTTTATGGAACAGTCGTGCAGATAGTATGCACTATGAGAAGAAGGTTTGGCCTCCACGAGAAGCATATAGAATTAGATCAAACAATGTGATAGCTGAACCTTTAGTGCCTCCTCAAAAAATACTCCTCCCTCCACTGCATATAAAGCTTGACATAATGAAAAATTATGTCAAAAATCTTAATAAAGTAGGCCAAGCTTTTAAATTTCTTCTTCAAAAATTTCCACAAATCAGTGACGCTAAGCTCCATGAGGGAATTTTTGATGGACTTCAAATCAGGAACTTGATCAGCAAATTTGATGCATCAATGAAGGACATAGAAAAGGATGCCTGGAAAGCTTTCAAAGCTCTAGTTAACAATTTTCTAGGCAATAAAAGAAGCCTAGAAGAATATGTTGCCCTGGTCAATCAGCTCTTAACAAGTCTCAAACATTTGGGAGCTCGAATGTCTATAAAGATACACTTTTTACAGTCCCATCTGGATTATTTTCCCGACAACTGCGGGGATTACAGTAAAGAACAGGGGCAAAGATTCCACCAGGACATAAAAACAATGGAATCCAGGTACCAGTGTAAATGGAACGGAAACATGCTTGCTGACTACTGTTGGTGTTTGAAGCGTGATGCACCAGATGACCGGCACAAACGAAAATCGTCAAGGGCGTCTGTTCTTCGAAATTATAATTATTTTCTTTATTATGTTGCATTCTTTTATTTTTTGTTTATTAAAATAATTATAGTTTACATACGTGTATTCCTGTTTATATGATATAACAGTAATAATGCATTATTAGATAGAGAAAGTTTTTTTTTTTTTTAAATTCAGAAAAATTGAGGTAATCTCAATGAAAATGGTGTATGCTGTACTGAGAAAATCTGACCTAATTGAACAAATATACATTCATTTTTGAGCTCAGGAGGTTGGATTCATTAAGAAACCACAAAGAAATCCTGGGGAACATAATTTTTTTTTCAAACGCAGGCCTGTGTTATTTAGAAGATTGTTTTTAAATTCATGCCATGCTTCATTGATTTATTCGTTATTTACAGTATAATTGTTCAAGCTCTTTCTTAGACAAACAAAATTAATTTCTTTGAAAATTAGTTTGGAGACAGAGAGAGAGAGAGAGAGAGAGAGAGAGAGAGAGAGAGAGAGAGAGAGAGAGAGAGAGAGAGAGAGAGAGAGAGAGAGAGAGAGAGAGAGAGAGAGAGAGAGAGAGAGAGAGAGAGAGATATCGCTTGCTTTCGCAGTCCTTTGGGAATTTTAAGCGGTCAAACATATATATATATATATATTATTTCACTGATTTTATTTGGCTCCCTTTTTATTGCATAGCATAATATTTCATTAATACATGCAAGTATCCATTTTAAGGATATAGATCTCCACCGAACATCCATTTGTAGGGGTTCTTCGCTGGGCCTACCTACCCTTTTATTTGGGTGCCACAGGCCTACTTTACTTGCAATTTGCGCGCTATACATATCCTTAATAAATATAAAATTGTATTAAATATTATTTCTCTGATTTTCATTGGATCTCTGTCTATTAGATGACATAATATTTCATTAATTCATGTGAGTACCCATTTTTATGATTTCATGGATTCACCGAGGATCCATTTGTGGAGGTTCCTCGCTGGGACTAACTATCCTTCAATTTGGATGCCGCAGACCTACATTACTTTCGATTTGAGCGCTACAAAGACTCCCTTGCCAATTATGGAGCAACCTAGAAAAAGATCTAAAAGCATCGACTTGGGGTTACAGTCTGTTGCAACATTCCTGCTACTCTCTTACATAGCTTTGATGATAACTATATATATATATATATATATATATATATATATATATATATATATATATATATATATATATATTCTTCTGTTTACTCTATGTGGTTAGATATAATAAAATCTAAACATATACAATGGGTTCACAGGCAAGGTACTGTGTACAAAATCATTCGGAGTGCCAGTTACAAACCTAATAGATATCACATGATGATCATTTGTGAGGACTTCATTGTTGAATCTATTCTGGCTTGCAATGCACTCTTGGCTTATTAGTTACATGGACTAAAGCTATACATTATCTCACACAGATATAACATTATTATTTTACCTCATTATTTTACAAATAGGTTATGTATATATTATTCACTCAAAGAGTTATTCTTTTTTATCAACACCGCTATATCTTTCTCTTTTTTAGATTATTCGTATTCGCGTACCAATTCCAAGCCTTTATAGAATTCACATGACACTCATTTCTGATGCTTCATTAGTGAATCTACTCTGCCTTGCAATGTACTTTTGTTTTATTATTAACAAGGATTTAACGCTATAATACCTCATTAAGATTACTTGGATTTGTATAATTAATCGCCTACCTATTTCAAGCAAAATAGGGTTTACATGTTACTCATATGTGACGTTTCATTCCTGAACCTATTCTATCTTGTAATGGGCACTACAAAACTTGCGTGTGCGTGCCACATTACCTCGATTTTAAATGTACTGAGCCTAGGCATACTGAGTCAGCTTTAAAATTAATATATACACGGACTAAGAACACGTAAAATGAGTTAACGTAACATAAATAATTAATGGACTTAGTACATTTTAAATTGTTCGGACTGATTAGAAAAAATAGCAGAAAAGTGATAACTTTTCTTTTGCCGATTTTTGTCCCAGTAAAGAAACCAGGTTTTCCTTTTTCTTTTGAGGTATTTCAGAAGAAATCTTGGGAAAATCCACGCATTCTAATGGACCTATCCATGAGACTAGTGCCAAAGAATCTTTTTGATAATTAATTATCTGTTCAATGATACCAAACATAAGTCTCTAACTTCAATAGTTTAGCCGTGAGGATTTTTTAATTGTTTTTTAATTCCAGATATGCTAATTGGATTCTTGTTTGGGTCTAAATGCTATATGGGTTCTTGCTTTGAGTTTGAGACTACTACCACCACCACCATCCCCACCCCTACCACCACTTCTACTACACTACCTCCTCACTACCACTACGCGGCTACCACTGCCACCACTACTACTATTCCTAGGCCTACCTATCCTTCTATTTGGGTACTAAAGGCCTACGATACTTGCGATTTGAGCGCTACAAGATTACAGTGATAAATATTGTATCCTATTGCCCATCAAACTAAGCTTCTGGTACAGAAGATAAAGAAAACACCACGTTGCGTCTTAGGTGCGAAGCCAAACTGCTTGTCTGGTAATACTATCCAGTCTCATCATGGCTCAAACAGACTACAAACAAAAACCAGAGACAATTCGAGCAAAGATTATTATCATAGTCTGAGTACTCTAACTTCATTAACCAGACTGTCTTGATAGCAAGCAGTCTCGATACTCTCTTTATCTACCTGCAGGACATAAGAAATAACCATTGCCTCGCCTTGACTCGCCATATCCCTTCGATCTTAGTTTGGCATCATTCTCTCACTCGACTGACGACCTTCCACTTCTAAAATTATCGACTCCTTATAGTCATGCCATCATAATCGCTTTAACGCGAAGCTGTTCTCTTTTAGAGTACCTATCCACGAGAAAGCATCATCTCGCTAATTAATCTTCAGACATCAATTCTCTGTAAATGTCAACCTTCGTAAATTTATACCCTATATTTTTTCACTCGTTGTCTAATCCTGAACGTAGTACCAACTTCATCACGACCGATAATGTTGACTCATGATTTTATTAGGCTGTAAACAAAGTTCTAGCCCAATTTTTATTGACATTAGCCATTCTTCTAGTTTCTTCGCCATTGCATCTGCCATCTGTTGCAGTTGTTGACTATATAATTGAGCGTCGATAGACTGATTGCGTTTCAACACTTCACTTAAATCACTCCCTTCACAAACCACGAGACACAACCCACAAGCTTCTTTTAATGTCGGTCGGCCTTTGCCTGAAGTTATGTAAGTGCATCTTTGTATGTCCAGTTTCTTTTTCGTGCCATGTTCGAGTGTAGACACCATTTGTCATCTGCAGCAACCACTTGGTTTAGTCAATCAAAACGACGTTTCTTTGGCAGTAGTGTCATGTAGGTGTCTATGAGACGCTGACGGTCGAAATCGATCAGTTTACGTTGAATCCTAAGTCCAGTTTGCTGATTTTCCTCAATTTCTTCTAAATGATGCAAAATGGCTGTTTGGGTGACGCTGATGTGGATCAGATTTGACACAGGCGCAAAAACAGTCATTGTTAATAGATGAGGGTCGACCACTTCTTGGCTGATCTTGGAGATCGAATTGGCAACATCGTAGGTTGTGCAATGACTTATTGTGTCTTCTCCAAATGCTTAGTTGATACGACGTTGCGATTGGGTAGCGTTTAGCCCGGACTTGTAATTATACAGTAAAACAGTACGTTGCTGTTTACGAGAAAGTGTCACTTGATGTGTAACTTTTGAAACTTTTGCTATCATATAGACCATAAGGTGGACTAGGCCATTACACATTAACTAGGCCTACACTCTATACAAATTTCTAAATAAATAAACTTTGAAAAATAGGTTATGCGGGAACTTTGTTTATAACCTAATAATTCTATGTTCATTGAGGTCAATTGTTTTAATTTTTACCTATTATAGGGCCTACTTTTAGCTTTTGCTTGGAAATACGACTTTTATTTTATTCTAGCAAAATAATTTAATCCATCATTTCGCTAGTTACCAAGAAGATTAATGTCACGAAAACATGCTATTAGATCAGTTGATTCTTATCGGTATCATCTCAAATTTATTTTAATTTTAAATAGTCTAATCTTGGATTAGGTTAGAGTACTATGTTTCGCTATCAAAATAAAGTAAGCCTGACCTAATATAATCGTAGCCTAAACTAATTACCATGTAAAATACAAACCTAAAGCAATATTTTTAGAGCAATATTTTTATGCAACGCGAACCTTTTGGAATCTATTTAATTATAATAGAAGATAATGAATATATATATTTTTTCTTTGTCGGTTAGATTTTAAGAAATGTTTTGTTCCGATCTTTGTTTTCCTAACTTTTATCCAAAAACAACTAGCTAAAGTATCGCGGGCTTTCTATGAAAGATTTTTTTTCAAGCTCTCGATCATTTTTGCGAAACAAGTACTTTTCGCTAATGAAGGAGATATAAAAGTATATATTTCATCTATTTCCAGCAAGGTAAACCGAGGGGTTTTCTCAAAAGGAAAGACATCAAAATAAAAAAAAAGTTTGAAACAAACAAACGTAGATCCGTTCAGCTTAATTAGTTTAAATAGCGTATCTGTTAAACACTTAGTTCCTCATTTCCCCGCCACCAGAGCGAATCCTGAATATAATCAATTACTCAAGGTCAACATTCCTACAGAGTCGCGCTTGTCATAGAGAGAATCAACACAGAGAATTTGAAGGGGTTTTAAATGACACACGACCTCAAAAATAATTAAAGTAGACCACTCGTGCTTTGGGTTTCGGCGACTCGCGTTGGGGTAAAAGGTTCACATCGCGTCGACTGATAGGAAATGATTTAGGCAACAAGATTTATAAGATAGTGAGAATAAGCTAAGATTTCATTAATTCGGGTATGATTGCTCGTACTTGTTGAAGATCACGAGCTAACATAACCCCTACTATACACTATATCGAGATTGCTCAACCAGTGTCGACCAAGAAAATGACAAAGTTTTCTTGGTAGTGTTAAGAGACGCCATGGCACTTAATATGGCAATCCTGGGGAGAGTTCATGGTCCCCAGTGCTATACTTACCGTATACCACGTGGTGCATCTAAGAATCTCTCTACGTGGCTGTTCTGTCACGAGGTACAATGATTTGGTTTGTAATTATTCGCAATTGGCAAAGAGACATCCATGGAAACTAAATACTTCAAGATCTAACAGTTCATAGAAAGTGCTGCGGCGCGCTTCAACGGCCCTAAAACTGAACGCTTCCAGCTCCTTTTATGCCCTATTTATTCTACGAGGATGACACTTACCGGGCATTGCAAATTTTCTGCTACACTCGTTACGACACTTTTAACAGAGAACTCAATAATAGTTTTGATGCAGTTGGAAACATATTTAATGTTTTAACAGCAAAATGTGTTTTTAAATTGTAATTTTAATTAAATTGCTGACCTCGGTGGCGAGCAAGTGCTCCAGGCAAGACCTAAAGACCGCGTGCATCTTGCAGACGAAGTCCTTACACATGCTGGCCCACACGCAGCTGACGGAAAATTTCAGCTCGTCGACGTTGCTGTGGCGGACCTGCAGACCTTGCCCTAGACCTCCGCCGACACGTGGTAGTCGATTGGGATTGAGGTTGGGCAACTGCGGCGGCCAAAAGTCCTTCGACCAGAAGTTCATGTTCGACCCTAACCACTCTTGTATGGTTTTTGCCGTGTGCCGGGCTACCGTCCTGCTAAAAGACATAGTCCGTCTTTTTTGTGATCTTTCTCACCCAGGGCATGACTTTCGTGGGCAAGATGTGCCTGTGATCGGCCGCGATGAGCCTGTAACAGGTCGCAAACCACACCGGCGGCATTTTATTGCCATTCGAAGCCACGACGCCGAGCATGCTCACAGAGTCCGGGTACTTAGTCGTGGACACGTAGCTGAACTCTTAAACGACTTGGCGGTCATTCTTCTTGTTAATCACCGGATTGACCGCGAAGTTTGTTCATTAGAGAAAAAATCAGAATTCGATCGCCATGACTCTTCAAGTCGTTTAGATGGCGAAAACAGCGCTTCCGACATTGTTTTCACATACAGTCGGTAGGCAGAGGCCTTTCTACGTACCTCAAGCTCTTACCATCCTCATTCTTGACGGCCCTGGACGCCGTGGTTACCGAGATATTCTTACTCTTCACGAGCTAAATCCTTTTGAGCTTCGAAGCACTTTCGAAGCCATTTCTCACAGCCAAACGGTTAACAACTTAAGATATATTTGAACGAGGTCGATCTTTGAGATATTCCCCTTTTTTGAGCCTCTCCGCGACTCTGTGGACGGTCTTCCAACTGACGATGTTGGACTTGTTGTGACCCAAGCGCAGGAAAGCAGAGATCTCGATTCTTTTCACTTCCATCTCGACGTACCTGCAGACAATGGAAAAGACATTTTAATGAAATATGCTGGAAAAGTAGAACTTTAAGTTTGTTTCACGGAACTTTTTATATCTCACACACGTCAACCTCTCGAAAGATACAAAAAAATGAGCATAACAGAACTCTTGCAAAACTTGATAACGGAAAGAAAATACTTCATTTTCTTTTCAAATTAGCGGTGGTCTTACAAGGATTAAATCCTAATACGCGGGAAATTCAAAAAGGGCGAACGCGAGAAAAGGAATAAAGGTCAATATACCTAAGTAAACAAGAGAAACGAATAAACAAACAATTCACTTCTCAGGATAAAATTATCAGAAGACTGAAGTCTACGGAACACCTGAGTAAACACAAAGTCCAACCAAAGGAAATTATAACACAGTTCTGTAAAATCGGATCATAAAATAGCTAGATTAGCTGGAGGATGTAAGCATATTGTGATACACATCCGTTCAAAACTCCGCCCTCAGGGGGTGGAACTAATGGCCCCAATTACAGATTTGCCCGGAGTCGAATCTAGGCCACGCCCCCTGGAAATGAAACTGTATATATAAGTGAGCAATGAGAGGAATTAGGAATTAATATTATAATTGTCATTAAGTATTGTCATACCCGCATTAACGTTTATGTAACCCTTTTAAATTCACCAAGTCTTGTCGCTCCAGAATTTAATACTTTGCGTTGAATATATATAGACTGCTAGTCGCCCGCCAAGTAAGTTCGTGATGTCCCGCTTACCCTTCAAACTGATGTCGCTTACCGCCTTCAGAGCTTCTTGACAAAATCAACTATGTTGAATTTAAATAGGATATTTGTGGGGACTTCAAGGTGATTGCCTTTTTGCTTGACTGGCAAGCTGGCTGCACAAAATAGTCGTGTTTCCTTTCCTTATGGTATAGCAAAGCAGATGATCATCATTAACGGAAAATTCAATTGCCCCTGTGACGTGAATTACAACCAGGGAAATTAAATGTTTCCAGACAGTTTATTGAGAAGCCTGCCAAGGTTTTATTACCGACAACTCATATAAAATATGGGCTAATATAGGGGGATAAAAGGGGTAAAATTGGTTCCTAAAAGGAAAGTGGAGGCTATTTAAGGATGAGGCTAATTTGTCCCAATTTTAGATGCCAGTTTAGGCCTTAAGCTGTTAAATTTTAAAGTTCCAACAGACATATTATAATTTGGTAATTAATTAATATAGATTATACTATTTTTTATAATAGTTACCTGGTTTGTATAAAACATTTTTTTAGGTGTGGTTATATTTAAAAAGCATATTTATATTATTCTATGCAGCAAAATCTTTTAGTTTCAAAATTTGCGGGGCAAAAGAAATGATTCTAATTTTTTTCACAATTATTTCATGAATCACCTGCACTATAAAAATTAAATATTGCTTTATAATGACACATTTTAATAAACCATAGCGGATATATTAATTTAATAAAGGTACAGGTAATAAAATTAAGTTCTTCTTGAAGGAGGTGTGGACAAAAAATGAGGTTTGCTCTAAAGACTTTAGAACAAAACAACGTATTTCTTAAGGGATTTATCGTAATATGAATAAAAATGTATATAAGAATTTAAATTTGTTAGTTTACGGTATACAGAGTGAACTATATGTCCACAAAGGGTATGTAATTTATTTTTCCGATTCAACCTTGAATTTAATAGTGGGGTGTAAGTTGTTAAGGTTTTGAAAGAAAATATCTAATTTAAGGGGATTATTGTAAGGCCAGCAAGAGAAAACATCATCTACTTATCTTAACTAGACAAGAAAATTGACAGAGGATACATGATCCCTTATCACCATGCAGTATCATAGGCCTTTTTCCAAATCAAAATATACTGTCGCGAAGACCTTGTCTACGATAAAGTTCATCGGAGATAGAGTTTCCACCAGGGGCCGAACATCCAAAGCAAAATGAAACGCGAAAGCCTTATTGCATTGTGCATCAGACAGCTGGCCTCCAATTTCATCCTCTTTCATCCCTAGTAAGTTAGATGAATTGGGCGAACACTCACCGGAGTAGAGTGATCTCGTTCCGACCTGCGAAAATAGCAAGTAGAGTAGCTATTCCCCAGAGATGTGGGAAGAAACTCTCCAGATCTTGTCAAACAAAGCTAACAGAGAGGCTTTGTATCGCTCGCCTAAGCTTCTAAGCATGACGTAAGAGTTATCGCCCAGACCAGAGACGTTATCCGCAAACACAACTCGCTTTGTGTAAACATGATGTCGAAGAGTCCTTAGCTTTTGGAGGTGATATCCAGTCGTCGGCCATAGCGAAATTTAGGCGGGCAACAAATGCTGGATAAGAAACAACTCGTTTGGAAAATACGGAGAACATGATTGCAAAGGACTCCGCTACGACGTAGAGTCACAGATGGGTGTCCCATCTTTGTGGAGGACGGGGGGGGATTCCTATGAAGACTTACTCCGGATACGTTTGAAAATTTTGTACACTTGTGAAAAATGAGTCTTTCCATCGAGTCTAGACACGTCTAATTGTCAGGAAGAGATGAGAGCGTTCTTCAAAACGAAACATAATCTGGCACTCTCCTTACGAGATGCACATAAAAGGAACTCGCTTGGACGACGCTTGTAGCGCTTATGCGCATATTGCGTATCTCGGAGGCCGTTCTCACACTCGGCTGAAAAGCAAGGCAGCTGGGAGCGTGCAAAACAGTAAATCGTTCAAAGATAAGTAGTTTGACCAGGGCTGATGAGTGTACCGGAGAATTCAATGGCCGCATCGATTAACCTAAATTCCTCGACTAAGATATAGGGGAGTCATTCCTCGAATGCAGGCAACCGTAACTGATCTCCCCACCCCCCCTCCGCTGAGGTGGCTTCTCAGGTGACAGTGGCCCGGCAAAATCTATTTGAATGGGAAAATGATCTATTCCCCTATTGGCATGGCCAAAGATATTTGAATGATAAAGTGATCACTGCCATGATTGACCTCGATCACCTCAAACCAAAAAGTTCCGTGTGCATCCAGAGAGCAGAGTGACATACGAGGGGCGGTCAATAACTTTTGCAATTCGGATATAAGGAAACGAGATATGAGGAAAAGTGTTTTATTATTTCTCAATATAACTACCCCCCACTTTAATGCACTTGCGCCACTTGTCCCTGAGGCTTCGAATTCCCGACAACCAGAAATATTCCGACTGCTGTTTAATCTACTCCTGGATGGCGAGCTGGACATCTTCATCGTCCCTAAACCGGCGTCCACGCAGTGAAGCATTGAGCTGGGGGAATAAAAAGTAGTCGCTAGGGGCCAGATCTGGACTGTAGGAGGGATAATTGAGCTCCTCGATCCGCACTCATGCAGGGCAGCTTGTGCAACTCTGGCCTTGTGGACTTTGATGACGTTGAAGTCGATCATGGGGCGTGAAGTTTCTAGGGACCCAACGGCCAAATGGTCGTGGATGATGTTGATAACACTTCCATGTGATATTCCAAGTTGTCGCTCGATTTCTTCGACCTTCACCCGTCGATTTTCGAGGATCATCCTCTCCACACGGGCCACATTGTCCTCGTTGGTCACGTCTGACGGGCGTCCTGGACGGGGGTCATCTCCAAGGGACTCACGACCGTGGCGGAACTCCCTATTCCAGCGAGCAATGGTTGCATAGGAAGGGACGGTGTCAGTGTCCACTGCAACCATGCGTTCATGGATCTCTTTTGCATTCTTGCCTTCCTTGATAAAACATTTAATCACTGCGAGGTGCTCAACCTTCTCGATTGCTGAAAAATTTGTGACTGACGATCTGTGATCAGCTATTGCTTCTTAAATAGACGAGGCAGGAGCGTGCGGCTGCAGGTCCTGACTTGCCCTAACTTGTCCTAACACCCCCACAAACAGGCATCTCCCTTCCTCTGTTTTTCCCTACCGATTCGCAAAACTTATTGACCGCCCCTCGTATCAAGGCAAGAAACGGAAGTTATAACACAGTGGTAAGTGAATTCATCCACATTTAGGCCACAGATATTTAGGTCTTCGATTAAGTCCGCAAGAATCCAAACCCTGGGAATGGAGTGTAGTCCTCTCAAAGCGTGTACCTACCTTTAAGTTCCGAAAGAGGAAAAAGGTCATCGATAACCGGGCTACGATGAAAAGGAAATACGCCCCATCGAGGACAAGTTAGGGTGGAATGTGAATATAAACAGCAGAGTAGCCTCTGTCTACGTGTAGCTACACCGTCATCCCTGGTGGCCAGGGATTTAAAGATAAAGAAAGGAAGAAAGAAAGAAGGAATCACATTGAGGATACATAAATTGCGAATTCACATCCCTAGGTCTTGTAGTCACAAAACTCTTAAACCTTCGCGAAGTTGAGCAGGAGATACGTACCCTGCATAGTGTCTTGAAATTAGATAGCAATTGTGAACAAGAGAAGGCCATCCTCCACAGCCCTTTCAAATTAGCCCGGAGTTCTCGAAAATTCTATTGAGGGAAATGCACTGTATGCATACTTATAAAGAAATGCATGGTCCGTTTCAAAGATAAAACTTTCACTGGAATGGCCGAATGTCGCTTGTAAGCAGAAGCCCGAGAGCTATTGGCCGCTGAAAGCACTAAAGGCACTGCTGCCTTCGATTGGCTTAGTGGAGGAGTGTTAGGTCAGTTTTCTTAGATTTTGCCTCTCCTAGCCTCGAGATTTTGGCTAGCGAAAAGCCGAAGCACCCTTGTTGGTATCTTCCTTTCGTGGGTGGAATTTAGAAGCCTCAAGGGTAGCTTCACCTCACCTTGCGGGCATTCTGCCTCCTCTGTGTTTATCGACTCGGTAGAAGCGTCCAGCTACCTCCCTTTTTGCGAGGCGCTCTTTAGCCAAGGAAGGGCCTCAATTTCGTATTAACGCCAGTTCTACCAGGATGGAGCCGGGACGAAGTAGAACCTGTAAAGGGGTTCCGACGGGGCAAGGAAGTTACAACACTCATAGGCATGGAAGGGCCACGGCGGAGTGTGCTTTTTAACCTGAAAGACGTATAAAGTGTCTGGTCGCGACAGGAAAAATACTGTCCTAAACGGCCAGCACCTCCCTTTCAAAGAAATAAGAGGTGCAAAGAGTTACGAGTCGAGAAAGCAGAGAACAGCTCACTAGAATTCATACACTTGACCTTACACGATACAGTCTTATCGTATACGGTATTTGGAGCAATTAGCATAGTTTTAGAGTTGAAATAACTTCTGTCGTATGGCAGAAGTGGAGCCAGTGGCACACTTCCTCGGTAACGGCACGAATGTCTTCACACTATAGCGATACCAGCTAGCTCGAACAGAGTAAGGCAGGCTATCTCTGTCGAACCTGAAGAAGTGTAGGTGTGTCTCATCTACCCCCCCTCCCCTATGTTTCCTCATGGCACTTTCAAACTTGAGCACCCCGTGTGGTAAAGCTCTTCTGTGATGTCTTCTAAGAAATAGTCAAGCACTTGCATATTAGTCCACTCTTTTAACCAAATTCATGGTAGATTGGGGTCTCCTACACGGACAAGCATCAAACATCAGGAGACTGCTCAGAATAGCTGTCTGGGCAGGGTCGGCCGCATTACCCAGAAAGTTTCAATCTGAGAGACAGTTTACCTGCGGCCTTGTACCGAGAATCCTAGTTAAGGCTCGGCACTGATGGATCATATGCCCGTTTGCCAACTTTTTCCATCAGTAGAGCGTATTATCAAAAGACGTTGAAGGGAAGGGTCTGGCCCAAAGACGCTTACCATCACTCTGCTTAACACGGTTTTGTCTTCCCCCTTCTCCATTCGTAGAGGTCCCAAGGTCGACATAAATGCCTCATCTAGTCACTCGACGAGTCGGAAGAGCACCCGCTACAGTCCGGATCATTCTCTGAAGGAAGAGGTCCCATGATCTTGTTTCTGTTTTCCTTTTCTTTGTAGAGGAGGGCGTGGTATGCGCTCCCTTCCCCCAAAAGAGATCCAGAGAAGGTACCTCTCCAAGATGGAGAAGGAGCTGGCGGCCTGTGGAGCATCCCGTAAGAAAAGCCCCACTTCCCCTTTTATGTCCTCGGGAGCCCGTAGCCACTTTGGAGGACTTTTCCCAGGAGTGGAGTTAAACACAATCTATTTACTTTCGAGTCATAATCCTCTCCAGTAGTACCTTGCCGCCTGGGGAGGAAGCATCTTATAATTCCTAGTCACCTCGGAAGGGGTCTCTTTTCACACATCCCACCAAGGTGTCGGGGTTCCCAACCGGGAACTTTTGTGGCACATTCTCCATTTTAGGTGACCAAATCTGGAGAGCATGCGCGATAGATAGATTCGAGGAACCGAAACGCTGGTCACCAGGACTGACAATTTTGGGACAAAGAGTGGATGTGGAGCACAATTGGTTCTGCCGCCCATGATCCTCTCAGGAGTTCAACAGAAGAACACCACCGGTGAGAACGACTCTCTTTCCTTGTGGTTCTCCGATTTTTCTGTGGTCGTTAATAAGGAAACAGGAAGGCCCCTCTACCAATCACGGGTAGTGACCGGTAGTCTCTTCTTCGCTTCCCCGATACCAATTTAGAGCAAGGCGGCGCTTAAAGCCTCATTTCCTCCCGTCACATTGCAATTAGTCTCAGTTGTAGCCATGATACTTGAATTGAAGGGAAACCACCCGGAATAGGATACTTTAGGCTCTGCCTTGTGAAGTATATAAAAAAGTCTTTATAGGACCAGAAACCTCCAGAATATAATCATTTACACATTATTGGCATTGGTCGTGAGCTAGAATGGACCTTGACAACTCCTCGTCATACTCCACTACTTTGGCTTTCACATTATCCCATCACATAAAGGATGGGGCCGGCGTAGCCACCTCATATGTGCACTGGAAGTGACGTGAGAGTCGGCAGCCTAGTGCACTCCCTTCTGTTGTACCTCCACCAGTAGTCGAGCCTTCGGCCCTCGTATCATGTCAGGACCTCGCCATATAACCCGCCACTGGAAGTGCACCGAACCTCCAGAAACTCTCTAAATAGAAAGAGTAAAAGTTGGGAGTTGTAGTAAAGGCTGTTAAAAAGAAGAATAGGAATAGGCAGATACACTAAGGAGTAGTGTGGGTGATCATCTATCTATTAGCACACCCCACTACTGGGGCATGGAGGGCGGGCCTGTCCTCCAAATTTCAGTTCTAGCATTAGTGTTACCCCTGCTAAATCATCCATCCCCTTGTGGGTGTATGGAAGTGCCATTGGCCTGCACGGCTCCTTGTTGTCAACTGGGGCTCATGGTGTCACAATTACTAAAATTGGGTTTTATTTTTTATTCTAATTTATAGAGATTTCTCAAAATCCTAGTGACGATCAGTTAAATTAAATTATTTTTTTTAAGTCTGTAATACATTATTAATCTTAAGGATAAACTAGCAAGGTGTTTTTAACCCATTTTAACTGATTTCAAACTTCCAGAGAATAAAAGGCTCAGTCACTTAGCAGTTTTCCTTACTATCATTCAACTTTTCATTGAGGATGGTCGCTTGAGAGAGCACTTTACAACAGAAATGTGTTATCATTCTTCTCGACCAAAAGACTACTCCAACCAAAACACCACCCCAAAAGGTACTTACGATCATCGCTGAAGTCATCAACGAGGATGATTTCTTTAACGAGATGCTCTGGACTCCGGTTAAGGACACTGTAACAAAAAAAGTAGTGGTTCAGGGTCATAGCGTATCCTATTTATGATGGGTAGCTTGGTCAAAAGATAAAATTCTCTAGTCTGTCCGATCGAATTTACTTTTGAATGATTCAAAATAATTGTGGCCTTTTTAGACTTGTTTACATCGAATTTATTAAAGTTGAATCAACCTCCTCTAACCATTGGTAATCGAAATAAAATGGGAAGATATGATCTTTCCGGGAACACATAGGTACTAGCAAGCTCGATGACTACACGAGTTCAAATCATTTTTAAGAAGAATATTTTGAAATTTATAAAATGTACTTTTTACATCGTTTTAAGCACATTATATATTTTTATTGTTAAAATGGTTAATCGTTAACGTCCGTTTTATTAGTTAGTAAATTTCGCCACTCGTCTATTTTCAATCGTTGACTAGATTCACCGTACGGGCAATGATATCCACATAAAATAAAAATCAGAAGGACAATCGCCAGCACAGGCACCAGGGATCGATCCTAACTGGCAGAGAGGCGCAGGAAAGTGGTTCAGACTGTGTTTTGACTCCAATAAGAGATCGCTGAGCCCTTCGTGGTCCATGCGAGGAAGAGTGATATGTTGTAGGCATGAAGAGAAGTGTTTATGTGTGGCGGGGGGGAGGGGGGGAGGCAGCAGGGGTGTGGTGATTGGCTATGTATGCGATGATGTATGTGGATGGAGCTGCCCGTGTTCTCACGACAGGTTTAGCGTGTTACTAGCATGGCATGGAATTCTAACGCCTTATCCACTAGGCCAACGAAAGTCAGGTTAGTTTAGGAGAGCAAAACACTTTTGATGCTCTCTGCGGGTCATTTCTGCCCAATATCAAACAACTTAATTTTTTATCAAATTATTATTTTTAATTGTTCTCTCCTATTGTCGTATTATTTTTGTTCTTTGTTTAAATATGTTCTAAAGAATAATTCAATTTTCTTTTTATCTTTTACAAATCGACATCCCTCGGGATAGTTGATCTCTCCCAGCTTATTTGGGGGTCCTTTGATCTTTCAAAGCCGAGTACAGGACTGCTGACCTCACAACGTCCACCAACGGTTTATTCTAATACTTATTTTAAAGTATTTTATAGCAGATATAGATCCTTACAACGTAAAAATTCTGTACCTCAATATTGACTTTCGAAGTTTCAAAGAAGAACTGTCCCATTTGAACAAGATGGGTCCCGGTTTTGCCAATCTGAACAATATGGGTTCCGGTTTTACCCATTTGAACAAGATGGGTCCCGGTTTTGCCCATTTGAACAATATGGTTTGCGGTTTTACCCATTTGAACATTAACCTAACCTAAACAAGACAAATTCCAGCCAACCCCGCTAATACAGGAATTTTCTTATCATAATTTCTGAAGAATGGGCTACACGACCTGTAGGCCGGCGTGTTATTGAGCATTGCTTGTCCGACCGGTCCAACCACCCCAATCACTCGAGTTAGACACATTCCATATCTTTACACTTCCCTAATTTCACGTCTGCTTTACCAAACTATAGAAATATCCTCTTGGTTATTTTTATTTTTTTAAATAGGTACACAAATACGCTCCTCCATCACCTTCCCGTCTCAATCTATTCGCTGATTCCTCTTCGGCGTTGGAATTGAGTCAGATCGATTTCGCGCTTCTTTGACACCTGATGCCATTGGCCTCTTAAATGATCGCGCCAATCCACCGCTTCCCCTCTTACCCTCGTCAAACCTGGTAGACTCAGCTTCGTTGATGTAGAGGAAAAGGCCAGGAATAATGATGGCAAGATAACCGCTGTCTGGGATTATTATTATTATTATTATTATTATTATTTCAGTAGCTCTCGTTAACCTAGTAGATAAGGCATTGGATTTTCGCCCAAGGATATCAAGTTCACGCAGACACGCACGCACACACACACAAATGCGTTCGTAGGGTGCTGGTCACCCATTGGCGGTGCACTGAGTTTAGTGTATGGCGCAGCTAGCTTTATCCGCACACATATCTAATAAGAATACCGTCTTCCCTTCCACCCCCTTCCCGCACACTAAAAATCACTCTTCCAGCGCATTAAGAGGTTTCATATCCCCCCTCCCTCCTGGCCCAGAAAGGCATCCCCTCCATTAGACCACAAAGAATTTCCCTTGGTGCTCACATCAACTCTTATTCTGATCTTTATATGAATTTCATTATCCTTCGCGAGGGCGGCCGCCCAGACTAGCACCCCATATCATGATTTAGTCCTTTTTTAAGATACACGCAGAAAGATGGCATGGCGAGTCTCCCACAACGAGATTAAAGACTTTTGTTACAGGTTTAGAGAATGTATTGAAGGTTTATTGCCCAAATGAACCGATATTAGGGGGCCTCAAAAGTAAAACGAAACTAACGAGGGCAACTCCCGCAAAAGTGTGTAAGGAGAAAATTGTAAAGAGGTGAAGCAGGAGAAAGTGTAAATATGCTGGAGAGATATAGCTGCCGATCATCCTGAAGGCATTGAGGCCGGGAAGGTGCACAATCCTTCAAATGTAAGCTGCAGCAAACTTTCCCCAATCAGACACTTGACACCCCCTTAAGGGGGCGTAAAAGGATAGATAAGGAAGAGGATGATTGGAGGGGGGGGGGGGTAGCAGGAAAGAAGGTTGTGAAGAATAAAGTCCGGTTAAAACTCACCACCACCACCAAATAGGTGAGGGTAGGCATGCAAAAGAAGTGGCGAGAAGAAGAAGGGTAAAATGGAAATGTTTAGAAATAATAAAGCCCAGTTAGAGAATATCGAGAACAGACGCCAGGAATGTGTGCTGCTGCTCCAGGTAGCAGGCGTAACAGTATTCACGGGGCACCCAATTGCGGGTTACTGAAGAGGGTATATGATATTGGGGCATGCAACTCTCCAACACCAAACCCCACCCTTCCAGTCTGCAAAGAAGGCATTTCTCCATGCGACCTTCCGACACTACAATATTGATGCTTTCACCCCGAATTCTTTTCCCTCTTATTAGAGTTCGTGCGCCAAATCAGATATCGCCACTCTCCAATTTATAAACGAACATCCGAATTGTTATGAAGAAATTCCTGGGGAACAATTTTGAACATAATTTACTCGTATGTTGAGTTCAATTTTTCACTTGATTTAAACTAAAGTTGGCATGGTGATTTCAATCTACCTTCAGTTTCGCTGAATAACGTTAAACTCTTTTCTGTACAGCTGAATAGTCACAATTCTATTGTTTGTCCGTAAGTAATAGGAATTTTTAGCTGATTACTTTCATTATTTTGTTATCTATTTATTGCTAATCATAAATATTCGGAAGAAAATTGAGTTAAACACGCAGCTAATACACAATGTATATCTCTCATGAACACGAGAGAATGATGAAATAAATCCAACACACCCCAAGAAAGAGAATACGGAATAATATTTTTTCGGAAATAGTTATTTCTCTCGCGCTCATGGGAGATATACATTGTGTATTCGATGCGTGTTTAACTTAATTTCTCCTTTGTCCTTTGAACTCCAAATTAATTCTCTCTCTCCTTCTCATTCTCGATCGACCATGCGAAACGTATCTTAAAAGCTTGTCTATTCGGAAGATTTTTTGTCTTCCGTGTAGCTGAGTAGTCTAAGGGACGGTTTAATTGAGATCAAAGCGGGCGCTCGCTGCCTCAGTGTGTACGGTTCGAATCCCACCCAGCTCGGATTTTTTCATAGTATGAAATAATTATTTCCGAGGAAAAATTATTACGTTTTCTCTTTATTGCGGTGTGTTGGATATATATATATATATATATATATATATATATATATATATATATATATATATATATATATATATATATATATATATATATCAGTAGCGACTCCGGCATTCGGAAAGTTCAGGCTTTGCAAGATGATTTAACTTCTGACAACACTGACTTCAAGTAAGTAATTGCAGCGAATAACTCGGGCTCCTTTTATTGATCTTGGTCGCAGTTCATATATTTCCGTTCAACGTTTGGCAGTTGTCTTAGAGGTGCCCTGTTAAAGAAATATCATTCATAGCAGACGTTCTATCGACATCGTTCACGCGTGCTTGACTCGGGTTCAGAAGTTACAGCCCGAGTTGTTATCTATAATCGTAAAAATTAAAAGTAATTAAATTTCAGTGTTTTCTTGAAACAATAGATTTTATATAGAGATTAGGATTTAAATTCAAATCTGTAAAAAGGTTTCCGCTCTACAATATTCTTAAAGGAACGAAAAATAATACACCTACTCGGGTTAATATGAAAGAGTTACAAGGAGTTACAAGGAGTTACAAGGAGTTACAAGGAAAGAAAGTACCCTAGGAGACCTTACGTTTTATTCAAAGAGGGTAACCTTCGACTAGCAATCGAGCGGGCACATGGCTGCTCAATTGTTTTGCGTCCCTAAACGGCCACTTTTCAAGACTTTGTCTAGTCTTGACTTGAACTGGTCAACAGATTCACTGTTGACAACTTCCACTGGAAGTGCGTTCCACTTACCGCAGATCCTGTAGGTGAAAAAATTTCCACACAGATTGCGGTTGTAACGCTTCAGTTCAAGTTTGAAGCCGTGATTGCGCGTTCTGTTCTCACTCAGTGTGAAAATATCCCGGTAGTCAACATTGTCGAACCCTCGAAGTATTTTGAAAACTTCGATGAGCTGACCACGCAGTCTACGGGTTTTCAGCGAGAACAGATTTAATTCCCTTAGTCTATCATCATAACTTTTATGTCGGATAGAGGGAATCAGTTTGGTTGCCCTAGCTTGTACGCGTTCCAACCTTGCGATGTCCTTTCGAAACTAAGGACTCCAAAATTGTACGGCATACTCCAGGTGCGGCCAAACGAGGGAGTTGTACAGACAAAGTACTATCTCGTTGTTACGGTATCCAAACTGGCGCTTTATGTAGCCTAACATCCTTTGGGCTTTCTTCTCTCCCTCGATGCACTGTTTCGAGAACTTGAGGTCGCTAGTGATAGTTACACTCGAGTCCTTCTCAGTGTCACTCGATTCAAGAGCAATGCCCTTAAGGATATACTGAAATTGTTTTTTTTTGTGGCCGATATGCATTACTTTGCATTTCCCACGTTAAAAGGCATTTGCCACGTGTCCGACCACTTCCCAATCTTCCCAAGATCTTCCTGCAGGTGGGCAGTGTTTCCATCCTTTGCAACGTTCATACCAACCTTGGAATCGTCGGCAAATTTGGAAATCTTGGCAACCATGTCACCGTCCATGTCGTTGACGTAGATGATGAATAGTAGTGGTCCCAGGACAGAACCTCGAGGCACCCCGCTAGTAACGGGCACCCACTCAGAAGCCTGTCCATTTACCACCACCCGTTACCGTCTGCCACTTAGCCAGTTCTCGATCTAGCCGGCTACTTTTCCGTCTATGCCCAGTGCTCGCACTTTCCGGAGAAGGTGGCGGTGTGGTAACTTATCAAAGGCTTTCTGAAAGTCTAAGTACACCACATCCACCGCCTTGTCCCGATCGTGCTCACTGAACATGAAGTGGAAGAATTCCACAAGGTTCGTCAGGCATGAACGTTGCCTTCGGAAGACGTGCTGGGAACTCCTCAGTAGCAGGTTTGACTCTAAATACGACGTCATTTTGTCCACCATGATGCTTTCCATGAGTTTACCGACTATTGAAGTCAGACTGATAGGTCGGTAGTTTGACGGATGGCTGGGGTCTCCTTTCTTGAAGATCGGAGTCACCTCCGCCTCACGCCAGTCTCTAGGAACGCACCCGGTCCGGATTGACATGTTAAAGATAGCGCACAGATGTCGTGATACTTCATCACACACTACCTTCAACACCTTGGGTAGAAACCCGTCCGGTCCAGGGGACTTATTCGTCTTTAGGTCAGCGATCTTTTTCTTTATTTCTCCTTCGGTAAAGTCCATTGCCTCCAGCTTTTCCCCCGAGTAGGAATCAGTCGGCTGGGGAATGGGACCACACTCTTCAGTAAACACTTAAGAGAAGTAGTCGTTGAGGAGGTTAGCATTTTCTGCATCTGAATGCTTTAATGTCCCCTCCTCATTCCTCAAAGGGCCAATCGTTCGACGGATTGGTTTACGGCTGTTCATATATCCAAAAAACTCCTTGGGATTCTCTTTACAGAGTCTCGCCACTCGGAGTTCCTCAGACCGCTTAGCCGCCCTTATGCTGGACTTCACTCTCCTGGCTAGCCTCCAATATTCGTCAAAGTCACCCGAGATCTTCGATTGCCGGTACACATTTCTCTTCTCCCTGAGCAGTTGCCCGATTTCTCGATTAAACCACTTTGGTTGAACAGAGGACCGACGGAGGCATTTCAGAGGGATGAAACGCGATTGAAGACTCATGAATGGGGTTTTGAAACTGTTCCAAGAGTCTTCAACAGCCTCGCACTCTTCTAGCCTCGCGTCAGTCAGTGCCGCGCGTAGACCTGCAAAGTCTGCTCTTCTCAAATCGAGTTTCCTTGATTTACTAGTTGCAGGCTCTGCCTTGAGGTCTTTACTACAAATCTAATTAGTCGGTGGTCACTGCCACCGAGCTCTTCGCCAACAGAGAGGTCCTCAACGATGTCATCCTCAGAGGAGAAAACCAAGTCGAGGATATTGTCTCCTCTCGTTGGCTCTCTCATCCATTGAGTCAGGAACTCATTGTTCGCGAACTCCAGGAGTAGTGCGTTCTCGCCACAGGGTTCTCTGGTTTCCCAGACAATGTGTGTTGAAATCACCCATGACGATACATACTCTGTCTTTGAAAAGTTCTCCTAGTAGCTGGTACAGATCTCTGTACTTTTCAACGAGTTAGGCAGGAGGTCTATAAAGCACCAGGGTCCTGTATTTGGCAGGACCAATCTCTAGGTCAACACCTAGTAGTTCATGGTCGGATACGATTTCGCAATCCGTCGAGTTGAGAGTATCCTTAACATACAACATCACACGGCCACCCTCTCTGTCTGGCCTATCTTTCTGGAAGAGCTAGTAACCGGGAATCGTGAATTCACCTTCAAAATCTCGGCTTGAGGTTTTAATCCACGTCTCCGTTATGGCCACCATCTTAGGTTCCTCTGTTGCTACGAGGCCACGGAGCTAAAGAAACTTATTCCTGATGGACCTCGCGTTGAACAGAAGAACTTTTAGGAAGTCCCCCAGTGTTGGACTCCCTACGCTCTTCCGTTTCCCGGCTTCTTTTGTGTGGCAGTACCCCTCTTTGCCACATCTAAGAACGTCGTTCCAGGAGTGACACGGGCATACTGTCTTATGTCCGCCTTCACTCTGGGTCAGACGCTCCTCTGCTTCCGCTCTACGACATCCTGGATTAAGTTACAGAGTACAGCCTTTCCCTTGAATGAAAAATGCACTCCGTCCCATTGGTAAAGGTCGTTTTGACCGTAAAAGGTGCGGTAAGGGTCCAGGAAGAAGACCCCTTCCGCCGTACAGAGGTCAGACAGGCACTGGTTCAGGGTCACGTTCCTTGAGTAAGCTGTCCGGCTAGGACCTCTTCTTGGGAGCATTCCTACAACGACCCGTTTGCGAGTTCTCAATCCGCAGTCGTCCACGGCTCCCATGACCGTGTTGAGAATTTTCTTGCTGGGGCCTCCTTTGCCTCCTCGGAGTTAGAGGCCATTTCCACTCACCATCAGGGCAACAACTGAATTCTCGGAGATTTGAGATTTCTCAGCCTCTACCCTGATGTGGTGGTTTCCCCGTCCTGGCTGGCAGCATACCTCCACACTAGTGCGAAGGCGGGCTGCTAGCAGGGGCTGCAAACCCTGTGTTTGGGAATCGCCCACAAGAGCTTGGTAGGTGTAAAAGACTAAGCGGCATCTCTTTTCAAGCGAGAGTACAGACAACAGTCAGATCGGTCTTTGGCGGCTAATTTTTGTTTTGCTCGCCGCTGTGGTTATTTGATTGTTGTTATTTTGTGCGTCGGTGTGTTAAGATCAGTTGTGTTTTGGGGGTTGCTTTATTTTTACCCTTAACTTAGAAATGGAGAAAGACAGGGCTAGATATAAAAAATAAGCCATTTGGGGCTAGAAATATTGCAGAAAAACGTGAACGCCATCAAACCAAGACGACTGGAGTTCATGTATAAATGAAGTGAGTGATTTTTATATTAAAACTATATTTCTGTCCTATTGTTAAATTATCAGTGCACATGTAAGTGTACGGTCAGCATTACGTCTCTTACCCTCTTTTATACATGTGTCTTATGAGAAATCTGTGATGAGCCCGAATGACGCTTTTTAAAACGATGCGATCGAATGCACTTTATATGATACATGTAAAAAATACAGGTTGTAGAGATATACGAGTTAACCGAGGCAGCTAAGAAGTTGCAAGTGTATATATATATATATATATATATATATATATATATATATATATATATATATATATATATATATATATATATATATATATATATATATATATATATATCGAGTTCTTTCTAATGGCGAAGAAAAACAATGAAAGAAAATAAAAACCCTCATGGGTTTCTCTAAGCCACTCTACCCATTCTCCGGTAACATACAAGTATGATAAAAATGGTAAATTTAGGAGGCAGTTATTCCTGACCTCTGCTCAAAGTGCCTACCCTCCGAAGGTGTATTTATAACCAAACAAGTCAAAAATTCAAACTGTCGATCTCGTATTACGCTCTCCCAGAGCAACACGACGCCAAGCACTGCTGAATTGATACCCACTTCTGTCGATTCAACATGAGATCCAGTTTCCCTAAGTTAAAAATGTCTAGAAAGAGAAATAATAATAATAATAATAATAAGTCTTTTGTAATGCGCTCTTCAAGGCCTGAGACCTTCCCAGAGCGCACGTTGTGCTGAGATCAGAATGGAAATTCAATGGAAATTCAAGATGGGGGAGAAGGCAATACTGAAAAAGAAGGCTATCCCCCTCCCCTTCCCATTACCGCGCGGGATTAATTATAGTATAAAACTGTTCGTAGGAGAAAAAGAAGGCTTTTTTCGTTTCGTCCCGACATCGATAAGAACTTGCCGGGATAGAATTCCCCCAGCAAGTTAAGAAGGACTTTCATTTTCTTGGGCAATACCAGATTGCACCAAGCATAATCGGCACAGTTCGATTACCAAAGATCGTCAAGTGATCTTACCTCCAAGTACCGTTGACACAGTTCGATTACCAAAGATCGTCAAGTGATCTCACCCTATTTGAGTTTGACACCCCAAACTAGATAGATTTCTCACCCAAAAGAGAAGCTCTACAAGCGAAACCAAATCGCTAGAAAATCATACAGACATCTTCAAGACTCGTCTGAGAAAACCCTATCAAGGTCATAAACGCTCGACGCATCGTCTCTTCAATCGGCGTTTGGTTTTGGCCCCTTCTCCTCCGTCACCTCGAAATTTCGCGTGACGTCACTCGTCCACCCCTCGTCCGAAGTTACGCCCTCTATTGAGAAGCAAATAAACTACACTCATGACGCCTTCCCTTTGGGTTAACCCCACTACCTTATGTGAGTAATAAATTCTATTTTCATATCCCCGTGTGTTTAACGTAGATTATTTGTATATCTTAAAGACGAATTTTTTTAAAGTAAATTTCTCCCTTAAAGCAACTAGAAACCGAGTGTCGGTAACGGGACTTAAGAACCATTTTTAAGTTGTATTTTGTACGTGTATATATTAATTTTGTTTGAGTTAATTAATGTACAGTAAAGGTCTATTTTAGTTGAAGTGTTTAAATTATTCTTGAATGAGTTACGTTGACACTATTTAGTATATTAAAGAGAGAACTCCCCTTTATATTCATTCAATAGAATAAAAATAAGAAAAGCGCTCTTAGAGATCGATCCTGAAGCGATCACTGGAAGTACGAACGTACTTCCCACTTTATTAATCATAATAAAAAAAAATAATAATCTCGGCTAACCCACGACACAGGTAAATCTCAAAAATAATTATCAAATTCAGTATTATACCTTAGATGTCGTCCAAAAACTGCATTTCATAATTTGGTGATGTGTGGAAATAAAATTCAAATCTGCACTCATTCTTGTGTGATATACTGTTATTAATTATCATTACTGTCTATGATAACCCTTATTAATCATCATTGCCATTTTCTCAAACTACTCAGAGGTAGGAATTCAGATAAGCCACCCCCCACCAATTTTTATCAAGGATCTGCAACTGTAGACAATCCACGGTGTTAACGACCTTTTTGCATTCCTATCACTTCCATAACATTATACATCATCCAGTTTGTTCCCGAGAACCAACCATATTCAGATATGTTCCGTTTTCAATACACATATTATACACCTCCTGAAAGTACTCTCGTCATCTAATTTTAACTTCCTCTTTGTTTACGAATACTCTCTTATTATAATTCTTGATATTTACACAGCTATTCTTGTATTGGTTTCTCTTTTCTCTCACTTCTTTTCAAAATAACTTCTTGTTTCCATCCTGATTTTCATCCATCTTTCATCCAAATGCTTTATTTTCTACTTTCTTACATGATCAGCTACCAATTTTACTACTATTTTCTCCTTCTCGTATGCATTCGCGCACATCTACTGAACATGTTTATCTTCAGACAGAATCGTTTACATGTGCTTGCCAAACTTCTTCGCCAATGTATTCCTCACCCCTGTTCTAAAGATGCTTCACTTACTCTTCCTTCCTTCACTTCTGGTTATGCTTCCTTCAGCCTTCCTCACGTTTTCATATTCACAAGTTAAGAAACTTAATCTGTACAACATATGCATCCTCATATTCTTTCTTATATATTGACCAATTCTTTGTTTTTTAACTAATGAAATGAAGTCTTTCTTACCATAAATGTTTTGTTTCCCATAAAAACCTCCCACTCCATTTTCGTTCAGGTGTAATGTAACAAAGCACATTTTTATTACATTTCTCATTCTGTTACCAATTCGTCCATCCACATCTCATAAAACCATCAACTGATGCCAGCTTCCAATTCGATCCAATATTCGTTCAGGGTCATTGCAGAACCTCTCCTTCACAGCTTCAATTTTATAATTAATTTTGCTCTTCATTCAATTACATACAGTTTCGCCTTAGAAAAACTGACCTCCACCCCCATAATTATAGAGGTTACACATTCATTCCCAACCACTACATAATACCACTAGTCACACAATGGCAAGACACACTTCCTTCTTCACCATACCACTAGAAATCACAGATCATCTTATTTCATTCACACTCTCGCACACAAATTTAAATCCTTACATGTTTGTCTGACATAATACAATTATTTCCATCTTCCTTTTTTAAACACATACACTGCCTCTTTCTTTTTTCCATCCACACATACTCCTTGTATTCCATAGATTTACTCAATTCACACTTTGATGCGGAGTACTCAGATCAAATGGACGCCACCTACAGCAACCTCCCCAATGACTCGAATACATTCATGATCTCGTTGATGTAGTGGATGTGTTTGCTACATCTATCTATACTATGGCCAACAGAAATCTTTATGACAAACAGAAGTGCTCAGTTTTTAGTTTATATTTTCTAACAACAAAACTAAACAAAGTTTGGTTAGGACAAATAAGCAATAATGAACTTAGAAACAAGCCCATGGCTTCGGCCCCAAGATCCAAGTAAAAAATGAAACCTTCCTGCATGTAATTCCAGCCGCATGTGCACAAGCTTCGTCACAGCAAGTTTTATTTGCACCTTCTCGAACCTCGTTATCCCTGATCCATTTATTTTATTTGTCTGTCCACCCTTTCTTCCAGCGCATACACAAAGCTATGCCCAGTTCACGAGAGCCAGTTTTCGCTCTCCTTAATCACCCGACCGACCGTAAGCTAGTAATAAATGATCTCACCTGACAACTGTCCGAAGGAGAGTGGATCGGGCTTCGTTATGGAACGTAATAATCACCGATGTTTGGGGTAAGTCATTTGGATACGTTTTCTTGCGGCACCTTTGAAAATATAGAAAAAACTCATAAAGTCATATATAAATATTACCCTAAATAATAATAATAATGACAACTCTTTCGACTATAAAAAAAAACCCATTAAAAGTGAACCCATTAGAAAGTTGCAGTCGAAAGAAATCGAAAAGGCTCGCGAAAAGCTGGAATTATTATAAAACTAACCAAACAATGGCTTCGCCACTCCCCCTTAGGAGGGCAGCTTGCGCTTCGCTACTAAGAAAAAAATTTTAAATAAAAAAAAGCAGCCATGGTTAAATTTTTATAAATTTTCTGAACTTCACCAATTATAATAATTTTAAAAAGGAACTCTAAACTAAATTTCACCCCTTTCAAAAAATCACGTTGCTTAAAATATAGAGTTATAGAAGAAGATAAAATAAAAAAGTAGCCTTGCTTAAATTTTAATAAATTTTATGGACTGCATTTTCTTTTAAAACATACTAAAGCGTTGGATAATCATATTTTTTTCTGAACTTAACCATTTTGTATTTTCAAACTCTAAAGAAATTCATAGAAATTACCTTGATAAATTTTTTAAATATACTTATATAAGTCAAAACCAAACTAAGAAAAAATCCCCTTCTTAAATTATAGAGTTAGTGGCAACCCCCAGCAAAAAACTGTAATTCTTTTTTTTATAGAGAGAGGTCGCCACATACCAATACCACTAAGAAATATCCACTTTCTCCCATCACCTTTTACCCAACTAAGCACAAAGCCAACCATAATTTTTCCACACCATTGGTCCTCTATATTGTTGGGAAGCTATGTGCTGTAGCATCTCGTCTAATGAGGGACATCCCTGGGAAAACCGAACCTCAAATACCCCCATCACAAACCCACTCTATACACACCTATGGTACACAATATCCATTCACTTACCCTTCAGTCAGGCACTTTCTTTTCAACACTCATTCACACAATAATCCAGCATTTAATTAGTCCTCTAACAATTTGCGTACCCTGACACTCACTCTCGTATATTCTCTTCACAAGCGAACAGAACCCTCCAAAAACAATAGAAAAAAATGACCAAAATCTACATTTTTTTGAAAATTATTAATTTCCATGAAAATTGCACAGAATATTTTGGAAATTATCCTCTGATATTGTTCAAATTTAATTTCATAGAACAGGAAAGGAGAAAATACGTCCAAAACTAGAGAAAGATAAATATAAATGTAGTAAAAACCAGAATCCAACATAATTATCTCATAGAGAATTACAAAAAAATATTAATAAGTATGCAGGACCTTGTTCTGAATGATTTCAGCACATCTTCGGTGGTAGGATTTCACCACTTGGTCACAATGTTCGAGTGTGATTTTATTCCAATTTTCCTTCTAATCTTTGCCAGAGATTTATAATATTCATTGTCTTCCGAGCCATATCCTTCTCACCCCGTATCTTCCATAGGTTTTCTATTTGGTTTAAATCAGGGCTCAATGCAGGCCATTTCATCCCCTCAGCATCCAATAACTGCCTCGCCATCTTTGTCTTGTGATACAGATCATTGTCCTGCATGAAAATAGGCTAATGTATTTCTGGTGTTCAGAGGAAGGAGATAACATGTTTCTAAAGCAGGTTCTTGGATACCGCAGTGTTTACTTTGCCACGTAAACGGATGAGCTGATAGACTCCATAAACTGCCACCTCCAAATTCAACCGTCTTTTTTCTGAATGTGAGGATTTAATCTTTTACCTATATGATGCCTTACGTGCTGCTTCCCATACAACCTGAACAATTTAACTTCTTTTTTTGTCACCGAAAATACTCTTTTCCGGTTTTCAGCCATCCACAGGAGATGCTCAATAGCGAAGATAAATCTAGCCCTTTTATTCTTTTTACCTATGAGTGGTGGCTTTTGTGAAAGGGGAGGGGGGGAGTGGACACATTCAAGTTCACGCTCTGTGCAAATTACGTGAAATACCGGCTGGGTTCTCAAATTGGTCCTTAATCGATATCCGTTGCATCGCGCGACTTTCCCCAGGAGTGGTCTTTCGAGAGCGATCGGTTTTGAACGTTGACTCGCAGGTCCTGCTTTCCCCATGGATCTTGATTATACGTGAAATCACACTTTTTGAACACTTACAATGCCTCTAAAAATGTAAGACGGTGTTATTCCTTCACTCTTTCATTGGAGGATGTGATTCTGAAGGACTTGTGGACCTTAACATGTCTCACGATCCTAACAAATGAGCAAGACCTGTAGTACCAGTCTGCAATATAAATGGGATAGTGTTGTCATGCGTACGTTACAAATTTTCACGCGTAAATTCCAAGTTAGTGTTCTTTTGTTTCGGGACGTATCCTTTTTTTAAATAAACATTACTTTGATCATAACTTATTTATCTGCCATTATATAAATGTAACTTGGACACTATTAGATGCAAATTTCCAAGAATATTCTATACAATTTTCATGGAAATTAAACAATATTTTATAAAAAATGGGGGTTATTTTGTTTTCTAATTTTGTACAGTACTCTTTCTACATATATTCTTCTTACACATACATGCCAATTGAGAACACTCTTAGTCACAACCTCGTTCATTCCCTTCTTCACGCCTGAATGCATCTTGCCCACTTGTTTCTTAAACTATCTACTCTTTGCCCAGCAAACAGTCCTTTTAAATTGTCTATTTCTATCGCTCGTACTCTCGTTCTTTTCCTCTTTTATATCATAGAGTCACTCCCATGCCCCCAAATTGACAGAAGCCTACTCTCATGCAACCTGCTGGCAAACCAGCCAACACATTAAAGCCCATATTTAAGTAGACCCGGGACTATAAACTCCCTTCAAATTACCTTACGATCTCTTAACCCTTTTGAAATCACTTGAATAAGGTTGTTGTTCCGAGCGATGATACCTACTCTTATTATGATGACAAAGGAGTGTTCAGTTTATGATTGAAGAGCGAACGTTATTTTTTAACATTTAATTGGAGCTCAGGTAATTGCGATTCTTTGTAAGCAATGCAGGGACACGCTATCGATCAGAAAAATGTTATTTATAAGTGTCTCTAAAAATCAAGAGATGTTATGTTATGTAATAGGAGAGTGGAGCGGTTGGTTAAGTACACACGTTCACAATTTTTCTTTATTAATAAGGTCTACAACTAGAATTCTTCTCGGTTGCCTCAAGTCAGGGCCTTGCATTTATGTGGATGGAGCGCTTCTTGGATGTTGTGAAGGCTCGCACATGCGGTGGAACGATGGTGGCAGCCGAGCGAGAGCGTTGTATGAATGACAATTATTCGCCTTTCCCGTGAGTGCTTGATAAATAGGCCCCGAATGAGGTGAGGTTGCCAGGTGTCGCCATTATGGGGCTGGCTGCGCCAAGTGCGAGCCCAACAAACTTCCCTCTGGTAGCGAACATATTGCTACCTATTACTACAAAAGCCGATCTTTCTGTCATTTTTACCTGCGGCGAAGCAAGTCTATGAGTCATGCAAATCTCGTGTTGTGTTCATCTTATGTCCGCAACGAGTCGCTGGCTGAATGTAGCCAGCTAAAACCAATGCTACCAAAAGTAATTGAGGTCACTGAGTTCAAATATGATATAAGCTGACCACCAGGTGGCGCCACCTAGTGACTAGAGGTACTAAATCGGCCATTTAGCCACAGGTCCACTAGATCAGGTCTCTCTAGTTTATAATCAATGTGAGACTAAAGAAGTTGATTTTTCACAGAGAGTAGTGACAAAAAAACGAAACCAAGATCTTTCAATAGGATCATGATATCAAAATGCAAACAAGGGACTGGTTTTGTAGATGATTAAGTTGCCCTTTAAATTAAACATAGTGAGGTCAACAAAGAAGGTAATAGCTACAATTGGGGGAAAATGCAAAAGCATAATTCAAGTAGACTTTGTCGAGGATCAAAGAACCACTACAGCATTCTATTATGTGGTTAACCGAGGAAAGTAAAAAACTTCGATTGCTGAAAATGTACAACAATATACTTATCAATTTTAATGGCAAGTCCCGGATCATTAACCCTATAGTCATGGCACCCTTAGACATTTTCTTCCAAAATTGAAAGAAAGCGAACGAATTTGTTTAAATTGGGTAATGGAAACCAAAAGAAGAGCTCTGGAATAATTCAAATCAAGAAACTTAGGCCTCTATAAGAATGTTTTCAACACTGAAAGATTCATCTAGGAAAGCATATACTAAACAACAAAATGTAAGTTATATTGAAAAATAAACATACGATAATATATATTTTTCTCTTTTCTATGTATATTTCAGATTATATATGCAATATTCTTTTATTATTTGTTTGAAAGACAAGTGCGCGTAATTCTGGTCTTTACAAAAATATGATTAATTCCTTCCCTGCCATAATTACATTAGGGCCGAGCCTGCTCGGAGAAGAGTAGCAGTAATTTGGCTGCAAATGTTTTGCAATATTTCCCAGAATTTACTGGGATATACAATGCTTCATCTTTTCTTCTTTATGTACCAAAATAAAGTTTCATAAGATCGAAATATTCATGACGTTATTCTTCATAATAAAGTTTTAGTCCTGTAGATATATCCTGGCGGCAAAAGATAAAACATTTACCCTGGTGATTATAGTAAGAGTATTTCGAATGCAAGTGAAGGAAGATATCTTTGCCCTCGAAAATCCATCAGCTTAGTTATCGAATACGAAATTGTCGAAGATCAGGACAGCCATGGCTGCTAATAGTAACTTAGTAAAAGGCTTGACAAACAATTTTATCTTAATATTTCAAAAACGTTGAATACTAAGTCGATCTGGCCTAAATTGAACTTGATCTTTTTAGCACCAATTTCTTATAAATTCAAGATTTTCTTTGTTCTAAGGATTTAATTTAAAAGGGGTACGATTGTTTAGCTCCTAAGAACCGGTATTATTAAACTGATTAGCTAACGGGGGCCTTAAAATTTTCCAAATATCTCGAACGATTTAAATTTACTATGCCTCTACACCGCTTGGTGCCTTGCTGGCGCGGTGTAATTTGTTATGGCGGGCGCCAGAAACATGCCGAATTATAGTAATTTCCAGTCCAAAAATGCATATCGTAACTTTTTCCCTAATTGCTCCACAGAGAAGCTGGCAATCAGATTCATTTGGGATCGCAGGGTATTATAACTGCCCCTCCCCCTCCAACGGCTTAGCTGCACCACAAAGGTTCAAAATTAATTAAATAGTATGTAAGAAAAATATTTTCCAAAAATCTAAGATGCAAGTTGGCTAATAATAACCCACGAAGCAATATATTATTTCTTTAATATTAATGCATTCCTAACAATTAAAATAAAAAAATTAATACCAAAATAATTAATTTGCTAATTTTGTCTAGTTGTAACATTTAAAACCATATGATACTTCTTGTCATTGTTTTCTAAGTGATGCATTGAATTTCCCTGATGGTGCACCAAAATGTCAAAGCCATATCTTTAAAATTGTGCTCCAAGGGGTGGGTACAAGTTCTTACCCGATAAGCTGGTTACTATTGGGTTGAGTCATAAGTAATTTCCATTTTCTTTAGATATATTTCTATATGTATAACTGAACAATTAAATAATTTTAATTAATAGTATATTCGCCATTTTTTTCAATCACCACTTGCCATTTAACAGGTAGCTTATTAATTCCCCTAAAGTGAAATTCATCCTGTTTTGAGTTAAAGAAATTGCCCACAAACATTTTTATCTGGTCTAGTTTAGAAAAAAATTTACTATTCAACGGATTTTGCAGGGAACGAAAAAGATAGAAATCACCTAGGTGCAAGGTCTGGTGAATAGACCAGCCTGAATCCAATATTTTTTGTCTGCATCATTCTTGCTGAATGCGGTCTTGCGTTATCATGAAGAAGCACAACGTGTTTTCTGTTGATAGGTGATCCCCAGAACGAAACTTGGTAAACCAATTTATGACTTGGCGATCAGGAATGACTCCTTGGTCATAAACACTACAAATATTTTTTGCTGTTTCTGATGCGTTTTTTAATTCTTAAACTCCCACAACATCGCAGGTTTAATATTCACTTTCAGATCCTCCATTTTAGGCCAGTAATTTTAATTTGAATTATGATACACACTCGTTCACTGCTGATGTAAAAATGATTTGCGAATCGTGTTTCTAAACAGGTAATTTTTGATAAAGATTAGAACAATGGAAGTTCGAAATGCGTCGTTGTGTTTGGTTTACAAAAAATGGAAATTACTTATGACTCAACCCAATAGATGTTTGCAAATGCACCCTTCAGGCACGCCTCTAAACTTGACGAGGTTTGCTTGTCTTATCAGTTATTGCAATTTTTTCTTAAAATATCCATTTTATTCGGTTTGCCATTCTATTTCTTTTCGTATAAGTATACATTGCTATTCTACTGCGCTGTTTACAAACATACTTACTCTTTAATGTAGGGTTTAAAACAGAACCAAGGTTTTGTGGAAACCTATCCCAGAGAGCGAATGTGTTTGTAGACCGTACATTAAAGTAGCACAAGTTCACATGATCCCGTTTAATGATGCAAGTTTCTTTTAATTTCACCATAATCCTCATTCATAAATTTATATTTTTTGATTCATTAACTTTACTTAATATTTGATAAGCCAAAAATATATTACATCTCACTCACGTTATATGACCATTCGATAAACGAGAAACCGATGATACAACCTGAGTAAATTAGGGACTATTTTAAATATATGATCTCGTAAAACCAATTATGCGACATTTCTGTCTGGGCTGAGTAAAATTAAAAATTTAATAATGTGCCCCCAACCGCTAATGTATCTAGACTGTATGATGACGTACGAGGATTTATATGCGGAGAGACGAGTTGTTTGTGGGCATTGAAAGAGAACAGGACACACCTTTCCCCTCTTCTACCTACTCTGCCTTCTCTCTCATTACCACTCGGCGTCCTCGATTCTTACGACCTCACTGCTAAATATTTTACTTGTGTCGTGCCATGTGACTTTTCCAACAGTGAGTGTTGTGCGTGAGATGAAGCACAGAGTGTATAACTGTGATATTTTTAAAGTTTTTTACATGTGTTAACTATGCCTTCCAAGCGTGCAACATCTTCAGGTGCGAGTTGCAGTGTTAATGCTAAGCGGGCTAGATCATTACCCTCAGGTAGACAGCGCTCTGGACTCTAAGGCCTGCATCTTGAAATGACAGAGGAGATATGAAAAATTGTAGCAGCAGAAGAAAGCTAGTGATTCCCAAAAGATGGTTAGCCACTTCTTAATGCCAAATAATTCAACTTCACCATCTCATTCCATCAGTCGTGTGCTCTCCTACTTCTACACCGTCGAACAGGCCGAGGATGATTTTGCCCTGACATTTCCTTACACCAAGGATCTTGCCTCTTCCCCGAGATATCAAGAGAAGGTAGCAGAATTCTAACTAAGTCAACACAAATAACGCAATTACCGCTGTTTTCCCTCAATCCTCGGGAGAGATAACGTGACTGTTTAGCTGACGACGTGCCAGCTTCCCACCTACAACACAACATTAGCACCTATAAGTGGATGGTATGCATGTTTTATGCTTTCTCTTTAAGGTTGCTTCCTCTACAGTTTTCTAATATACAAGTTGAGCATAAAGCCTTTCCCTAATTATGAAAAATCATATCTCAAAGACGATTCGAGATAGGAATACGAATCTTCTATTATTGTGTAGAAATTTCATAGATTGTTTTTCATGCATATTTTACAAATATTTTCTCCCTTACAGGTGGCACTACCTTCACCAGTATCAAAAGGACGTTTATGAAGAATAATGCGCAGTGTTTATGGTATCACTAAGCAAAATCGCTAGCTACAGTTCGATGAAGATTCAGACATGAGTACGGACGAAATCTTACAGATATTAAGAGTACCAAGGGTTGGAATGAAAAATTTAAAGACACTTGTAGTATTTAGGACCTCAAAAATATCTGTAGATAAGTTCGAATGAAGAAACTGTTGATGTTATGTGTACTGCTTTTCAGTGCAGCCCTCTGAAATCAACTGATCGTGGCTCAAGGGGACTTAACATACCTCAGAGCACAATATTTAAAATTTTACACAAAAATATTTGTTTGCGTTAGTAAAATAACGTAATAATCGTTCAAGCTTTGGAGCCAAACGATCATCCATGACGTGTTCTTTTATGCCGAGGATAATCTGAAACGAATTGATGCAGACAATGATTACCTTAAACACGTTGCGGGTTTTTTTTTCTGACGAGGCTATTTTTCATATCTCTGCAAATGTAAACAGACACAACGTTCCTATTTGGGAATCGCAGAACCAACATATTTTGTTTGACCACCAAAGGCATGAATGTTTGGTGCGGTCTAATGCATAACAAGATTATTGGCCCTTTCTTCTTTGCTGAGCCCACCATTTGAGCAAAAATGTTTACCTGGACATATTGGAGCTTTACGTTGCACTTTAGTTAGAGGAGTTTCAGCCAGGGGTACTTTTCTAAAAAACAAATGCCGTACCTCCACAGTCAGTTTTTGACCGACTTCTTTCCAAAACGATGGATTGGGAGAGATGGTCCAACGCCATAGCGTCCACGTTCACCACTTCTTTTCATGGGAATATACGAAGGATAAAGTTTACAGTTCATCGGTAATTGAGCTCGATACTCAAAAAACAAGGGTAACGAAGGCAATAGCGACGGTATATTTTAACTTGAACTTTAATGTGCCCATTAAACCTAAGCAATATTTTACCATGAGTTATGTGTTTAGTTATTCGAGAATTCATTATACGACTAGACCAAATGGAATCTAACTGCTCGGATCTTCAGAACCTCCCTGTATTCTGTTTCCAGCGCCATAACAAGGATTTTGTTGTCTCATCGCCGTAGCTAACGAATCATTCGCTGCTGACTCAAGGTTACTTCCTTCTCCATGGACTACACTGTGGTGAGTCTTGGAAGAAATCGTAACAAACTATCGTTTCTGCCAACTAATTTTGTAGGTTTATAGCTCTGGCAATTCTAGAGGTTTACAAAAATAAGTAGGGGATTTCAATATTTCACAGTAGAGAATCTTACGAAAGATATCAAGCTTGAACCCAATGACAGTGGATGGGAAGTTTAGTTAGCAGATGTATTATTCTCGACCACATTCTACCGTCTGGTCATTCTTTTGAGAGACGAATACAATTAAAATAGTTTAAAGACTTGGATCTATAAGGCATTAAAATTTGAATATTGGATGAATTAGGATTTCATAAAATTAAATACCAATAAATAATTTGTTATATCCAGTTCTGCTTTGAATAAGAGCACAGGATAAATGAAGGAATGCAACCAATGATATCCTGATTGGTAATCAAGGAAGCCTTTGAAGAATAACGATCTTAATTGACCCAGAGATCGCTATTAATCAAATAGGCAAAACTGGGGGGGGGGGCCCCTTTTGTTCAAATGCATTAATTTAAAAATAACCTGATTAAAATGAATGGATCTGGGGTAGCGTACCTACACATTAGAAAATATGATAAGGTTATTTATTAGAGTATCAGTTCGTTGGTTGGAATTTCCTTTGTCTAAGTTAGGTTAGGTTAAGTTAATGTATGGATCTATCGTACTATATAAAGCTGATTCGCTGGCTAAATACATTCGCTCATCACACCTAGCCTTAGCTAACCTATAAATATATTATGGTGCCGCTTTAGCATGATTCCTACTTCCTCATACCTGCAACATTTATTCCTACATCAACTAAAGTTGTGAAAAAGACGAAGATACTCTTACTTAGTTTAATTAGAAACCTAATCATCTTATTTGTTTAGAAACTTGAAAACTAAAAAAAATTAAATGAAAAAATGGAAATCTTAAGAACAACTTTACAAATGTCCGTCAGCATTTCAAGAAATAAATCGACATCTTTTCCCTTTGAAAGTCTCCAGCAAACTTCATCTAAGTGACCCTGAGGTGATGGTTAGATACTCTCCGTTTTTTCTTCAAAATCTTGAATTTACTTTATTACAAGATCATCCTATTTGTTGAGTATGAGCTGATGTATTTGGATCAACATAATTTTTTGGTGGTTTACAGTTTGATGAATATATCCTAGTTGTGAAAGCTTGCGATATTCAGACAATTTTTTCGAGTGTTTCGTTGATCCCTTGGCTACTTTCCTTTCAACGATAGGGAATAAAGTAGCTAAATCTCTCTGTTGAATGTAGAAATAGTGCGCACCCTCCTATTTGCATAAACCAAACACCCAAAGGCCATCAATACGCTGCCCATGATTCTGATTGTTGACCACATTTTCGGGATCTAGTTTATCTGCTGCTTTGTCGCCTGCCAAAACCAACCTTCTGTTGTATTTGCGACGTCCGGCAAATATTGTTTCATCTATTTCAACTGGCTCTCTTCTGTTCCAACCCTTTTGCACTACAATTAGCAGATACTACACTCAAACAAACTTACAGCAGTAATTGAAACAGTCAACAACAGTAACAGATGATATACCAGTCAACTTTGAAACTCGTGATAATGACAACTCAATAAATCACAAATGCACAAAGACTCATGTTGCAAAGCAATTCTCCATTTAGATCGGTATACGGAAAGAAATTACTGCCACCTCTAACGGAGAGAACAGCCTCGTAACTTCTTAGTAGTTACTATAACAGGTTCGTCGCATTATGTCAAGTATCCTTTTCTTGCAGTAACCCGTTCTCAATCAGGTGCTAGATACAGCACCTTCGCTTGAAACAAGTTTTTATTGTAGAATTATTTTAGATACGTCTTGTTATGGTTTGTTTACCTTACTCAAAAATAGGACCAAACACTTCTAAACTGCCAAGTAGACTAAACAGTTGTAAACTGCGAACTGATCTCCAGTCTCATGGCCTAATTCGCAGGGCTGCCAGATGAAAAATATAATTAGGTAGGAATCAAATATTGGTAGGAATTATGCTAAAGCGGTACCTAAATTATATTACTTTTTCGACTTTTACTTTCATATTCTCTCTTTTAGGACGTCTATTCTTCAGTACATGGAGTGGGACCGTATTCTTCAAATGAGCAGAATGGGACCATCTTGTCCAAATGGTTCAATCGAAACCACCACTAATCGAGTAAATCACTGTTTTTTCTACCAGTAAACCACCGAGGGCAGTTATTTATTTTTTAAACTACGAAACGAAAACTAACGAGGTCATTTCCGCCAGGAAGTTTTCAAAATCAAATTCCTAAGTAGTGAAGATGGGGAAGTGAAAATATGTGTAAATGCACACGACCAGAGTAGTCTAGAGATGAGACTACTTGCAGCACTTGAGAATGGACAAAACATATCCGAGAGACCCAAGGAGGAGACATTGTGACCAAGGCGCACGCAACTCTCTTGTTCTTTCCTCATTTAACACAAGATGTGTGTGCAGCGCAGGAACAGATGACCACGTTTCTCCCTCTCCTCAGCGAACGCCCCTTTAAGAGTGAGAGAGGGGAAGAGGGGTTGCTGACAGTGATGAGGCGGGAGCGGCGACCGGGGAAGATCGTGCGGTTTTGTGGACTTCAAACACGAGTATCCTTTTGCGATGTGTGGGGCAAAAACAGACAGCTCTGCCCTTTGTTTTAACCACTAATATAATCCACTAATACCTTTTGAGTGGATTTAATCCATTACAAAATTTCCCATCATCATCAGTAAGGCCTTTTGGTCTTCCTCCGCGAGGGGCATCTTCGATTGACTCATTTCTCCTCCACCAGAGGGCGCTGCTTTGCTCCACGAGTTTAAACTTGTGGCTGTGACCCACTTACAACCGACAAGGTCCATCTTGCCTTTAGGCGGTGCCATGAATGCCTTATGAGAGTTACGTGGTAAGGAATCATATATGTAAATTAGGTTTCATGTGACTGAAAATTATTAATACGATCGGTCGCTTTGCAAACTATTTCATTTATTTATGAATATACCTTATATTTAAACCCCCACATTTTTTTTTAGTTCATCTCTATATTACCATACGGAAGGGGAGATATTTCTCGGTTAGGAAACTAATGAAAGATTTTAATTCATTTGATTAAAGGATTTATCCTATACTTGATCGTAATTCCTAGAAACTAAAGGTATTCGGAATATCCTCTTCAGGGCTACTCATGGGTAGAACAGAAGTACAATCAAAGCCTAATTAATAATAAAAAAATAATGAACGCTCCAACTTAATTTATGCAAAGACGATCCTGCAAGCATTCATAATGATGCATTTGTTTCATCCAATTCGTTGCGTTACCGACACATTTATCAATCAGGTGTTAGTGAGAGAAGGAAAATGAGCAATAATTTACAACTGGTTTCTGGATCCTACTCGTATATGAAGTACAATGATGGATAAAAAACAGGTGCGGATCCAGCGGAGGGGGCTTTTGGGGATGAAACCTCTCCAAATTTCAGACCCGTTTATGTTTAGATTTCTTTTTTAAGCCATACTTATATTCTGCTATTCAGAAAGAGTTATGCAATAATATAGAATATATATAAATAGTATTTTAAACCGTTGGGATCGAATGTATCATATATGATACATGTCTAAATTACAGATAAATCTGAAAAATAATTATTAAATGTTTAGTATCATACCTTAGCTGATGTCCCAAAACTACAATTCATAATTTTCGGATGTGTGGGAAAAAATCGGATCTGAGAGAGTTAGTGCTCACACCTGCGTGAGATACTGTTATTTATCAATGATGTGTAAGATAACCATTATTAATCAACAGGGACCTTTTCTCAAAATACTCAGACAAAGTTATTCAGGTTAGCCCCCAACCCCCTAAATCTTTATCCCGGATACGCCACTGATAGAAAATAAAGGTTTAAAATGAAACTTAAACCGAAATATTTCGGGCAGATTTCTGCTTCTTCCCAGAGTGGTGAACAAAGCTGGAAGGTGAGCGATTACCAAATTGATTCCAGGTATGGTTACTCGCGGAGGTTAAGGTAAAGTAATCAATATTCTATTATTAAAATAAGTGTAAGGAACTGAGAAAATAGTCAATATTGTTGTAGCTCTGTGACGCAACTCACAGCAGTGATTTAGAAGCGACAATTAACGTGAGTGATTAGGAAACTGAAGAGGTTAGTAAAATAGAAATGTTATAGTTATACTTGATGAGTTAGAATTAATGAAGTATAGGTGCTAGAAAGAGATGCACATTCAGGTTTTAAATGGTGACCAGAATTTCTGATTTATTTTTAAAGGAATGCTTAACGCCCTCCTTCATCGGTTGCTGGGTCTATGCAGACGCGTGAAAGATAGTTGGAGGTTTAAAAGTAGTTACCAAAGGCGAGCCGAAGGAGAGTACCAATTTCTTCTGGGGAGCTGCTGTCGGGAAGGGAACATGCTGGTGGAGAGGGGTCTTCTAGGTAAAAGGGAATTTAAAACGAAAGGAGGCTGATGTGACCGACGGGGGATATTTTCACTCACTAGAGAACGAATGAGGAGAGATGAAAGAAAAAGCGGTCAAATAGAAAGAAAGAAATAGTGTAAAGGATTTAATATGACAGATAGTACAATACTAACCTTGATGTTGGTGGTAGCTATGTTGCTGCTCTTCTTGTTAATGCTATTGTGGCAACTAATCTAAGATTATCCTCTCAGGCAGCTCTTCCCCTCTTTGTTTTGGTAATGATGCGAAATATGTGGTGAATCATGTACAGCCTAAACTGGCCGCAGGTGCAGGAGTCTGGGTTGTTCGGGCCGATACTTTGTATATGTTGGGTGTCAAATGAAGACCGCATCGGTGCCTCGCCAGAGCCACCCGTCAGAAACTCGATGGTGAGTAGTGAGATTACTCCACATCGATATTAATTAGAGTAGAGTTTATGAGGGGAGGGGGCTGAAGATTGAATAGTGTGACGACATAGGTAAATGTGGGAAAGGTTATTGGGCCTGACTTTACTGTGTGGTGGGATTCCAGAGAAGCACTAAAGCAGAGGTTTTAAACTTGGAGGTCTGGAGCCACACCTGAGGGGTGAGGGGCTTCCATGAAGCAATAAAGCATAACGTTGATGTGTGTACGTTTTTCAGTTACAGCATCGGGGATAATACTATTGTATGTGTGTATGGGGGTAGTAAGATAATGGCGTGTGTATGTAAAACAACTCTCACACTTCTATAATATTATGAGTTTTTTCACTCTTAAGCTCAGATAAACTTACGGAAACTGATGATGTTAGGGATACGTATGTAGGTTAAACACATAATCGTATTTGTTTGATTAAATGTTATAGAAAACGAGTTTGACTCTATATTACATATACTTTAGTGGTTTCAGACGAGTTGAAGATTACCGACGTACTGTCCACTCAACTCTACTGCATATCTGAGATAATGGCTTCAACGTGTACATCCACTACTACAGTGGCTAGTGAAGAGAAACCTCAATGTATGTTGTGTCATAGGTTTTAGGTATAAAATATATATAAGGCCAACAAAGTTGAAGTTCCATCTTGAGAAGAATCATGTAAAATAGGACATTGAACTTTTCAAGGAACATTTAAGAAAATGAGAGAGCCAAAGAGTGAATAAAGTAGGAAGTTATCAAGAACATATATCTGCTATAATCCAGGTTTCATATGAGGTTGATTTTAAAATTCAAAAGAAGAAAAAAGACCACCCATTTGCAGAATCACTGATCATACCGTATACTTCTTTGATTGCACACTGTATCCTCGGTAAGGCTGAAACACGCAAAGGTGAACAAGTGTCGATGTCGGATAACAGTCTAACGTCGTATCATTGAAATTGAAGAGGCACCTTTTGGGCTGTTTGCCTTACAAGTTGATAAATCGATTGATATTAGTTCGTGCGTCCAAAGACTGACATTTGTTAGTTATGTCAAAGGAAATGGTCTAACGAACAAATTATTTATTCTTTTTTCCTGCCTTGCACTTGAAACTACAACTGGAGGCGTTTCGAAAGAAATGACGTAGTTATTAAATGCAGGAGAAATTAAGTGAGGGAATGTATGCGGTGCGTGCACAGATGATGATCCAGTTATGCTTGGCTCCAAATCCAGCGTCTAAGCGAAGGTGAAGAGGCTGGTATAACAAACAAAAGGAACCTACTATGTAATTCACCCCTATGCTTTGGCTTGTAAGGCACTCTCACTCTCATTAAAGAAGCTTTTAGAAATAGCATTTATGATTGTTAATTCCATTAAAACACGGGGCCCTAACGCAACTGTTCAAAGACCTACTCAGAGATATGAATGTTGAAAATGGAACGGAGTTATTCTATACCTCTTTAGGATGGTTTTCAAAAGCAAATGTTCTTACAACCCCGGGCGTAGTGATGGATTATATATGTAGTGGGTTCCATATACTTGCAGTGTCAGCTTCATTGAACTTCGTATATAAGTCAAAGATTTCTTGGATGTTCAAGGAAATCTTAACATCATGCAGTATTACTAACAAGAGCTGTGGAGTTAACAGCAGGGTAAGTAATAAAATTTTGTATTTTTCCTATAGCTAGTGGTTACCTCTACATTACTTATTAAATGAAATAAGTAAATATAAAAGGATGACATATATCGATGGGAAACATAGAAATTAGAATATTTTGGTAACTGAGAAGGTTGGAAACATGACTCCTACAGGATAATGTCAAAAACGGCGAACCCAATACTTTTGGATTCGTTACCTGTGACGTGATTAATTTGTGGTCTGCTATTCTTGACATGTCTGCCCTAACTACCGTGGATTCTGAGAGCGTTATGCATGCTCTAAGGTGTGTGATGAAGGTGACAGTGCTATTGTAAAGGGTTTAAGTGGTTTATTTGGTGTATGCAAACGGGGCTCAAAGGCGCAGCGCTTTTTCAACCTATAGGACTGGGGCTGGGAAAAAGGAATGAAACCCTGGAGAAAGTGTACTTACAAAAGAGCCCTTGTACGCAAAAGTACGTACGCGAACGTATTATTAGGGGTAATCCTACTAGGGCTTATATATCCACTTGAGAAATGTGTGAGAGTAAAGATGGAACAGATCGAAGAAACCCAGGAATTGAGTTATTATTGTTGTTTTTTTAACTATGAAGCGTAAGCCAACGAAAAAATATCCGCCCAAACGCTTGTGCCCAATTTCCTCTATTAACGCAGATCTCCCTGTAGACGTTGGCGCCGGGAGTGGGCACGATCCTCTTGGTCAGGAAGAGGTTGCCATAACCCAACCACAACCACCAACACACACTGAGGGGCCCTGGATTTGAGGGTGGATGGACTCACATGAGATGCCTGGTGTCCGGCACCACCCGATTGGAGGGGAGCTTGTCGCTCTCGGCCTGGTTGAATTTGTTCCTGGAATAAGCGTCATCCCCAGGCCTCAGTGTGACGGCGGCCACGTACGCCTCCTCATCCAAGAAGAGGGGCTTCTGAGGGGAGGGATCCCGGATCCGGGGCCCACCTCTCCATGGCCCATCATCTCCCTCGTCACTCAGCTCTCCTCTGTCCTCCCTTCCCCCACTCGAAGAGTGCGCAGAGGGGGTCTTAGGGGGTGAGTCTCCGTGGGAGAGCAATGCAGACTCTTTCAGGCGAAGAGCCAAATTCTCGTGATTCTGCAATGGAAAAAAGGGCATTATTGGGGAAGCTGGGGTATTTAGGGGCCATATTTGAACCGTCTAGTACATATGTCCGAGGGAACTGTTTAATGTGGGTTCTGTACTATGAGTCATATGGGTCATTACAATATATAAGATTCGAAACGAATTTCTCTCTCAACAAATCATAGCTGATGTAGTTTAACTTTTTCAGGTGAGCTCCCTAAAAATGAATTGTGATTACGGGTCTAAAGGACCCTTTGGGGTTATAATGATAGCAACATTGAAAATATTGCATTAAATAAAACATAATATGGTATTTGTATCAAAAACAGGGTTGTAAACAGTTTTGTCGGCGAATAAACGCTGATATTCTTGTACTTAACCGTTGAACAAAAGAAAACCCGAAACAATTTGTCTTAGATCTAGGTACCACAAAAACACCCAAATTTAGCTACGAATATCTTTTTATAATTTAGAAGAGGTTTTTAAATAAATCATACAAAGTGTTAACATATAAAAAATACCCATAATAACAATGGTTGAAGGAAAAAAAGAAAATACTTGCAATTATATACATGGAACTAGGAAAGACTGGTTAGCTCCACAGGTCGATGCTGGAATAAGTTAGCTAATGTACGATAAGGGAAAAGCCGACGATTCGCACCAGGGTCTCCTTGAATTAGGTCCGCATTTACCAATTTGAAAAATGATTCTCTAATTTCACCATTTACTGTCGATTTCAAAAGAAACTATTGCAGCAATTGCCCCTCTGTTTTTCTCTTATTTTTTTTAAATCTCCTTTTTTCAATTATTTCTTACTTTTCAACTTTTCGGGAATATATAATACTGTCTTGTCCTATCAAGGACAGTCATTGGCATCTTTATAGGGTTTATATGCAATTTTCTCGGTAAAATAGTTCAAATATCATTTAATAATTGAAATAGATAAAAACTTTACAATATAATAATGTAAAGTGATATAATATAATATAATGAGCCATGGGTAGAAACCTCGAGGGGACGAAGAAGACAGATGCACTAAGACAAATAGAGGAAACAAAAAAATGCAACACGTACGGCTATAGAAACTATTATAATCAGCCTAACCTAACCTTACTTAACCTTATCTTCTGAGGCCAAAATGAAGCTGTATTTAACTTCGGGAACAAAACTATACTGCGAACAAAACTCTCATTGCGATACCTCAAAGGTTTGCTATACGAGTTTCATAAGAGTTTTAGGGGGTCTTTAAGCGACTGTTTTGGGATCCTGAAATTTAACGAAGCGAAGTCTTGGTTGAGGTATTACAAAACCATCTTTGGTGTTATTCTTAGACGCTAATCACTCTTTTAAATCCCATTTCGATAAATATATATTACCACATGTAGTGCTCATGTGTATGTATGCAGGACTATGATATTATTCCCTTTCATGAGCTAATAAAACACAACGCAACGCCACCTGTCTCCTTTTTACTTTGTAAACAAGAGTGAAACTGATAAAGCGGTGGGTAACAAAATAGTGATGAATATAAAAAATATATAATTCCTTAGAACCAAATTTATGGAAATTTAATCTATACTAAAAGAGACAAATATGAAATTAATTCCAGCGGGAAATAATTTCAGCTTTACATAGACTTAGAATTGCCAATCTTTACTATGAAAAATCTCCAGACTTTAGTTTAAATTACCCATACCCCCTCAAAGGGGTAACCCGTGTAAGATGTTCCACATGGTACCTGGAGGAGCCCCCCCCCCAGTCCTCCAGCAGTCTCAAACAAGATTCAGACTACCCGAGCTGTATTCCTTTTCGACATTTCCATTTTCCACCATTTTCAAACTTTCTTTACAAGATTCTCACCTATTTATATTGCCGGCAGATAATATTGCAGGCTAGTCGCAAATCAGCTTTCGTCCATTCATTCCTGGTCAGGCCCGGGAGGGGTAGGAGATTTTAGCATATCAGCATTCTCCACACCCTTTTCCTCTACTCCTTCCCCCCTCCCCAACAATTGCCTGCAGAAATCGCATAACATGACAAAGAATTTTATCTATAGATGGCCTTCAAGACTTTCCATTGGCCAAGATTCGATACCACTTTATTGTATAGTAAAAAGAGGGTTTCGATTTCCATAGAGTCATTCGTTCTGCTCCTGTTTTAGCTATTCAATGTAATGGCAACGATCTCTCATCAGTATGTGGACTATATTAGTCATTTAAGTTCTCATAGAACTGTTTATTTTATGTTCCTCGTGAGTTACTTTGTTTTTCCTCGTTACCTTACGTGTCTGTGCTTTCGTATTCGGTGTTCAAGTTTCAGTTCCACATTTACCCAATTCATCTTCCCAGTTTTATCACAAAGGAGCGAAAATTGGAGACTTAACACAAAACAACGTAGATGGCTGTTAGGAACCCCCCGCATAGATCTAAATTGAAATATATGGATAAGAAAACAAACACGGGGGAAGGATATAGCAAAAAAAAGTTTCGGAGTGGAAATGGGAAAGACATATTGCAAGAAGAAACGACAGAACATGGGCGAAAGAAATACTCATAAACTGGACATCTTTACGCCAAAAAAAAACAAAAGAAGACCTCGAGGATGAAACCTGGCAAATTTGAGCGCTGGATTATGATCACTGGAAGATTTTTGGCGAGTACTTTGTTCATCAGTAGGAAGAAATAGGTTGATAAATGATAAAAGTCAATTGACAATGCCATAAAGTAGAAGATGGACTCATACTAGAACCCAAGATATAAAAATGATAAAAAACAAGTATAATAGACTTTTATTACCAAGCAAACATGAACGAAGGATATAAGGAGGACGAAAGAGTTCTCAAAGCGATTATTCAGTCTGAAGTCACCCTCACCGATCCAATAAACCAGATTAAATTATTTATTTATCAGGCAATGGCTTCGCTACTGAGATTAAAATTTAAAATCTAAAAAAAAGCAGCCATGGTTAAATTTTTATAAATTTTCTGAACTTCGCCAATTATAATAATTTTAAAAAGGAACTCTAAACCATTTCCCCCCTTTCAAAAATTACGTTGCTAAAATATAGTTATAGATAAAATAAAAAAGCAGCCTTACTTAAATTTTCTGAAATTTTCTGAACTTCACCAATTGTAATTCATTTTCTTTTAAAATATTAAAAAGCATTGGATAATCATATTTATTTTTCTGAACTAAACTTTTTTTTTTCAAACTCTAAAAAATTCTTAAAAATTACCTTGATAAAAATTTAAAATATACTTAAGTCATAACCAAACTAAGATGAAATTAGTATTCAAATAACCAAAAAAATCCCGTTCTTAAATTATATAGTTAGTGATGATGATAATGATGATGATTATTGACCGAAGAAAAATCGGCTCTCGACATAAAGCACAGCTGCCTCCCGCGACGGGCCACTTGCAGTAGTGTAACATTTTGTACAAATATTTGTACATTCAACATCGGTGACTGAGCTTCGCACTTCCTCATACATTGTGATAAAATCAACAACCCTGTCTCGGCGACATAGAAAAATAGAAATGAGTTTATTGCTTGGGTTGTTCATACTGGATCTTGGTAGAGTATGAACAATTTGTCTACCTAAAAAAATTTTCCTAGCTTTAGATCAGCTAATCATTTCATGGCACTTTCTATATTTATATTCTTTGCAATATCATTTTCTATAGAAAAAACTGCCAAAGAATTCATTCTGTCTTGTGGATGGCGGCCACAAAAATAGCTATTGTAAACATTATTCTTAATGCACCCCACGGATTTGGCATCACATCTTGTAACCTTTTCTTTTTTTGGAAGATCCCTGTGGCGACCCTATGCACATGCCGCACCCAGGGCAACTGCCTGAGTTGCCGGTACCTTGTACCGGCACTGTTCGGTGGCTAACATCATACTTCCAAGACGGAGCCATTAATCGCCACACTGCGAAGCATCGAAGTACCCACACCCGAGAAATGCTAAATAACACATGCACCATCCTTCTTCGGGAGAGTGATCCACGTCGACTACGCATGGAGAAAGCTGTCACAATATCTGTATTTATAAGACGCTCGATCTGCACCTGCGGCCACAACGTCGTTCGCTCATAACTAACTCTCATTCACGCGTGCACGTAAAATGCCGAGCTTACGATGCGAGACGTTTACTCTTTGTGAGTATATTTTATGCTATTATATGATAGGAGGAGTTCACAACTCTACTGAATCTGTCTTCACCCCACAAGTAATAATAATCAGCAAGTAAAGATATTTATGTGCCACAATTTGCATCTGCATTTATTTGGGACAGGATTTTTTATCCCGGGCAACGCCAGGTAGCTAAGCTATTGAAAAGGAAGACCCAGAATAAGTATCCAGCTCGAGCCAGAAACCAGCTTGCCCTCCACTCGCAGTCTTAATATCAACAGTATTGCACCATAACCTACCTTCCTTTACCTTTCATACCAAGGTTCAAGGTTTATTAAGATATAAAAAGTTACAAGTAATTTTTTTAAAAAACCCGTAAAATATAACTAGTTTAAAATGGGAGAAATTAGAAATTTTAGATGAAAATATATAGGCTGAAGTATAAAAAGAGAGTTTCCAGCAGACCATATATTCAGTTCTTATATAAATTATACATTTATTAATATCTTAATATTCATATTAAGATATTAATAAATCGATGTTTCATTTAGTTTTACTTCCCCTAACATTTATGTAATTTTTAATATTTTACTACATATAAATTCATTAACTTTGCCTTTTATTACTAGGTACTAGTTCGTTTAAATTTTAATATTTCATTAACTTGGATTTTATATTTTAATAGGTTCATTATCGATTTTTCTAATTATATAATCAGTATATTTAATCACTTTTAACTTTACATATTTCTTATATTACTGTTACTCACTTAGTTATACTATTACTGTTTCAATTGTTCGTAGATTTTAAACACTTTTAAATTTAACCACTTTGTATTTTAAACAGGTTGACTGTGTGGCTACTGGATGCCAAGATATAGATCTCTCATTCCAGCAGAAGTCCTTCAACTTCCTCTTAGGTTCCTCCTACGTCCATTTATACTTTCCGTTATGTTGTCCTTGGAGTAGTTTTTCTTCGTTATCTCTTGGTGGTTTTCACTTTAGGGAGGCAAAGATTCTAAGGCCATTGTCTTTCATGTCTACAAGGTAGCCTTCTCAAGGATCTCTTTATTCAATCACACTGATACACTTTCAATAGGGAAGTTCGGTTGAAGTTTTTTGGTTGCTCTCGGTTGAAGTTTTTTTGGTTGCTCTCGGTTGGGGTTTTTCTTTTTGTTGGTGCATTTTGGTGGTATTTTTTCTCGAATTCTTGCTGGTGATTTCGTTGTTTATGTCTTCCTCCTCCTCCGTATATACCTCTTCTTTGTGTTCGTCGTCAATTGACGGGGGGGCATAATTTGTTGTTTATTCCATTTTTCTGCATTCGATTACTAAGTACCTCACTAAAGGTCCCTGCGATGGCCAGATTTCTCATATGGGCAAAAATAATCATGGTCATCAGCTCTTTGTTTCTTTTGGCATTATAAGTTTGGGGGGTGCTTGTCCGTTTTACCAGGGTGGTATTATGAGCTGCTGCTTCAACATATGTTCTTTTCTTTCCCTCCTTTTCATGTTTGATTTTTTTCTTTCACTACCTTGAGTGATTTTTGGCGTATGGGGTACCTCATGGTAAAGGTCTTGTGGTCCTCTCCTCAGTCTTGTTCTTACAGTCTTTCAGCCATGTCCAAAATTCGCGCAGTTCGAGCAGACCACTTCAGCTGTCTGACACTCCCCTGTGGGTGACTCTCGATGGCGTAGCACCCGTAACAGCCTTCGAGGGAAATGGACTCTTCTCCTTCTATCAGCTCCGGTGTTATACTCAGGTAAAAACCTAGGAAACTTTTAGTCTTTGCCTTCTGGACCATATTGATGTTTGCAAATACCACTTTAACTATACTTTGCATCTTCTCGAACTCTTCTATTTTCGTGATGTTCGCCCATGTTTGTTCTTTAGTTAGCTCAACTTTGATTTCCTCGCAGGAATTGTCCATGAAGAAGGGATCGAGCCTTCGTAGTATGATGTTTTTTTACGAGAATTTCTTTTGTTATAGAGGGCTCCAGTCCGATTTTTTGCAGAGTTTTTTTGTCTTCTTCCGAAACCAGCCTCTCTACATCATCCGTCGTGAGGCAAATTGTGGCAAATCCTGAGGGGGAGGGGGGAGGCTGATAAGAGCAATATATAGAAAGCCGGATATTGTCTTGAATCTTTGTTTTGTTTTTCTTACTCCTTCTCCTCTTATTTTTTTCTTCTTCTTACTCATTTGTCTCCCATTGTTTTCTTGTTACTCCCTTGTTTCTCAATGATTTGTTTCTTACTCTCTTGCGCTCACTATTGTAGGAGTAATTTAGCGAATTCCCGATTCGCTACAATATTGTTTTCTTACTTCTGCCAAGCTTGAAATTATACTCATCAAGGAAGTTCTATCTTTTTAAATAAATTGTAAACCTGCCACCATTTACCCGATACCTAAACCACTGTACTTATAACCTCAGGGAGAGACTTTAAACTCACACCTATATACTACCATTTAGTATTATAAGAATTGTGTAGTACCGTAATGTAAGAATTCTCCCAGAAATTTAGACATACTACAGAGGCTCGAAGGAGAATATCGTTCCTAAATGCTAGATTCACAGAACACTAAATTTAATGCAGGCAGGTGTAAGGCAATGCATTTAGGTTCAGGGAAAATTATTTTTTTATAAAAAAATGGTATCTGGTAAAAGGAAATTGATGAGCAGGATTTAATGCTATTAACTTGAGGAATGCTAAAGTGCATCAACAGCGTCTTAAAGCTAGGAACAAAGCTAACAAAACGTAAGATGTTATCGAGATAAACATAATATAAAAGCAAAGAGATGATTTGTAGGCTATATAATTATTATGTAAGATCTCATCTGTAATATTGTGCCCAGGCTTACGCTCCTTACCTGGTGCAAAACTTAAATATGATCGAAAAGGTTTAGCTTGTGGTTACTAAGCTTATCCCAAGATTCATTGGAGAAGGATATGAACATAGGTTGAAGGAGTTGAAAATGTAAGGTGTGATAGGATTTATGTATTTAAGCTTTTCCTATATTCATATAAGGATATCTTGCTAGATTTCCTTTTTATTTAACTGGTGAGAGGAGGTAAAAAGGTCTTAATAGGAAAATGATAATGAACCAGTCTAGAGCGGTAGAGTTTTGCAATCCCTGGTGCCCCAAGAGAAACCGGTGCTCTCTCTCTTTCTCTCTCTCTCTCTCGGGTAGTCCTTTCTCGTCTTGTATATTTCCTACTATTTTTTTCACAGTCTTCTATTCCACGTAATGAGGTGAGTGGTGTAGCGGAGGCATTGTGCCCCTGCTCAAATGAAACATTGAGGATCTGCACGCCCTCCCGGACACAGTACAGACAGCAATGCACCCTCACTGCCTTAGTGCCTGCAGGCAGACCTGCAGCTAAATATCTTCCACTGTTTTCTCTTCGTCTCTTCCAGAGGGTTCCTTACCCCTTCGCGAGATTCGGCCTCCTTGAGATTGCGCTCTGAACTTGGGGGGCAAATGTCATAAGACAAAACTGAATTTGGGGGGAAAATGTAAGACAAAACTGAATTGGGGGGAAAAATGTCGTAAGACAAAACTGAAATGATAATTCAAATCTTGAAACAAACTTTGTAATAAAGTTATAATAATACTTGCGTGTGGGTGAATGTCTATGTTTCTGTTTGGAGTTTACAAATTTCATTCGAGAAAATGTTTGTTCGAAGATGTGCCTCCAACTAAAGATGTGAGTTCTATCGAAGATGTGGGTTCTATCGAAGATGTAGATTCTATCGATGATGTAAGTTCTATGGAGATGTGAGTTCTATCGAAGATGTGGGTTCTATCGAAGAAGTTAGTTCTACCCGGGGTGTGAGTTCTATTAAATATGTGAGTTCTATCAAAGATGTGAGTTCTACTAAACATGTGAGGTCTATCGAGATGAGAGTTCTATCGAAGATGCGAGTTCTACCGAAGATGTGAGGTCTATTAAAGATGTTGTTTCTACCGAAGACCCTAGATAAATGCGTCTATGTCGTTCTCTAAAATCTCTAGTTGTTAAGGCGCATTTTGCGGGCCTGGTTAATTAGTTGATCCAATGATTTCACCCTCTAAGTAAAAAAGGTTTTATAGACCTGGAGCTTTACCCCATGTTGTTCTTTACATTTGATTCTTTTTTACACCCACGAACTTTCAATCAATTATTTTTTTATTGTTTGCTTCCTCATTCGAATCGTTTTAATCTCTTGTTACAAAAAAATAATTCAAATTATTGCTTCCCATATGACATTTTTTACATTGGCTTCTCATTTTATACCAATATAACCTAACATATGGTAGGATAGGGCTTAGTTTATTTGTCCACTTTCAACAATGCCCCAGTTATTATTAACTGCATCCAAGATTAATAATTTAACATATTCCTTCGAACCAAACCTGGGAAGCAATCGATTAAATTGTCCCACTTCTCCTCTCATCACTGAGTGAACAGATCCCTTCTTTGGATTACATAATCTTCTTTTTCTTCTGAATAATCAACCAATTGATTATTCAGAAGTGACGTCTGCACTTAGATAATTTGAAGAGGGAAATGTAGATGGCATAGCGCATTCCTAATTACTCAGAAAGAGTAGAAACTAGATGCCTGGTTTCTACTGCACAAGAAGTGTGAACCTTGTACCAAATTGTTCATGGAAGAAATTAACAGAACTTTTTTATCGTTTTAATGTGTTTGAACCCATGGGGTCCTGGGATACAATAGCCCAACTGCATACGCCCAATATTTAGAGTTATCTAGGCCTACTTTACTGTCACAGAGTTGTCGGATGGTTGTGAGAGGTTTTGGCCTTCTTTCCCTCAGGATTTGGCCATTTTGGACCAAATTCAATTCAGAAAATACCAGGTTTTTGTAGAGGGTCTGGGTAAATTTGGCCCAAATGGCTTCATTTGGCAATTCAGGTCTGTAGAGCCTTCCTTGAGACCAACCGAGTACAGACGGCTCTTTGTTAGCCGAGTCATTCGTGGCTTCTGCACTCCCCGTCTATTAGAGTCGAAGTTTGGGGGTGTAGAAGTCTGGGAGTGTAGGCCCCATGTCCTCCACGGTCATCAAGTCAAATTGATGAAGGAAAAGGGCGGTTCTTATTCAGTCTATCTGCCAGATGGATAATTTGAGTTGTGCGCGTGCCTTAGGCCTACACAAACATCCATACAGCTCTCTAACCCAAGCCCACAAGAGGGAGGGGGTGATGTAGGAGTGGTTGAATTCCATGTTACACCTGGAGGAATGGCAAGCCCGCCCCTCCCTGTCCCAGTGTGTACGCTGTGAAAAGGGTGTCAAGTGTTCCATTGGCCAGCCCGCTGCAGCTGACATCTGTATGATCGCGTGTTCTCCCAGCTCAAATGCATATCTCCAACCCATTTTCACTTCTTCAATCTTCACTTTGTTGCGGGAGATTCTCTTGTTGGTTTTAGGTTCAAATTTAAGAACAAAGTTTTAAGCTAAATATGTGTAGAATTTGAAAAATAAAAATAAAATTGAATTTCATTATAATTTTATTTTTATATAATCGCAATCAATGTGTAAATACATTAATTTTAAATCCAATATAATCACCATTAGATGACGCCACCCATCTCTTCTATATTAATGGCCAAATCAAATAAATTGGATCACCTGCAAAATGCGAACCTCGGAAACACCAACTGAAGTATGCTCAATTTCCGGATTTGAGGTTCGCATCCCACATCTGATCCTACAAATTTAGTTCTACCTCATAGCTTCAAATATGCTTAATAACCCATAGGAAATGAGATAAAATAATATTCAAGAGATTTCGTCTTTTTATAAGACCAAACAGGGTTCAAACATAGTTAAGAAAGAAGGAAGAGAGAGAGAGAGAGAGAGAGAGCAAACGGAATAAAATAATACTCTTTTTACTCGTTAGAGAAAGTGTAAAAGATGGGTGGGATTCGAGGCTAGGCCATCAGGTTGCGCAGTGGCCTGAAAAACCACATTCTTCGTCTATGGTCGCTGTTTGGTCCTATAAAAGGACAAGATCGCTTGAATGTCATTCTTTCCTTATTCTCTATGGGTTATTAAGGATTGACCCTATCATGTATGTATTTTGATTTATATTTCATCCACATATATGTATTTTCTTTCAGGATTTTTCTTTTTATTAAATCGAAAAAACAACGAGGGCATCTCCCGTCAGAAACTTTATAAAATCTGTACAGAAAGTGGTAAGGATTGGGATGTGTGAAAATTTGTGGATGGTATATAGTCGCAGATCTTCCTGCGGGCATTATAGGATTGGGAGAGCATTCAACTGAAGGGGTGTGGAGGAAAGAAGGGCACGTCATCCTCCAAATGGCAGCTGCAACATGGTTGACCATCCAACACCTGACACAACTTGGCGGGGGAGTAAGTATGGGTGAGTGTTGAAAAGGAATTCAATGTCTGATTTGAACGCTTCATAATTTCTAGTTGTAATCAATTTATTTGGCAAGGAATCGAGGCCTGAATTTCAAATTGACGGGTGTAAATCATTTTCCTGATTAACATAGGGCGCAATCAAAAATTAAGAGAGTTACAATCAAACTTTTGAGTAAATTAACTCTAGATAAGCCCTTGATATTTAGATATAAGCAAAACCAGGCAATGGTTTCACCACTCCCCCCTACGGGGGAAGCTTGCGCTTCACTACTAAGATTAAAATTTAAAATCTAAACCAAAACAGCCATCGTTAAATTTTTATAAATTTTCTGAACTTCGCCAATTATAATAATTTTAAAAAGGAACTCTAAACTAAATTTCGCCCCTTTCAAAATATAACGTTGCTAAAATAGTTATAGAAGAAGATATATAAAAATAGATTTTCTGAACTTCACCATTTGTAATTCCTTGGGTATTAAAAAATTCACAAAATTTCGATACTGATATTTATTTCTGAACTTCACCATTTTGTTTTTTGATATTATAAAAGAATTAATAGAAATAACTTTGATAAAAAACATGAGTTATAAACAAACTAAAATGAAATTATTATTCAAATAGTCAAAAAATCCCCTTCTTAAATTATATGAGCAAACAAGAGCAGCGGCTTCGCCACTCCTCTTTACAGGGGTAGATTGCAATGTCCGGTCTTTGTCCTACGACTTATCTCGCTCTAGCAACAGGGTTTTGGAACTAATAAAAAATAAAATATTTCCATTACATATTACCAAATAATTTTCTCTTTATCTATTTTTATCATATCTATATTTATTTTCTAGCCCATAATTCAATAATTTTTTTAGCTAAATTATTTTCATATACCGGAAGAATAATCTTCACTTCTTTTTTTTTATCTAAATTTATTTTATATATTAAAAAATACCACCCGAAAAAAATGGGTGGTATGAACATTATGATTTATATATTTTTTTCTTAAAATCAGTGAAAAAAATAAAGGTGAGGCAAAATGGTAAATTTTAGAAACTAGTTGTATAAAAAGTTCAAATATACGAAAAACCAGGTGTAAGGTCTGTTTTTTCAGGCTCTAAATCAACTTTTAGCAATAGTTGTAATAAAATCTTTGTATTTAAAAAAAAACAGCCCTGCGCTCTAATTTTTCGCTCTATAAATAAACTCTGAGAAATAACATTTAATATACGAAAGAACATCTATTGTCCCCCATAACTCTCTTTTTTTTAGAACGGAATATTTTGGAAAGAAGTGAATAGTCAGGGTTTTTTTTTGCTTAGTTAATGAGTGATCTGGTATGTTTTTGCAGTTTTCTAAAATCAAGATATTATTATTATTATTTTATTATTATTATTATTATAACTTTATCCATAACTCTATAATTTAGGATGGGAATTTTTTGAAAATTTATAAATGTTTTTTTTGCTAAGTTGACAAATGACTTCGGGTGCTTTGGAAATTCAAAGGATTGAACTACAGAACTACAGAATCCAGGACCAGCAAAAACCCTAAGGTCCGCTCGAGGCTAGTCCGCTACACTAAATCCATAACTACGATACACACTTATCTACGAGTGTATCTCTAACATGCTATATATATATATATATATATATATATATATATATATATATATATATATATTATTTTATTTATTATTTTTTATTATATTTCATTTTTTTTATTTTATATATAATCTACTGTACACACTTATCTACATGTGTACATTGTCATGCATATTAGCTACTTCAGCCTAGGGGTGGGGGGGTGATAAAAAGTTTTTCTTCTCAACTTCCGCAGCCCTCGACTGCTAGTGGTGAAAATCTAATTTTAGGATAGTAAGACTATTTATAGGATAGTCGGAAAAGAAAATGGATATCTAAACTACACATGCAAGAGAAATCGCTGGCATCATTTTTAGTCATCATTTTTACTCGTTGTTCCTCCGCTCCAAACTCCTTTTGCAAAGACGTTTTCATTTACTGTGCTCAGACTACGTTATATTTATACTATTTAAGTGCGCGTCGAGACGGTTTTTAAACATATTTACCGACGTACTATCTACTAAGTGGGTTGGTAGCCTATTCCAAATTTGAGTAATTTTAAACGTAAAATAGCTTTGGGCTATACTAGTGTTAAATCGCTTGTTCACTAATTTCAAACCGTGTTGGCGAGTGTTTCCCCTATGATCCAATTCGAACAAATTCCTATAATCAACGTTTGAAAATCCTTTCAATATTTTAAATACTTCTATTAGCTGGCCACGTAATCTTCTGCCTTCGAGAGATGGCAAATCTAATGCCCTAAGTCTTTCGTCGTACGGCCTGTTTCTCAGCTCGGGAATTAATTTTGTAGCCCTACGCTGCACTCTTTCTAATTGCGCGATATCTTTGTTTAAGTATAGAGCCCAAAATTGAACCACATATTCGAGCAGTGGACGCACAAGTGACTTATATAACGGTAAAATTACATCTTTGGATTTGAACGTGAAATTACGCGCGATATAACCCAGCACACGATTTGTTTTTTTACATGCATCCGTGCATTGTTTCATGACTTTGAAGTCATCAGAGACTAAAACTCCCAGGTCTTTTTCCAATTTAACCACGTCGAGGACCTGGTCTTTCATGGTATACTCTACCCTCAAATTATGGCAACCCAAATGCATCACCTTGCATTTACTTAAATTAAATTGCATTTGCCACTTATCCGCCACACTGACAATCAAGTTTAGGTCCTTTTGTAACTTTTCTACATCCGATCTTACATAGGCACGGTTGACCAGCTTCGTGTCGTCAGCAAATTTAGAAATCGTACTAAATACGCCATTATCTAAATCATTTTTATATATTAGAAACAATAATGGGCCAAGAACGGAGCCTTGTGGCACTCCACTACTGACGTTGACCCAATCAGAACATTCACCATTTATAACTACTCGCTGCGAACGATCCTTCAGCCAATTTCTAATCCAATTTAATATCTTACCCTTCACACTGATTGCTTTAACTTTCATTAATGATCTCTCGTGCGGAACGGTGTCAAACGCCTTTTTAAAGTCTAGATAGATTACATCTACAGCTTTGCTTTCGTCGTAAATGCAAATCATTTTATGGAAGAATTCCAGCAAATTTGTTAAGCACGATCTCGCCCGCTTAAACCCATGTTGGGAATCTTTAATCAGATTATTTAGCTCGAGGTGACTCACTATTCTATCTCTAATTATCGATTCTAAAAGCTTTTCAACTACCGAAGTTAGACTAATAGGACGAAAATTTGTTGCTTCGTATCTATTCCCATTCTTTAATATTGGTGTAACGTTTGCACGCTTGAAGTCTAAAGGGACTACGCCAACTTCTAATGAGCGATTAAAAATTGCACGCAACGGCTTCGCAAGCTCATTCTTAAGTTCCTTTAAATGAGTGGGGTAAACGCCATCGGGCCCGGGTGATTTCGACTTTTTCATCAGGTTAATATATTTAAGAATTTCCTCTTCATTAACCGTTATATCGGATATGCAAATATCACTATTATCTACTTCTTCAACTAACGATCCTAGTTCGGACGAATCTTCAACAGTAAAGACGATTGTGAAATGTTCATTTCAAATTTTAAACATTTCCGCCGGAAATTCCGTCTAACGACCATCTTTGTCTTAAATCTGCCTTATTAAACATTTTAAGGGTTTCCTACTGTTTACATAGCCGTAAAACCGTTTCGGTTCCTTCTTCGAATCCTTCGCGAGTTTTATTTCATATTTCCGCTTCGCATCTCTAACCGCCCGTTTAACTTCTCTTCGAGAATCTATGTAATTTAGCCGACTTATAAATGACTCATTGTTCTTAAGTATTTGAAATTTTCTATTTCGGTCCTTAATTAAGCTTAATATTAGTGGGCTAACCCACGGCGCTCTCATCGACTTCCCGCTCTTACGGCGCACATACTTTACTAAGTCGAAATTTACACTAAGGAGTGTACGCCGAAGCTCAGTGTACATTGAAATAGTTAAAAAGATCAAGAAGAAGAAGAAGAAGATGGTGAAGATGAAAATGAAGATAAAAATGAAGATGAAGAAGATGAAGATGAAGATGAAGAAAATGAAGATAAAGATGAAGAAGAAGATGGTGACGATGAAGATGATGAAGAAGAAGAAGATGAAGATGATAAAGATGAATAATATGAAGATGAATAAGAAGAAGAAGAACTACAGAACTACAGAACTACAGAATCTAGGACCAGCAAAGACCCTAAGGTCCGCTCGAGGCTAGTCCGCTACACTAAATCAAAAACTACGATACACCCTTATCTACGAGTGTATCTCTAACATGCTATTTTTTTTTTTTTTTTTTTTAATACTATCTACTGTACACACTTATCTACATGTGTACATTATCGTGCAATTTTAACTAATCAAACTAGGGGTCGGGGGAGATAGAAAGTTTTTCTTCTCATCTTCCGCAGCCACTCGACTGCTAGTGGTGAAAAGCTAATTTAGGGATAGAGACTACTTATAGGATAGGCGGAAAAGAAATGGGACATCTAAGCTACACATGCAGAGAATCGCCGGCATCATTTTTAGTCATCATAATTTCATATCCTTAAACCTCCGCTCCAAACTCTCTCTCTGCAAGGACGTTTAAATTCACAGTGCTCAACTACGTTATATTTAAACTATTCAAATGCACGTCGAGACGATTTTTGAACATATTAACCGAAGTGCTATCTACTACGTGGGTGGGCAGCCGATTCCAATTTTGAGTAACTTTAAATGTAAAATAGTTTTGGGCTATACTAGTGTTAAAACGCTTGTTCACTAATTTTAACCCGTGCTGACGAGTATTTTCCCTATGATCCAGTTCGAACAGATTGCGAAAGTCCACGTTTGAGAAACCCTTTAGTATTTTAAATACTTCTATTAGCTGGCCACGTAATCTTCTGCTTTCTAGCGATGGCAAATCTAAAGCCCTGAGCCTTTCCTCGTATGATCTATTCCTCAGCTCTGGAATTAATTTCGTAGCCCTACGCTGCACTCTTTCTAATTGCGCAATATCTTTCATTAAATATGGAGCCCAAAATTGAACAGCGTATTCGAGAAGTGGCCGCACAAGGGATTTATATAAAGGTAAAATTACATCCTTAGATTTGAAGATGAAATTGCGCGCGATATAACCCAAAACGCGATTTGCTTTTTTACACGCATCCGCGCATTGCTTCGAGAATTTAAAATCGTCTGAGACTAATACTCCCGTCTTTTTCTAATTTAACCGCGTCGAGGACTTGGCCTTTCATGGTATAATCTACTCTTAAATTATGGCAACCCAAGTGCATTACCTTGCATTTGCTTAAATTAAATTCCATTTGCCACTTGTCCGCCCAATTGGCAATCGAGTTTAGGTCCCCCTGCAATTTATCGACATCCGATCTTACATAGGCACGATTACCCAGCTTCGTGTCGTCCGCAAATTTCGAAATCCGACTAAGTATGCCTTTATCTAAATCGTTAATATAAATTAAAAACAATAAAGGGCCTAAAACAGAGCCCTGAGGTACCCCACTACTAACGCTGGCCCAATCTGAACATTCCCCATTTATTACCACCCGCTGCGAGCGATCTTTCAGCCAATTTCTAATCCAGTTTAAAATCTTACCAGTCACCCCAATCGCTTTAACTTTCATTAATAACCTTTGGTGGGGGACGGTGTCGAACGCCTTTTTAAAGTCTAAATATATTACGTCTACAGCTTTGCTTTCATCGTACACGCAAATCATTTTGTGGAAGAATTCGAGCAAGTTAGTCAAGCACGATCTCGCACGCCTAAATCCATGCTGGGTATCGTTAATCAGCTTATTTGCCTCGAGGTGGCTCACTATTCTATCTTTAATTACAGATTCTAAAAGCTTCCCAACTACCGAAGTTAGACTAATAGGCCGAAAATTCGTTGCTTCAAATCTATTCCCCTTCTTAAATATAGGTGTAACGTTTGCTCGCTTGAAATCCAACGGAACTACGCCATCCTCTAATGAGCGATTGAAAATTTCACGCAATGGCTTAACGAGTTCATTTTGAAGCTCCTTTAAATGAATTGGATATACCCCATCGGGGCCCGGAGATTTCGACTTTTTCATTAGCTTAATAAATTTAAGAATTTCCTCGTCCTTTATACTTACATCGGATATGCATTTATCAGCACTACGAACTTCCCCAATTAACGATTCCAATTCGGAAGAATCTTCCACAGTAAACACGCTCGTAAAATGCTCATTTAAAATTTTAGACATTTCTGTCGGAAGTTCAGTCAAACGACCATCCTTATCTTTGATCGGCCCTATCGATCCTTTTACGGGTTTCCTATTATTTACGTACACATAAAACCGTTTCGGTTCATTCTTTGAATCCTTAGCGAGGTTTATTTCATACTTCCTCTTCGCATCTCTGACCGCACGTTTAACTTCCCTACGAGAATCTATGTAATTTTGCCGACTTATAACTGACCCATTGTTTTTATGAATTTTAAATTTTCTATTTCGGTCCCGGATTAAGCGTAGTATTAACGGACTAAGCCACGGAGCTCTCACCGACTTCCCGCTCTTACGCACATACTTAACCAAATCAGAATTCACACGAAGCAGCGTACATCGAAGTTCTGCGTACATCTCTCCTACTGACCTGTTCTCGAATCGTATTCCCCAGTCTATATCCTTAATCCTTTCGCGAAAAATATCGAAATCACAGCTACCAAAACGAGGGATGAGCTGCGAGCTCATTCTAACTTCTACGCAGGTGTTTAGATCGAATCTAATCGCATTATGGTCGCTGGAAGCTAAATGTTCACCCACACGTACGTTTTCTAACAATGACTCATCGGTTGCCATGATTAAATCAAGAATATTGCTATCACGAGTAGGCTCTTCCACTTTTTGTACGAGAAAATTCTCCAACATAAAGTTTAATAGCCTCTCACCCGGTTTATCAGAAGTAAGGTTGCTAAAGTTAACATTAGGTAAATTAAAATCGCCGCAGACTAATGTGGTCCCTTTTCTAATCCAAGACGTAAGCGTATCGAAGAGTGCAGCATCTTCTCTTTCCAATTGGCAAGGCGGACGATATAGCACGACTAAGTTAATTTTATTTATAGCATCTAAACTTAGCTGGACTAATAAAGCATCACTTCGCATATCATCCTTAGACGAGTCCATCGTTATGGCGTTTAGATCCTCTTTTATATACATTAATACGCCCCCTCCTCTACCGGTTTGTCTATTTCTGTAATGAATTTTGTACCCCGCTATATCGAACTCGCAAACACTGATCCCCGTATGAGTGTCTAACCATGTTTCACTTAGGAATACGAGGTCGAAATTACCCTCTAGAATAACGGCTTTTATTTCGGCAATTTTATTTTTTAAGCTACGAACATTCGCATATATGCATCTCAGTTTGCGCTTTACGTTAACTCTTCTATAACACTCAGATCCGTTCCGTTTCCCTGCACCCCGTCGATAGTGTCCTCTTCACGCGTGGGCCGGCCCGGCGCATCGGCATCACGTGGCCGCGCAACTCTCCTACCTAAAATGCTACGTACGGACTCGTCTAAGATCCTACCCAGCCGACTATTACCCACATCGCTTAGGTGAATTCCGTCCTTTTGGAAAAGTGACGGATGGTCCTGGAATGAATCCCATAAGTTAAAAAAGCTAACACCAGTTTCTCGACACAACCGCTTAAGACATTCGTTAGTATAGATCGCTCTAGATTGGAGGCGCAACGTGGATTTAAGTCGGGGGAGAACACCAATAATTCCCACGTTGGTTGCTTTGGATTTCGCCGTATCTATCATGGTTCTGGCACGATAAACTATATCTTCCGGGGTGCTGTCATACCTATGGACGTCGTTGCCCCCTACCATCGTGATGATCGTTCGTTCACCACGCGTATCTTCCAATTTCTCGATCTCGGCGGCCACGTTGTTAATGCGGCCACCGGGATAGCAAAAGCGCTTACGCTTAGAAGGGTTACGCGCAGCAAACTCCTGATCCTGCCTTCTAATTAAGGAGTCCCCCATTAAAACGGTTTCCTCTTCCCCCTCGATAGGAGTTAGCAACGCGAAAGGGTTCGAACAGGGTAAAACGAAGTTCTGATCCCTCGTTGGTCTAGCCCCATTTCTAACACGTCGAAATTGCGATTCCTGAGGCCTAAACGAGTTTAAAATTCGTTGTTGCTCGTCAACAATTACCTGATGATTCGAATTTGCAGGCCGCCTATCTCTATTACTATCTTCCTTCCTGCGCATGTCGTGAATAGCAGAGTCTAGTTTGGAATTTAAGTCATCGACTTTACGGTTAGTCGAGATCACATCCCTCGCAACGGTATTTAATTCCAGTTTGATCTCGCTGATCGCACTTGACAACTTGCGTTCAAACGCTTCGTTCAACATACAAAATCGACATATTCTAATTTGCTCAAGGTTCGAGGGAACGTAAATTTCCTTATTAAATGAAGCAGCGCACCTTGAGCATTCGATCTTTATAACGGGCATTGTCGGTTTTTTGTTTTTTTTTAATTCGGAACTAATTTAGAAAACAAGCTGCACAAGCTAATATACTGTAATTGAAAGATCGAACTTTATAATACGGCGACGAATATTGAATAGGCGATATATATAAAAGTATTCAGTAGCAGAGGCACGATAAATTCTGAGCAGAGTGAAATTAGCGGGAGCACAGAGCGAGCACGTCTTTTCAGTAGAGAGTCGGTGGGACGAATGAGAAGAAGAAGAAGAAGAAGAAGAAGAAGAAGAAGAAGAAGAAGAAAAGGGTGTTTACGGTGTTAAAATAAAGAGTCTATATAGGGGATTAAAAAAGGCGGTTAAGATTAGCAAATAATGCCGTAGGCCACACCCTCGCAGGGATGCCTGTGTAACCAAGCTCTTCCTGTAAAGGAAGAAGAACAGCGGCTTGTTATTATTATAATTTTATTATTATTATTGGTGAAGTTCAGAAAATTTATAAAAATTTAACCATGGATGATTTTTTATTTTATTTTTTGGTATATGTGAAATTTTTATTGAAATTATTTCTAAAATAGATTTTGAATTTTAATCTTTATTAGGAGGAAATATCTTCGGGCACCTAAAAACGAGTAGAGCTCAATGAAGAGTCTAGAAACCATTCCTTTTGTCCCTATAATTATATTTTAAGAACGGGAATTTTGAGGAATATGAGGAGAAGAATAAGAGTAAGAAAATAAGAAGAGAAGGAAGGTGAGGATGAGGAAAGGAAGAAGAATGAGGAATAAAGGAGAATAGAAAAAAGAAGTGAAAAAAGAAAATGAGGGTAGAAGGAGAAATTTAAGAAAAAGATGATAAGATGAAGAAGAAGAATATGAAGAAAAGGAGAAAAAGAAGAGACTGAAGAATAAGAAGAGAGGTAGAGTGGAAAAGCATAGAATAAATAGGAAAAAGAGAAGAAAAGGTTGAAGAGCAGGAGAAGAAAAAAGAAGGGTGAGAATATGAAAGAGGAGGAGTTGAGAAGGAAAGGAATCCAAAAACTCCGGTTCTTAAGTTATATTTTTAGGGATAAAGGAGCGGCTTCTCCACTCCTCATTTATCTCTACTCGTTTTGAGGTGCCAGTAGTAGTTAGTTGTATGTCTATTTCGGCGATGACGTCACATCATGCCCTTAAAAAGAATAAGTTGCACATAGAGAGAAACTTGCACAGAAGATACTTTAGAGTGGGAAGGGGTGTGCATTCCTCAATTGGGCTGGTGGCAAGGTGGCCCAAGACGACCAGCCATTGTGGAGTCTTGCAAGAGACTGTCGAGTCGTCGGTCTAATAAGGCGCGCCTAATGCGGGTCGCCACAGTAGATTTTGCATTAGGGGTTGACTCCCGTAGTCTTTGTCCGATCAAAGACATCCACAAGACAGTGGGTCAGGAGTTGGCGAGGGACCAGGGCGTGTCCACACGTTGGTGGACCAGGGTCCAACACCTCTGGGGCTTCCTGCTGCGTCGAGATCTTCCTGATTCGTTGTTTTTTTTTTCGCAGCTGATCTACATTAATTTTATAGGAGGAACTTGAGCATCGCAGTATATTTGTCTGAAAGCTGTTTCAAGCCTAAAGACTAGGATAGACCATAACTTCAAAATAAAGACAAAATATAAGGACGTACTTTGGAGGAAAACATAACTTGCTGCTCAAAACGATCTCTCAGTTTTAGCGCTGGTTGGATTTATCGTGAGAGAAAGGAGAGTCAATGAGCATATTATAAATTTACATCGAGAACGTGAAGATACTTAAATATTGTGTCGTGCTTAGGAATCCTAAGCCTTTTAAACAAAATGACAATGGTTCAAGTAAACATTTAGTAGGAAGCAGAGGAACTATGAAGAGAGGTTTAGGTCTTAAGGAAAAAGGTTAGAGGCAAAAGGAATCATTAGATCATCGAACTCCTCAGAAACCTCCTCAAAACGAAAAGGAGGAAATCCAAGACAAAACCCAAACCTGAAACTCCTGAAGGCTGAGAAGTATTGTTCTGAAGCTTAGAAGACACACACCAATGAAAAGACGTCCAAGCCATGAACGGAGCGGGGGAGTCTCTGGACTTTCGGGAATGAGAAACCAGACAAAGGGAAGGTCTTTGAGACTTTCTTCGGGAAACTGGGAATCGGACTCAAAAGACTAATCGAGGCTACCATAGGATACACTGTGATTTGTCACACATAGACGGATCCGGTGAAGCTGACCTCAACAACCGGCATAAAAGAACTAGGCTCTATAGGACAAGAGCCCAAAACTTCCCAAGCCCTAGCGGCAAGGAAGGCTGTCGTATGTAGGCGAGTTGACCCATGGATTGGCGAAATATCAGCCGAAGACACCAAACAAAAAAAAGAGAGAAATCAAGAATGGGCAGAGGTGACCGAAGTGGTTAAATTTCGGAACCTCAAACACGTGTTTAAAATCGCGTTCAGGGAAATGGAGATGGCAGCCAAGGCGAAGGAAGTAGGACTCAAGCTATTCTCTATGATAATCTAACCAGAGCAGATTGAAAGTGAGAGATGCTTCGAGCTGCTAACTTGCTTATCCTGCTACAAAGTCGAAGAACACCCTACTAGTGCCTGCCCAGACAAGGAGAACGCTAAGATCTGCTCAGAGTGCGCACAAACAGGCCACAACTGGATCCAAAGCGTTAACGACACGAATATGTGCATTAACTGCCCTGGTCCCCACCGTACCTTAAGCAAGCAGTGCCCAGTCAGGAAGGAACACCTAAGAAAGAAGAGAGTAGCGGCTGACAGGCCTAACATCTCTTACGCAACAGCCACCAAGATCCCACTACAAACTAACACAACGCCGGCACAACCCCAAATAGTCCTACAGCTCACTGATGCGAACCCTTCCTAAAATGCGTTGATCACGCGCATGTGATGAACCTAGCCTGCACGGGTTCATTCAATACCGAGATGAACAAGATGCTAGTTGCAAATAGCCTGGAATCTATCACGTTCCCGAACAACCCACAGTCAGACAAAGTTCTCTCGGCAACATGCAACAAAGGAGCACAAGCAGAACTAGTCAAGCCAATAAAAGAACTAAAAACCCACGAAAATGTACCTACAGCGACCGGACATGAGCCTGCAGCCAACCAAACACAGCTGCCTGCCTCGCCCAGACAGAAAAAGAACAAAGAGAAACAAAGAAGAACCCGGAAAACAAGAGGAAAAAACAGAACGACTACCACAGCAGGAAGAACACGAGCTCGACGGAAGGGATATCAAACTCACAATTGTCCTCAACAAAAACACTACTCAACAAAGAGAGATATGCATCGAGGAGATGGCCCCAGGAGTCAAAAAAGGCCACATCAAGTGGTGCTATGACTCACCCGATGACGCAGGGTCGGTCAAGACAGCCTCAATGAAATGCAAAGTAAGGTTGGACGACGACAACTTCAAGTTATACGAGCCATCCTTCTTCAAAAAACTACGATCGGGCAGATCAAACAACCCGCAATTGGAGAAAATAGTATGTCAGTAACAAGTAGAAAATAATAAAAAGACCCCGCATTGCGACAACATTAGTAACAAATACGAAAAAATAAACAGAATAACAAATATGGATGGCCCGTTCACCGGGCACCCACACACATATCTGACTACCACTTCCTTGCTTTTCTCACTATTACCCTCCACCCTCACTTCGAAACTCCTCGCCTCTTATTCTATCTTTCTCTTTCAAGTTTCAAGTTTTCAAGCATACTTGCTAATTATCGTAGATATTTCTTCGTGCTTAAGATCGAAATTTAAAATCTATTTTAGAAAAAATTTGGATACAAATTTCGAATATACAGGAAAAATCAAATAAAAAAGCATTTATGGTTAATTTTTTTATAAATTTTCTGAGTTTCTCCAATAATAATAATAATAATAATGATAATAACAATATCTTGATTGTAGAAAACTTCAAAAACATACCAGGTTGCTCATTAACTAAGCAAAATATTTTTACCATTTTTTCACAAAAGGAGCAGTTTCTAGACTCCTAATAAAGATTAAAATTCAAAATCTATTTTAGAAATAACTTCGATAAAAAAATTCAAAACATTCGATAATCATATTTATTTATTCTAACGGAACTCTTTGAAATAAGTTGAATAAAAACTTAAAATATACCAAGGTCATAACCGAAATAAAGGAAAAAAATTATCTATTTTAATTCAAACCCTCTAAATACTTATATTCTTAAAATATAGTGTTATGGAGGATAGAAATCGTAAATCGATTGTGGAAAAAAGATTTATGCCAAGTAGGAATTAAAGAAAAATACAAACTAAAAGAACTCCTCTTTGCAACATGTCAAATCAGTATTTGTTATATGCATAAATAAATGATTAACTTTATCATAGTGCATAGTGTGTAAAAGAATATATATATATATACATATATATATATATATATATATATATATATATATATATATATATATATATATATATATATATATATGCCAAAACTAACTGGTTAATCCTACCATACTTTTGTATAATATTATTTCAATGAAACGAAATCGCATAAGGTTGAAAGAACGGCGTCAATGTTCTTCCTACGAGTTGAACCAAAAGACGAGATTACAAGATTAAGGAACTATTTACTGTACTATTTTCCTCCTGCCGTCATAAACAGGGAAAGCTTTGATTATTATTATTATTAGTAGTAATACTACTACTACTATTATAATTACTATTATAATTATTATTATTTTTATTATCATTATGAATATTTTTTTTTTGGGGGGGAAGGGGGTAGGAGAGGGGGCGCTCAACTTGCGACCACTATCGAGTGCATGGTCGCAGAAAAATATTTAGTCTAATTCTTAGGCTATAGTAAAAAAAACACAGACTAATAGCAAACAAACAAGGCCAAAAAACAAACCAAAAGAAACGAAAAAATCAAATAAGCTACAAAAAAAAACACGAAAAAAAGGGTCGTTGCATTGTCGGAGGAAGGACTGCCCCCCTCCGGCATCGAGCATGTAACCAACACCAATCAACTATATAAAGTGTAAGGGTCCTGCCTCCTCCAAAAATTGGTTTATGACAAAATCATGATTGCACAAACCATATCGAATACAAGGGACAAGTTGTAGCGACCCTACTCGTCTCTGTACCGGTAGAGGTAACGTGCGATCAGATCACCTAGTTTAGGACATTCAACCAGAATGCGCCGAACAGTCTGGGAGACAACGCAATCATTACAGTGAGGTGCAGGGTAGAGCGGTGTTAAGTAGCGGTGCGTCCCGCGAGTGTACCAGATTCGGAACGACAAAAGACAACCTGTACCGTCGAGGCAGTGGGGGCGTAGGTCCACGGAAACAGTCGCGCACTATGGCACACAACTTTAAGTTTCCATCGGCCGTTTCGATCTTATCTTCCAGGGAGCCCTAATGGCTGACCTGATCCTTGGCATGTAGTCAGTATTAAGAAGAGCAAAACGCTGGTGCGGTCGTCTATTCCTCACAGACTTCATAAGCACACTCATTTCCTGCATTTTCTCTATGTCCAGAACTCCAACAAATACAATCTCGACATCCCTCAGGCTCGCGACAGCTGTGGCGTCCTGAATACTATTATAGCGTACGAGAAGTGCAGGCGAGCGGCTTAAAAGCTTCGTTTGAAAGAGCCTTTTTTAGAGACTCAGGATAGCGGAGTGGATTTCCCGCTGGCTAACAGTGGCCCAGCGACGCGGGAAGCTGTTCGCAACTCGCCTACACTATTATTTTTTCTTTGCCCCTATTCTACTCCCCTCTATCTACAATGGTGCCCAGACCCGGGATGGTGAGCGTTAGCCCTTGGATAACATTTCAAAACGGGCTCTCTTCATTTCTTCAAAATACACTCCGCTTCTAGGAGGGGAGTTGTATAGCGTACGAGAAGTGCAGGCAAGCGGCTTAAAAGCTTCGTTTGAAAGAGTCTTTTTTGAGACTCAGGATGGCTGAGTGGATTCGCCGCTGGCTAACAGTGGCCCTTGACGAGGGAAGCTGTTCGCAACTCACCTACGCAATTATTTTTTTCTTTGCCCCCTTTCCTACTCTCCTCTATCTACACTATGAACCACGTGGTGCGGAGTTTTCAATGCACCGTGAGTACTGAGGGCATTCTATTAGTCTTCAAATCACTATTTTGTATCCAAACCGGTTAATACGCTTATCTTTATTAAGGATGTGATGGAATGGTCAGACTCTCTCTCTCTCTCTTAATATATATATATATATATATATATATATATATATATATATATATATATATATATATATATAAATATATATATATATATATATATATTTACGTAAGTACTTTTGCGGCTTTGGGTCAAAGTTGGTTGAAGACCGTTAGTGAATGGGGAAATTTTTATGAGTTCAGTGGGGATGGTTTATTATTACTTTGCGGGGTCCTTTTTTAAAACAAATATTTCAGAGTGTAAGTTGGCCAAAGATTAACAGGTAGCTGGTACGCGTTGGATTGCAAAAGAAAGACAATGTCAAAAATATATCTTTAATAGCAACAAAATAATATTTAAATATATACAAATATTGGGTTTAAAAGGAATGGTCGCACAGACAGAGTTAAATGTCTACGCGAGATACAGGTGGGTTAATTAGGGAATTAAGGATGTCGGATTCAGGTCGGTGATTTAAAGGGGGATTTTAAACAGGGAAGCACATACAAAGAATGGATAGATTGGGTAAACCAGATTCTAGATCAATCTCCAGGCGGAACGGTTACAATTACTTACGTGCTCATTGCAGGAAAGGGGCCAGTTGGGATACGATGACTCATAGATGGACTTCGGAAATGAGAATCCTCGTCAGATAATCGCCGATTGACTATGGCTGAGTTCACAGATATCTATTTAGCCTTCGTTCTCGAATCGAAGTCGTCAATGTCTCCGATCGCATGGGGAAGCGAGCCTGCTTCAGCTCGTTCGCTGAGGTAGGTGGGAATTCTATTAGTGTTCCTTACTAAACTGAGTCGAAGAATTATATAGACGCCCGGTGAGGTGGCTTTTGGTGGCTTGGCGGCCGCCTCCACACACACGTACGATTTGGAGGAAAAGTCGGTGATTCCTTCGAGGGGGGCGGGGGGAATTGTGATAACGTTGGCGTGGAATGTTCGACGAGCTTCGATCTTATGACGGAACGCAGGAATGTTGGCTGAAAGGTGGCCATGGGAGACGATGAAATCGGTCCTTAAGCAAATACAGCTGGAGTATGATAACGGCGTAGGCTTCCCCCAAACCTTGGTTCAGCCGTGTTTTCAAAGCTCCATGCGGTGATCTTAGGACAACGTGGGTACAGAAGGGCACGTGGTCGCCCTTCGACCTTATTCTGCTACAAAGGAACTCCACTTGTGATCAGTAGCCAGTCGGATGTCACTCCATTTAAAAACACCTTTTGCTTACGAAGTTAAGATCTGTTAACAACTTTTAATCCAAGTTATCGTGTTGTCGTGAATGTGATTAGCTTTTAACATTGGAAGAAGCATATTGAATGGGAGTTTATCAAAGTCGTTAGCAAAATTTAGATTCATAGCAGTAACTTGAATCCAAATCGACACCGTTTGCCACATGGTCTTAAAGTGCGACTAGACTCATGAAAGAAGAGCTCCCTTTCCTGAAACCGTGTTGACTATTTACTAAAACTTGATTTCTCCCCAAATGATTGGGCAATTTTCTATTACTAATTGCTTTCATTATTTTAAGTATGTATTTAAGCTTACTAGCCTATAATTTTTTTTATCATCACGTCTACCTTTTTTGAATATGAGAACAGCATTTGCTATTTAACAGTCTATGGAACAAAATTTGGTTTTAGAAAATAATTAAGCAGAAACGTGAGTACAAAGGAAATTTCGTTCCTCACTTCCTTAATACTTCGTGCGTAGGTGCATCTAGTCTACTCCGCTTGCTTTATCTGGTCTTAATTGATAATCGATTAATTGCATTTTTCCGTTGTCAGCCGTAATTATTATTTCATTCATTTTTGTGATGTTAACATTTATATTTTCCAGCCTTGCATTATTTACATTTGGAATATCTCTGTGAAAAGCTGAGAGAAATTATTTTGAACTAATCGCTCTTGAACCGACTCTTATTTTTTCTTCTATAGTATGAAAAGAATGCATTTGAATTTTTGCCCGACCTTTCCACTAATCTATTCTTTTACCTCAATTTAGCCGTGCGCACTTTTCTTTTTATCTGTCTTTGTAAGTCAAGAAATTTTTGTCTTTATGACTGGTCGCCTTTTAGCCACTTATAGAGTGACCTTTTCTGTCCTATCTTAGTTTTAAGAAATTGGTTAATCCAACGGAGCTTTTATGAGGAATGTATCTAGTCCGAAAATCTTTAATAGGGTCAATAAGAACACACAAAGTCAAATCAGGTGTCTTATTATTAAGGTCTATATACCAGTCCTGCCCTTTTAATTCATCCCTTATCGATTGTAATTTTGCTAATTTATATATAAGAACATTTAGCGTTTACTATGATTAATTAAACCGTACTTGATGCTAAAGAGTAAGGAAGTATGATCCGAATTCTAAAGAGGTTCCTTTAACCCCGTTAGTTAGATCTTCTTTGTTACTTAAAACTGAATCAAACCTTTTGTATTTCCTTGTAGGGTGCTCGACAAATTGATTGAAATACTTATTCAAAAATGCGTTCAAGGTATGATTATCCGACTTTGGGCTCGTCGTATTCCATTCAACTTCTTGAAGATTGAAATTACCTGCAATGGACACATTCTTATAACTGCTAGTTAAATATCGTTGATTGATAGGTTCTCTTAATATGAACTATTTGGCGCTTTGTATAAGAGTCTCATGACTAAAAAAAAAAAAAGCTTTATAGTTCATTTTTATCCAGATGTGGATTTAGTACCTCATATTTAAATTAGTTTTTTACGTAAAACAAGACGCCGCCTCCTTCTATTACAAGTCTATCCTTGTTTAATGTAGCCTAACCTAGAATTTGAAATGACGATAGGGAGTCGTGGTTTTATGCATGCAACCACTATTTTGTAATAGCTGGAATGTCATAATGATATTCAGTAATAATTATATTTAGTTTATTCATTCATTTTTTCTGATGCTCCTAGAATTGGAATTCTACACTTAATCTACGATTTTTTTGCTGCCTTTCTTTGATTATTTTAATTCTTGCAGTTCGTATGAATATTCACACTGGCATTGTTATCACCATTTTTACTATTATTTTTATCACTATTTTACTACTGTTGCTTTTCTACCGCTATTATTATTGACACTAATGTAAGGAAGAGCTATTACTATCTTGAGCTATTCTTTCCATTCTTTAAGGCTATGAATTAACGATTGTTTGCTCGAACGGCGGCGTTACGAAAATTTGAGGGACAGTTTTAACAGCCGTGCCATTCTTATCCCAAGGAATGAGATAAAGGCCACCACCTCCATAAAAAAACGGTTTGATTTATTAAATTGTCCCAAACGTTAACGAAGTTTACATTGAACGATAGACATCGATTGGGTTTAGCATTTATTTCACTGCTTCATCTTTCTCGTAGTCCGTGCATCGTATTCTAGGCACTATCTCTACGTAAGCTACTGCTTTGCGCATACCCATTATATTATGTAGTAGTATAGTATGTACTTACTAAGGATTTTCGTTGGTTTCTGCACTCCTATATCGTTTCTAGATGCCATTATGAAGATGTTTCTCATCGTTAACTGAAATTTCAGCTTCAACTGCTGTTGTCATGGCTGTGTCACCTCCGGTAACAAATCTCTGTCTTCTCTCGGGAGGTCTTCTTGCGCGAAAGTCTTCATCCGAGCGTGTTGGAAATGAATCAGCTCAAAGGGCGACTGGAGGCCCGTCATCATCACCTTCCGCTGCCAGAGGAGCAAACTTGTTGACGAGAGAGAAGGCGGAGCCCGAAATCCGATTGATAATTTTGCGAGGAGGTTTGAAAGATCTAAATCTGTCGTCTAGAATCTAGATCGTTTGAGATCACTGAGGGTATGATTATGTTCTGTCTTACTGTAGACGTATTATCTCCATCTAGAATGTATTTTAAGATATTATTTACGATTGCTTTAAGATCTGGAACTTCTTTGTGCAATTCCTTTAGTTCATTGTCAACTATGATAATTGAATAACATATATGTCAAATGGCGTCTTTTGGGCTTTTAATATCGAAAAGAGACACTAGCAAATCTATTTTGCCCTCGTTGTACTGGGGAGGCAGATTCAAAGTATGCGTGATCTCGGATATCGAGTTTAATCCAAGACGTGTGATCTCGACAAAGTTCGACTGACCTTACTCTGGTTAACAAGAAACTAAGTTTTCTTTATATATTAAATAAACATTTATTAATAAAACAATGTTTTTTATTTCATTTTAAAATGAAATAAACTGAGATAACATTAGTCCCCTCCCTATCAGCTCAAGTGGTTTATAGTATGGTTTTCTGTCTGAATCTTTAGGATATAACCTGGCTTCATATTGTATTTTTTTGTCACCATTAACCATTTCCACTTTTCCTATTCGTTATATCTATCCAGTATTGTCCCTCTTCAATCATTCCCAGATTAATGTAAATTGCCAAGTTGGTACACATCTTTCTTTTCTAAATATAAATTAACACCCTTATTTAGACAGGCATCATAACCTTCAATAAAGTCAGCCAATTTTCTATCAAATGTTTATAATATAAATTAATAGAAAACTATAAATAGCCTTTACCCTAAACTTGTGGCCTTGCTTTACACCAATGCTCTCAAGTTCAATCTTTTTTTTCTATTAGATTGTCAAGAAATTAATTTTGTATTTAGAAGTCATCAAAATTGCTTCTTAGTTGTTTGAATTGACCTAAACTTGCTACAAGCTGTTCAAAGATAGCTGTAGTAATGCCTAGGCATTTCATAAGCTGCATTAATGATTAGGTCTTTTTAAGCTCGTATTGTCTATGAGTCTTTTAAGCTGAAAATGGAGTTTAGTTTCCACCAGATTTGTCTAAAGGACAACGCTTACAACGTGTGAATTTTGCTTCGTCTCTAACCTAACCGAAAGTTGGACAATCGCAACATTTAAATGAAACTCTTGAATTGGTCAACCGAAAGTGTGTTGTACATCTCATTCATGACGCAAACCTGGCACGTTTGAGCCCCCCCCAAAAATAATACTTTAGTTTGGAAAGTTCTTCCTCATATATATTCGCCAGTTTTCACCATGCAAGTACCATAAATTTAATTCATTACATCACTTAAATGAAATAGTTATAGTTTACCCGGTTATGAATGCGTTTAAAAAGGATATCTAATCATATAGTTGTCATCGGTCAGTTGCTCCGTTACTGAATTACCTTTTTTCAAGCGAATAACTGCCCCTGACTATTTTCACTGCAACTAACGGATAACGGAATCACTGATTCGTTACTCCGTTCAGCTTCATTTGTATCGGCCACGCTATTGGTCTCTTAAAAAGCTAAGAGCCAAATAGCGTGCAGCAAGTGGTGGTAACAGATTACTTCCATTTCCGCTCCAGTTTCAGTTGTGTGTGATTCTTGCAGTAGCAAAATTGTTTTCCACTCGTCCAACTGAACTCGTATTGATTCTCGCTTGGAATTACTTAACAGTAACAATGTCCAGCCTAAACGTGTTTTTGTCGCCAATGGAGACTCCGAGGACAAGGATCATCCCGGCACTCATCTGTAGCCTCGCCTGGATAAGCAATTCACACTTCCTCCAAGTACTCGGAGAAAAACGCCCGTCTTCAGGTGTGTTCTGTACTGGTCAAACGATGTCGTGATCAATGGTACATCTGCAATCAGTCGAACTTGAAGGTACACTTCAGGAAGAAACATCACCTGCAGCACATCAAGGTAAGAAGGTGTAATGGAGATGTCTATAAAATAAGATTATGAAGCTTATTAAGTATTAACTGTATTACATAGATTCTTAGTTTAGCCTTAAGCTTACCAATTTTTCTTCTATTTGTTTCTATGTGCAACTTTCTAGACATCTCTTTACAGCACATCGAAAACTGTACTTTTGAAACTTCATTTTTTTTTACTCAAAATTCGCAAAGGTATATGAATATACAGTTAGCAACTCTGAATTCCGCGTATAAGTTTTGTTTGGAGTCGGTTCTCTCTCTATATATAATAGTAGACTCATTTGTGCATCGCATGTGAAGGAAGCAATATAATGGCTAAATTCAATCCTCCAAATAATTGGAAATTCACCCCGATAGCTCCAATGCGAAGATCTCCGAGTGTTTAAGTGTCAATCTGAATACGGTACAGAGGATCCGGATGAGTCAGGTTGTGATTACGATGGTAGAGTGGCTCGGAAACCACACACTAAGTGTTCTGATTCGAAAAGAACCCTCAGAATTTGTTGCCAAGATCCAGGGCATCATTAAGAATGATCCCATTAACTGAATGAAGTCCATATTCAGGGACCAGCGCGTGTCAGTTTCTCATCAAGCAATCAATGCATGAGGAAATACTGAAATCCGCTTCTACTCATACAGAATGAGAAATGACCAGATTCTGTTGCAGAGGATGAAGAACAAGCTAAAGGAATGCACTGCGAACCTCTTGAACAAACTGAAGCATCCACTCAGGTCTGACATGTTCTGTTTCTTCTTAGACGAGAAAAAACATGTCAGGACTAGGTGGTGAACTCGAAAAACAACCGCTGCCTTGCTGTGTCCCACAAAGATGTACCGAGTCACGAAGCCCAAGTTCCCGGTCCACATCATGTTGTTTGGGGTAGTTAGTAGCGAGAGCCACGTTATTTCCACTTTTATCTTCACAGGGCTACATCAAGTGCCTGGAGGAGTTGGTGTTGCCCTGGAGCCAGAAGGTGCGTGTAACTGCAGTACTCTTTACCATGCCACACAAGCAAGATGACATAGACTTGGCAGTCAGACAATTTCTTTATCCACGTTCTCCTAACATCTGTCCTACTAACTCCACAGACTGCATTCTCCTGTACTAGTACATGTGTGACGTGGTTAAGAGAAAGACCAACAGGTCTCCGTATACCATAGGTGGAGCTTAGGTTCAGGATTACCACAATTTTCATCCAATTAAACATGAATGAAAATGTGCCAATCCTGATGTGCGTTCCCCTATGGTGGTAATAATATCTATCTATGAGGGTACTCATATCCACATACCTCTGACGCGGAAGCAGGGAAGGTTATATTATAATGCAACATTAAGCTTCATTCTTTGTCCTTTTCGATTGTTCCCCCCCTCCTCTTCTTGGGATCATTCAATATAGGATTATTTTCCCTGTGGTACTGAAGTGCGAATGGCCTTTGCTTGGTTCTAGCTGCTCGTATTGAGACTGAATGAGATGGAAGCCTTGGACGATATTCGCGTGCCGCTAAGCCATGGTTATCAGATGTTTAGGAGCATATTTGGCATTATTTCACCTAAATTTGGACAATGTTGCAAAGTACTAGCTTTGCTTCAGGGAAATGTGTGGGAGAACTTTGCCAAAAATGGCAGTATCTGGTAGCTTAGCTAGGAACCCCACAACTTACTACAACTGCACCAATGCATCAGGTCAAAAGGGTATTTTCGCTTGTCGCTGCTGTTTAAAATAAGCCTCGAAACAGGACACACAAAATTACTTGAAGCAACTGTGAGAATCCGTTCCTATCAATTAGATATTATAAATAGTGTTGAAAAGACTTCAAATACAGAGAAAATATGTTTTTTTTTATAACTGGCAATTTATATGGATCAGGATCTACAAATAATGATTGAGAATGAGGAAGAAAATAGCTATTTGAAAGCAAATCCTCTAATTTTGTTGTGATCAGTCTGCCAAAATCTTTTTAGACTTAGAATTGATATTAGAAGAAAGCTATGTCGTTTGAGGTTTTCTTAATTACAACATTGTTATGTTATGTAGAAATTCAAGTAAAATGAGAGTATATTCTAAATAATTTGGGGGTCTTGTAAACATTTAACCGATTTTTCTACTTATTTAGTCTTAATCTGTTCAGTATATTTGGCAACCTTGGTTAAGTAAGCAGATGAGCATCGTTGAAATTCAACCATGTTACAAGACCGAGTGGATTTCCACATGCATCATAAAGACTAGGATTTATTAGTCGCGTGGACGCGACTCTATAAGTTACTATGTCGGTTCGTTAGTCAACGGTCGGATGGTAACCATCCGACCAAAAACTTATTAAAAGGTATTTTAATGTGTTTTTTGGCAATAACATCGTAACTATTCCGCCGATTGTAACTAAACTAAATTTGAAACCCTTATGTTGTTTTACATTCTCTTTCGAATTATATAATTGACAAAGTCCTCCCAAGGTTAGCCCGGGAATTATTATTGACAGTTTTGACGGTTGTAAGGTCATATGTTCATAAGTCAGAATAATTGAGAGCACACGACTTAGGTTTGTTGATCTTGTTTTCTGTAATCAGAGGTGGTAGTAGTAGTGGTGGTAGTAGTAGTAGTAGTAGTAGTAGTAGTAGTAGTAGTAGTAGTAGTAGTAGTAGTAGTAATAGTAGCGATTCGCCAACCTTCCTTTATTCAGGTGGATCCTGACCCGATAATGAAATAGACATAAAGGTTAGTATAACAATCGTTGATGAACCCGATGGCCACAGGGTGCCAATCCCCTTTGTGTGAGGTGCCAGGAAATGTTATGTTTTGGCACCAAACAGCGTAGGCTCGGAGCAGAGGGACCTGTTCCTCGTCAGAGGTATGTGGATATAGATACCAATCGGCAGGATTCCTTGGAAAAGAGTGCTAGTTTATGTTTTGTACTGAGAATACGGGAGAGGAAAGAAAGCAGTGTTGTAATTGGCTATGTGTGAGGTGAGAGGTGTAAGATCTACCCACCTCAGGACAGGGTTGTTGAGCACAGCGCGTCCACCAATCGGTAGCCAGATCTCTTCGTGCGCTGACGTTTTACATCTTCGTCTGTTAGTTCCCTTCATCTTAAACACTCACTCACATAAACAATCCCCCTTTTATTAGTTCTTCCAACCCTCCGCACACCGGGATACTCACCCTCGTATAAACTAACCAATTCTATTTTCAGCTATTCTTCTTACATTCAGTACCACTTCTGAACATTTTCGGTTATAAATTCATACACATATTTCCCCACACCATATATGTATATACACTACCAGTCAAATGTTTGAGGTCATCCAAAGATGTTAATATTCACTCAAAAGGAGAAAAAAGATAGGTAGCAAAGCGAATAGAAAAGGGGTCAGGAGAAAACTAGCCACAGAAGAAGACCGTCTTGTTATTTTAAGTAAGAGAGACCAAAATGATATTACCCAGAGCCGTAGAAATGTCTAGTGCCCCCCCTCCAATCAAGATTATGGTGCCTCCATAACAATATATCATACATTTACAAGTAGTGCCAGGCACGAAAAATACTATTCTCAGCAGTGCCAATACTTACAGTAAATGTGTATTCAAAAATTTTAGATTTTCATTAATAAACTAAAGATTTTTGGATACAGTGGGGCCTATTCAATAGCCGGGCCTCACCCCGGGGGGCGGTTGCTACGGCTCTGGTATTACCCCATAGTTAACATCCGAAATTAATAGAATGGAAATGCCATCGAATATAATTGACCGCAAGAACTCGGCAGTGACTGATCGCAGTTAGACTTTTTGGTCGTGTGGTTGTTATATAAGGTATGGGGTGGAGGGTGTACCACTGTGCCATGTTATATAGTTTATTTGGTGATGAGAAACCTAGAGATTTATTTCAAATAAATGGCACGCTGAAAAAGGAAGACTACCACTCGATTTCATAAATAAATGCTATTCAACCTGGTTTAAGATTGGTAGGCAGAAATTGTGTTCTACAGCAAAATAATGACCTAAAGCAATGTGTACTTTATATAAATGAGTCAGAGTTATTTGTATTGTATAGTGAATGTTTAGAATGAATGCGATGTTTATAATTTTGACAAATATTACTTAGAGTGCCAGAAATGTTCAGCAGTAATTAAGGTAAAAGGAAGGGTATTTTGATGCAATCAAAATGTTGGTTAAATAAACAGAAAATTGAGTCATTGTTGCACAAATAATTATTTTAAAAACTCTAGATATTTTTGAATGTACATATATATATATATTCTCTCCTACGCAGTAAGACATAAAGATTTAATTTCATACATGTTCAAAGAAAATGTTGGGGGGAACCCAAAGATTTTTACAAGTATAATATATATATATATATATATATATATATATATATATATATATATATATATATATATATATATATATATATATATATATATATATATATATGAAAAAACTCAAAGTGGTACGTGAGGAAAGCAATAGTATTTAAATTAACCCACAGGAAATTGAAAAGATGAATCCAAGTACTTTAGAACTATATTTGCAAGTTCATTTTCAAGGAATAGCATGAAAATGGAGAAGACAACCTTATATAGGGTACAAAGATACGAAGGGAACGCCCATCACATAGTACAACCAATAGAAAAATACAAACAGGACAGAAAAATACAAATGAAAAGAACAATAGGCAACTAATAACAGACAAATGCATCCCTAAAACGATATACACACAACAACGCCGTGTATATGAATGGAATGTGGTGGGTGAAAAAACCCAAAACATTTTAAAGGATTGTCGTAGAATTCTTTCTAATAAAAACCCTACTAACCTGACACCACTTTTATAATAGTGTGTCGTAGAATGCCCCCCTCCCTTTTTGTTCTATTCTAAGAGTGCTAAGAGTGTCTAATATATATTTTGATATCTGAATATCTTAAAGAACAGAGCTGTTCCGAAACACGTATGGATATAAGAGAAACGCAAAATGATCCCAAAATAAACTTATATTTTACCTTTATCAATTGAATACATAACATCTAAACATTAATTACAGCAATACTCTGAATATTATCCTAAACAAGAATTAATTAAATTAGTTTAACCACAAAAATTGGTTAATTTCTCTACAGACAACAATAATATAAGAGTTAGGCTTACAGACTCATGTGGAGTTTAAAGGGCCTCATAAATGTTATTGACTCACGACGCGTGCCGTCTGTCCAGATGTAGATGGGCAAAATTACACGGTCGTTTTGGCGAGGGTAGCAGCTGGGGGGGTCCACACGTTTTTCCGGGGGGGAGGGGGGGTTCTTCAAGGACGAGAACAAATACGGTGCTTTATGCAACACCTAGGCAGTCGTGGTCTCTCTGGCGAGAGTGAGTCGAACTTGGTTCTTAAATCAAGTTAACTTGGAGTGCGGTGTAACCACAGAGTAACGAGCTCGAGGAGGGGCTTTTCTCCTTCGTTACTTATTTCCATATGGACGAGGGCTGAACTCGGGGAGGGTCTTCTTCAAGGGCGACGATCGATGAGAGAAGGTTTCACTGGCGAGAATAAGTTACTCAAAGTTCGGTTTGGTAACCAAGGAACTAGCTCCAGGATGAGCTTCTTCTTAGTTCCAGTCTTCTTCAAGGGCAAGTATAACGGAGGGGAATTTCTCTGGCGAGAATAATTTGAACTTGGTTCCTTACCAAGTTAACTTAGGAGTTCGGTGTGGCCACCGAGTAACAGGCTCGAGGGAAAGCCTTTTCCTTCTTCTTTTCTTAATTCCTCAAGGACGAGGAATACCCCTGGTGTTTAAGGTGCACCAGGATATGAGGAGTCTCTCTGGCGAGAGGAAGTTGAACTTAACAAAGTTAACTTATCGTTTGGTTGGATAACCCGGGACTTAGCTCGAGGATGAGCTTCTTCTTAGCCCCTTAAGGTAGGTAGCCCTGCCTCTCTTGCAGGGTACTTCTTGGTCTGGCGAGCCAAGTACACTACCTCTCCAGTCTCGGTAGTTCGGTTTGATCCGAAGACTTCGTCACCTAGAGACTGACGTATACTACCTCGATTTTCCTCAGAGTTCCTCATTTATACCTCGTCACCCCACTGGGGGAGTGGTAAGGGGGGGAAGGGGCTTGAGGGCGGCCCCAGGAGAGTTCTTTTTCCAAACGGTTTTTCCCAAGAAGTCAAACATCGGCTCCTCGTTAGCCTTTGAGATTGAGAGAAACACGTCTCCAATTTCTTATTTGACGTGAAACTGGATCTTACTCTCCTGGGGGAGATCTTACATTTTGACCTTTAGGGTCTTTCATGGCACCGAGTTGTGCCACGCTGCGGTTACGCTTTTGACTCGCCGATGCCTGGGCCAGATGTCTTTGTGGTAACCACCTTGGGACTGCACCAAAGGTGAACGGCGGGAGGGGGAGGGAAAGTGACGATTCCCCTACAAGGATTATAATTATAACGAAAACATTTAGGGCTAAGAGTTAATCCACGATCACAGCAGAGACACGTGGTGGGGGAGGCAATGCGAATGATATTACATTAATAAAGAATGACAACAGGCTGCATTATGAAGTTATTTCATTTAGTACAAGTTTTTTTTAAAACAGGGTCGAGTTTAAATAAGCCAGGGCAAATATTTATATTAGGTAAGAAGCCAATTAATGAACACTCGACAATATTTCTTTTTGTGAAATCAATGGAATGATAAAGGAATTTTGCAGAGTTCCCTTTAATGGGTCGGTTATTAGAAGAGGTCAATTAAACAATGCTTTATTTTTACATTTATCCCAATTAGAGCCATGAAATGACCCATATGACCATGGGACATATGGTTATTCACCCTGAGATTTCAAATCTGACATTGGATTTGGCGTTGGGTGGTGCCATCTAGTGACATAAGCCTCATTTGGTCATTTAGCCATTAAAAGACAATTGCAAATGATTTTAACCATGGGAAACCATCAATGCCATAACCATTTATCATCTTAGCACAAAACGCCGCAAGTCATTGGAGGGAATTTCCTTCTTGTTTTTTCTTTTATGAAAACCGTCAAATTTGCCTGAACACCATATATATACATATATATATATATATATATATATATATATATATATATATATATATATATATATATATATATATATATATATATGAAAGATAATGGTAAACCACAATATTTGAATCAAGATTTCATATATAACTATCAGACTAGTTTCGGCAAGATGCCATTTTCAACTAATAATCAAGAAACTAGGCAAGGAACACAGTATATATAAAGTAAGACACATCCTTCTGATATCAGAAGGTGTACGAAATATTCAAGTCTCTTTACGCACATGCAAAAGCACGACCATTGAATTTCTTTTAACCATGCAAAGATCATTTAGAAATCAAACAATTATATTGAGAGGAGAATTGCGGAATCCATCATCATCAACAAAGTTGATAATTTCAATTTATCTGAAGAGCAATACAAATTTAACAAATATATAATGAATAGAGTTGTCAATCTTATTTATAAGCCCCCGGACGCAATGTGTCTCGAGGAGTAGCAACTCTCCAGATTGTTTCTGGTTCCGTTTCATTATGTTTAGCTTGTCATTCAAGCCAGATTCACTCGAGTTTTTTTTCAGATTGCTTCCTGATTTTTTATTTTCTTCAGGATGTGTCTTACCTTATATATACTGTGCTCCTTGCTTAGTTTCTTTATTATTAGTTGAAAATGGCATCTTGCCGAAAATACTCCGATAGTTATAAAATTTTGATTCAAATATTGTGGTTTACCTTTATCTTTCATCACGTTAATGTGATATCTTCCTTTCCATTATATATATATATATATATATATATATATATATATATATATATATATATATATATATATATATATATATATATATATATATATATATATATATATATATATATAGATATATATATATATATATATATATATATATATATATATATATATATATATATATATATATATATATATATATATATATATATATATATATGTATGAATTAAACCACACTTTATTAGCCAGAACGTCTTTCAACCGTTTCATGGCTCATCTTCGGGATAAAGGTGGCAAATTACTATAAAATGGGTGCTATTTATTCATTATTATCTTAACATGAGAATATTGGTTTGGACCAATGAAATGAGAGAAAATGTATAAAATTTAAATAGTATGTATTTAGATCGGTGAACTATAAGTAAATGCAAAAATTAACTAATCGCTAAAGGAGGCAAGGTAAACGGGAGACTAGTTATGATACAATGCGGTCGATTGGTGGCCAAGCTGGTTTCTGGCTGGAGTTGAATGTTTATTTTGGGTCTTTGTTTCCATATTGTGACGGCTTCAGCCATGCGAAGTCGTCGTCGATTACTCTGCCGGAGAATGATGTTTGTTTTGCTATTTAGCATTTTTCGGGTAGGGATCGTCCGATTCTTCTCAATGTGGCGTGTGATGGCTCCGTCTTGGAGGTGTGCTGTTAGCCGCCGAGACAGGGTTGTTGATGTCATGCCGATGATGTGCGATATTAGTCACTGATGTTGCATGTATGTATATTCATGCAAAAGGTTACACTCCTGCAGGTGGCCCATCGCGGGAAGGGATCTGTTTTTTTATAACAAGAGTGCAAGTTTTCTTGTTCCCATAATAAATTAATTTAATTTGATTTATTGGGTCGGTGTGGATGACGTTACGGTGAATAATGACTTTCAGAACTTTTTCGTCCTCTTCATATCCTGTGTCCATGAATGCTTGTTAATAAAAGTCTATTGTACTTGGTATTTCATTTTTCTCTCTTGGATTGTAGTATGAGTCCATCTTCTGTTTTATGGCATTATCAATTGATTTTTGTGGGTAGCCATTGTTGACGAAAGTCCGAGATTCTCTATTTAATTTTGCGTCAATTGCTATCCAGATAGAAGAGTAAGATAAGCTTTATTGATGAGGGCCTTTATACTGAGTTTTTATACCGATTATTACATCCAGATGATCTATTCATGCTTAAACCTAGATTTCTCGATTTGACGTAAACTTCACTCATATTAACTTTGAGTTGCTTTCTGTTTCATAAGTGAAGTTGAGGGCTGGATTTTCCTTGAATGTTTGAATGAGGGTAAGGACAAGGTTAAGGTTATCTGCATTTATTGATGACATATTCATGAAAAGCCAGACATCGCGTTGAGCAGCCAGAACATGCCATTCAACAACTATATGCAACCAATCACCATTGGATGTAATGACCATTTTGGAACCCTAATCTTCATAAAATTATTCAATACGGGTACATAAGAGCCAACTGGAGAGAATACTAAGGATCTTTATAGTGAAAACCTGGAATGAGCAATAACCATGACGGACTAAAGAAACATTCCGAGAACAATATTATGTACTCTTCCTTACCTTCAGTGGACGGAAGAGATAAAAAAAGACAACTAGGAAGAATATATGAACTAGAAAGATTATAATTGGAACAAACAGAGAAAGATTTGTTACTCTCAGGAGAAGGAAGGAAGAACCAAGGCATCTCATTCGTATAAGAACAACAAAGACATAAAATAAGATAGCCTTATAGGAAAAATTATCGTGGAGAGAAGACCCAAAGAAAACGAGAGTAATGAATAGAATCGAAGCCAAGGCCAAAGCAGAGAAGAAGTACATCGACTTAGTCCTAAGAGATGTAGAGAAAGACTTTGAAAAATTCGTGGTAAATAGCATGCAGTACAAGATTTTAAATCTCCATCTAAACAACAATTTGGAGATAATTCTTTGCGATTACACAACAGAGAGAAAAGCATGGCCCACACAGGGCGGCTGTCTCATCCCCACGCTGTATTCAATCTATACAGCGGACATGACAACAACAATAATAACTGAATGCTTAAATGCATTAATTCGAAGACACCATAAGCCATCTCATTTTTAGCGGATTCAGAAACGAGCGCTTCGGGGCTAGAATGGCAGCAAAAGAAACTAACAACGATAATTTACGAAAAAGACTGAAAAATAGGAAGTAACCGAAGAAAATTCCCGATTGTCCCATTCTCAAGGATGAAGATAGAAGGTAGCGAATTAGAAGATCAGAGCTACAGATATCATTCAGAAGGTAACGTCTTGCGATTATAAATAACATCAAGAGGTTATAAAAATCACCTAACAGAAAACAAACAACACTGATGCTAACCTACTATTAAAGCTAAGAGGGTTTAAGCATGAAAAAATGAAAAGATTTAAATGACATTAGGGAGCGAAATGAAGAGAGAAAAACTTGAACTATGGATGCGAAATAAAGCTATTTTTTATTACAAACACGAAGATAAAATAAGAAAGAAATCCGAGAATTCTACCCCAACCAGCAGGGATAGAACCACTCAAGATTATAATCAAGAAAACAGCATGAAATACAATAGACTCACTGCCTCTAATATTTGCAGAGCAAACTAGCCTCAGAGCAGAAACCCCTTTTAACACTCGATTCCCTGGCGATAGACATCAGCTGAGAGTTGAGGAGGGACGGTTATTTATTTAAAAGTGAAGTCACTAACGATACAAACCAGTCCAACTAAGTCAGCTCCAAACCAACTAAAGAAACCAGACTCGATAAAGGCATAAACTCTAACACTAATAAACGACAAGACACTTGATAAGATAACCTTGTGATAGATTTTATAAGGATAGTATATACTAAATCAGACTTAAAGTGACGAAATTGGGAAAGTGAATAAACAATAGTGTAATAATAAACCAAAAGCTCAGTGAAAAGTGTACAATCAAAGTGAAAAAAACTCAAGTTAAAGCGAATTAAAATACAAACTAATAACTACAAATAAACATCACATTATACACAACATAAGCGAAATGACAACAACCAACATAAGCTCAAACAACCTAAATACTAATAACGACATGAATGCCACTATAATCACATGCATGAATGAGGAAATCCCAATAAACAGAGATTAGGCTGATCTTCTGCTATATGTGTGTAAGTTGAGTGTGTGCAAGCAGAATGCAGGAGCTAAAGGCGATTGAAGTAAAAGAGAAATTAAACAATGTATAGTTCGGAATCCAGGAAATGGACTGGATCAATTCTATCTATTTATCTACTAGCAGAAAAAGGTCGAAAGATCAACTTCAATTCTCTTACTCTCTTCTCTCATTTAAAATCTTTTCTTTTTACTCTTCTTCAACTTCATTGGCTCCCGCAGAGCCTATTTCATCTATGTCCCATTGGATCCCTTCCAGAAGGAGAGAGAGTTAGATGAAGGATCGATCGAGAGCGCCTCCCCTCCTCTCTCAGTTGGTAGAAGAGGGTGGAGAGGCAGGTGCCCATGCTAGCGATGAAACTTTCTCTCCTCGAAAAAAAAAGATGTTTGATTTCACCATTGTATTTCCAACCTCGCGCGCTAAGGGTCAACCCTCAGGATTCCACTAATGGGTTGATGATTCCCCGCGAAATCAAGAGGGTTCCCCTTAGTGCCATCTGGGGGTTGGGGGCAAACCAGACAGGAAAGGAGGTCTGAGAACAGTGAATAGAACCCTCAATGTAGCCCCACTAAGACTGTTGGATACCCCTACCAGTTAAACTACGGAGGACGTGTATAATATAGTTTCAGAGAGAGCAAAAAAGGCCTTGAAGTAAATACACCACATTTCATACTCGTCCAACGATCAGTTATTCTTCGCCGCATAGACACAGTTTTCTCCGAGAACATCTCGGAGGAAATTAAGCAAGAACTGGAAGATAAAAGGTCTAGGGCATATTGAAAGTTATCTTGAACGAGACAGACCGAAGAAAACCCATGGACTCTTGGCATTCTACCCGAGATTATCAACGGACCAAATTTCTTACAAGTGCTCGTAGTAGAAAGCCATCCCACCAAGGAGTATCCGACATCGGAACTACATAGTGTGTTCGACCTTTGCATACGTGGGCCCAAGTGGGAAATTGCCAAAACCTGACCCAAAGGTGCGTAAACTGTGGATGGGTACAGCAGGGCTTTGGCTTTGAAGTGCCCTATTCATAGGGACGCGCTAAAAAAAGGAACAACCTGAAAAATGAACAAGAAAAGAACACGTAGGCGGAAGCAGCAGCTACTGAGGCCCAACCGACACCAAAAAGCTACACTCCCAAGCTAATGATAGCAAAGGATAACGAGGAAATCATGACCCAAATAATATACGCACACATGGCCAACGAAGCACAACCTGCTCATTCAGTGAAATACTCAACAACCTACTATCGATTTAAAAAGAATCTCTGGCTCCGTTCAAATCCACTTTCGGAAGACATTATTAAGATGGCGGATATACGACCAGTCAAAAAGAAACGGAGCGGAAGATAAGGAAGAAATACAGTCAGAACCCAATAGCTCGGCAAGGAAAACACCTACACAATCTCAAAAAAAGAAGGAAAACGACAGACAGCAAAAGAAAAGGGACACACCAACCTCTACCAAACAACAAACAAGCAGCCCGCCCCCCCAAAAAATAATAATATAGAAGGATACAAAATAAGCGATGATAGAGTGAAGTTTATAAAACCAAAAAACAAATTAATTAATAGTTAAAGGTGAATAAAAATATGGCTATTACCAATCAGTAATCCATATTAAAAAAATAATAGTGTTAAATGATAATTAGCAAAATTGAGAAAACAAGTTATAAGTGAAGTTTATACAATCTAAAATCAATTTCAATAACTGTTGTGTTTAATTAGGATCAATGGAAGTGTAAATTACCAAGCTCAGAAATCAGTATTAAAAACAATAATAATTAATAGTGAATTAACATAATTAATAAAATTGAGAAAGTACATAATTAACAACGAATATTAATATAACAATAGATAATTCAATATAGTGTAGTCAAGTATAAAATGTATAAATAAAAAAAATGAAATAAATAACGTAAAAACATTTAAATGCTGAAAACATTTTTCTCCCTTCTGTGTCCTCGAATAATTCCCTCCCTTTTTCAACACTTATGGACACTTTTTGGCCTCGTACTTTTTATGTTCTTTTAATAAATGAAATGAATACGCAGATCTTTCTCCGTTTTTACGTTGTTAATTGAAGGACTTTTACCCAAGTCCGAGAGCTCAGTTGTGCTTCAATTTCCATTATATATTTGATAGATAATTTGTCTAACGGTTTCTTCTACATAAACTCATCATTATTTTTCAAAACCCTGTTGCAATATACAGTTATATTAATTTTCTTCAAAGATAGATTGTAGATTAATCGCTTATTCCTTATTTTTTCTGTGAAGTTTTGAAGTGTGCTCTTGTAGGTCAAGTAGCTAGGCAAGCATGGGTTTATTTATAGCCATCTTTTGTTCTTTGTCAGTGTTGGATGAACTGACCTTGATTGTATTCTTTTAAGACCGGAGAGTTTTAACAAGGATTTTAGATGTTTCTTATTAGTTATATTTTGTATTTTTATTCACGTTTGAGGAACGGGAGAAATGTGAAGATAGCGGAAAAATAGATATTTTTCATCAAGGATGATAAAAATTGCAGTAGCAAACATTGTTGAGACTAAATAATAAGGAGATGGGAGGCATTGCAAGCTGCCAGGAACTAGTTCGTAAACACTGTAAGAATTTATAATGATTCGAATCCTTGTTGGTCGAAACGCTGTCCTGACGGTGCATTCGTCCAATTATCATATCCCGATTGACTTTATTTGCAGATATTTTCATTCAGTACCTATTCATTCATCACCAAAATATGGTTACTACTGATTTCCTTTTCCTGAACCTCCCCCTTTTTACCTCCGTTCCCGCGCTTTTCCTCTTAACTAAGCGGACACGCCTAGGACTCAACATTGTGGGAGGCCAGCCTCACCCCTCACCCTTTTCAATATTCTTTACCCGAAAACATTCACCCTCTTGATATTTCCTTCAGCAGTATCAAGTCGAACTCCTTCTACTGAGTCAGTATAAATGCACAAATACATATAATCCCTTCGATCGCTATCATTAAAAAGAGAAGAGTTTAATCCTTGCTAAGAGATTCAGATCAAGAGTTCTTTGTGATGGCGAAGATGAGTTTGCAACAAATTTGCGGTCGCCTTTTTATATCTTTGGGGCTGTAGAATTCGATATTTTTTTCGTAGCTCTCATACAAATGCTCTCATTTAGGATATAATAACAAAAACATGTTACTTTTATTTCATATTATTAACAAAATGTGCATAGAAATCTTTAGAGAAATAGTTGCAAAGTGTCATCGGGAATATTAATTCCTGTAAGAGCTTTTCCTATCGTATCTTTTTCCTTGTTCCAATAGGTAATTCAATCACGTTTTCATTTTTAACTAAAAAATGTTAAATAAAAATGCGCTTATACACCAAAAGCTGTGGAAATAAACTCGGTACTCACAAAATAATACAATTATATTCAAATTAGACAATCAATTTTTTGTTAAAAGGACAATCAGATATTAAAAAATTCACCACACAGTGCTGGCCCGTCACATAGGTGAGATGAAGTTTGTTATTAACATTTGTGATAGAATAGGTTGAGGCCGCGTTAATTTCAACCCCTATCACGTGTTATTTAAAACCACGATGCTTCCCACGTGCATCTTCGCTTTGAAGCTTGGCGCCTTATCGCAGCGACCTGAGTCAATGTTTAAACAAGGAGGTTTATCTTCCCCCGTTCGCCCCCATACACCGCCCTCGCCAGATTGAGTTAGGCTTATGGGCAGATAAGGCATTGTTCCCAGGCTCAGCTGTGCATTCCCTCGAAGCTCCCACTCCATTGTCCCCCACGCCAAGGGAGTGTCTCGACTATTTAGATGGAAACTTTACCACTAAGAGCAGATTGGAGATCCAGATTTTCGTCGCGAAACATCACCCCGACCCTCTCTCACTTTGTGCGCCAAGGGACCTCGACCTCTAGATTCACCATCACTTGTCCAGAAGGAGGACAATATTCCTTGAGTGCCAAGGTTCGAGCCTTCGTGACGCCGAGTCCACAAGGCTTCCCCCTTGTTGTTCAGAAAGAGAACAACGTTAGAACAGCCATTGTTCGTTCGAGCCCGTTGACAAGAAACGGTTCTCACCCTTCCCCTGTTGTTCAGAAGAGAACAACGTAGAACAGCCATTGTTCGTTTGAGCCCGTTCGCCAAGAAAGGGTTCTCACCCTTCCCCCCTTGTTGTTCAGAAGAGAACAACATTAGAACAGCCATTGTTCTTGAGCCCGTAGACAAGAGACGGTTCTCACCCTTTCCCCTGTTGTTCAGAAGAGAACAACGTAGAACAGCCATTGTTCTTCAAGCCGTTCGTCGAGAAACGGTTCTCATTCCCAAGACGCCACGTCAGGATCATTTTTATCCCCCCCCCCCTTCGGCTGAAACTCGCCAACGGACCGAAAATTCTTTCACGTCGACTTCCTCTGCACCACTAGTATAAAATTACGTAAGCCGAACGTTACCTTTGAGTATTTAACCCTTTTGTCAATTCTATCCTGTGCTTTAAATGGTTTAGCGAACCATCCCATCTCTTTAACTTTATATTTGTTTTACCTTTTTAAATCTTTTAATCCTCGGTTTAGCCCGAGCCCCCACGACCCTTTCCATTCTCTGTTTATGTCAATATTTTCCGTTTTGTGTATTGTTGATAGTTATTATTAATAAAACTCTATTTTATTAATGATAGCAATATTATTATCCTTGAGCTCAGTTCCACTTCTTAAGCATATCGAGGATACATAATATCGGCCCGCCAGACATCCACGCACTCTAAAGATAATTAAAGAAGTTCACTCAACGAATAGTTATGTATGGTATATCGTCGAGAGTCCATTCTACGACAAACATACTTTTTAGACTTGAGTCTGATGAAGTTTGTTATTAACATACTTTTTAGACTTGAGTCTGATGAAGTTTGTTATTAACATACTTTTAGACTTGAGTCTGATCAAGTTTGTTATTAACATTTCTTTTAGACTTGAGGCTGATAAAGTTTGTTATTAACATACTTTTTAGACTTGAGTCTGATGAAGTTTGTTAGTAACATACTTTTTAGACTCGAGTCTGTTGCCATTCCTTCTCCTTCAATGCCTATTCTTCTATCTACCTCTCTCCTTTCCTGGCATCATAGAATAAGATTGATATTTTTTTATAGTGTTCTTTTTTTCGTATGTCTTTACTTTTTAGTGAATATTTTATTTACATCATGGATAAAAGATGCTTATATACTTTCCTAGATGTTGTTTAAAGGATTAATCGGTATTTGGGTGGCTATTTATGTCTTGTTTTTCCCGCCATGAGGGATTTTTAAATGTTTAAACAACTACGAGGTGAGCATGACGTCATTTGATTCCGCAGGTTTCATCCATCCTTATGACTAAATTTAGATCCAAAATTTTCCTTGATTTACGACGAGCAATTTTGTTATAATTTGAAAACGAAACGAAGATTATTCAAAGAGAGGACGTGGGGGATGGGGGGGAGGTGAAAGAATCATAATGGTCACAGAAAAATAAGAAAGTTAATAAATATCAAGGTTCATAATAATACTAACTGATAATAATACCATAGGTTTATCATCATTTTACGAACTTCTCCCCAAAACCTTTCTGGAGGAGATTCCCTCCTTGGTTTCGCCTTTTTAACACAATATCCTAAATGCTTTCTATGTTTGCGGGTCGAAGAATTCTTGCGTTCTCTTGTGACGGGCTTTGTCCTTCTCATCCTTGTATTCGTTTTATTTTGTGTCATCTTCCTCTCTCTTCCTACGTAATCATCCCGTAGGTAGTGTCATCCGTCCCTCGTATCGTGGACGAGATTCCCAGAGCGGATAATGAAATACATACAATGATTAGAATGACAATTACTCTTGAACCCGAAGGCAACAGTGACTTGTCCTCGTTGGTGGAGGAAGATGGAAGGGGGGGGAGGCTGGACGCCAACCAGCGATGCTGGTGGTAATCCAACGTGGCCCCATGGAGAGCACTCGTTCCGCATCAGGGGTATGTGGATATTAGTTCCCCTATGCGGATTCGGGAAAGGGGAGAGTGGGCATGTTGTGCTGGGAATGCGGGAAGGAAATGATTACAAGGTTGTGATTGGTTAAGTCCATGATAATAGGTGTGGAGCTAGTTATCCGACTATCAGCGTATTCGCCCAATGGGCGGCCAGCTCATGACGCAGCTGAAAATTTTGTATCAATTCTATCTGTGATTAAACTCCTGCCTCGATATCAGAAATCCAACATCGAATCCACTCTGAAATCGAGAGTTGTCAATCCTCCCGTTGACAATCGCTCACATTTTCCTGTTTTCGAATTGCAAATGCTTGCGTCAGGTAAGAGGAACATGACAAGGAATGACGAGTTCGTATGTGATAGGGTACATGGAGGGTAATCGACTGAGACTTGAGAAAATTTGTGTAATGAAGGAAGTGTGACTAAAATAAATTATATATTAATAAAATATATAATTATATACGAGGGGCGGTCAAAAAGTTTTGCGAATCGGTAGGGCAAAACAGAGGAAGGGGGATGGCTATTTGTGGGGGTGTTAGGACAAGTTATGACAAGTCAGGACCTGCAGCCACACGCTCCTGCCTCGTCTATTTAAGAAGCAGTAGCTGATCGCAGATCGACAGTCACAAATTTTTCAACAATGGAGAAGGTTGAGCACCGCGCAGTGATCAAACTTTTGACCCAGGAAGGCAAGAATGCAAAAGAGATCCATGAACGCATGGTTGCAGTGTACACCGACACCAACCCTTCCTATGCAACCATTGTATGCAAACCTCTCCTCTTCTCAACCAAACCTTGGTTTACACCTCTCCTCTTCTCAACCAAACCTCGGTTTACACCTCTCTTCTTCTCATCCAAACCTCAGTTTACTCCTCACCTTTTCTCAACCAAACCTCCGTTTACACCTCTCCTCTTTTCAACCAAACCACGATTTACAGCTCTCTTCTTCTCAACCAAATCTTAGTTTACATCTCTCCTCTTCTCAACAAAACCTCGGTTTACACCTCTCCTCTTCTCAACCAAACCTCGGTTTACACTTATCCTCTTTTCACCCAAACTTCAGTTTACACCTCTCCTCTTCTCAACCAAATCTCGGTTTACACCTCTCCTCTTCTCAACCAAACCTAGGTTTACAACTCTCCTCTTCGTAACCAGACCTCGGTTTACACCTCTCTTCTTCTCAAAGTCAAGCTGAACTCTCGGCAAAATCACTTTGTGTTTACTTAATATTCTCTGTGTAAACACATTTGATCAAATTTAAAGGCAGGTTTTCGACCTAATAACTAATAAGCTACTCGGGTACTTTGCTTCAGAGCTCCCCTATTGATCAGGTTTTTATATATATATACTAGTATAAGTACCCTGTTTTCCCGGGATAAAATGTCCTGCGCCAAATAAATACAGATACATATTGATGGAAATTCTTATATTGTGGTACAAAAATATCTTTACTTTATTATGATTATTATTATATGTGGGGTGAAGGCAGATTCATATATTATACTACAATTAGTAAACACCGCTGTGCGCCCCCAGCAGTTTACGTGCACGCGTGAATGACTGTTAGTTATGAGCGAACAACGTCGGGGTCGCAGAAACAGATCGAGTCTCGTATGGATACAGATAGAACTTTTAACTTAGTTTGCCTGTCCAGAGGAAAGTAGGAATTGCCATGGAAACAGTTTGTGGAGTGGTTGCCAACTAAACCTGAATCGAGGAGATACAACAAAGTTATTTTGACTTAAGTAGGCCACGGACCGCTTTAGTGAATGAAGCGGCTGACTAAACAAACATTGCCCTTTAGGTGAAAGAGGAGAATGCTAAAGAGAAGTTTAGCTAAGGTCGCAGCTCAAGAGCTTGCACATCTTAGACACCATATTGAGTTGAAGAGGGGGTGGGGTGGGGTTATATGAGTTTTGGTCTTTGACCTGCGAGCCTAATACGAAATGGCGGTAGATGGATGGTGATGTTACCTTGCCCCTGCTCTGGCGATCCGGTTGACCCGCGTCAAAGTATGTTGAACCCGGTGGAAGATAAAGGAAAAAAAATAAAATATCTTCTGTTCTTGTTTTGATTGTTACTTGACCATCGAGGACACATAATGATAACAGATATGGTTATCAACAGATAAGCAATTTAGTAGAAAAATTTAAGTTTCCGGAATAAGAGAACGCTTAGGTTTCTTGTAGAGAGAACCGACATTGTTTTGATAGCAAATAACTTCGTTCAATGTTGTACACGTTAGGTGCTACAGGTAGCATGCCCAATAAATCTGTCACCCCCCCAACCTCTCTCCAAAGGCTAATTGTAAAGCTGCCCCACTAAGATTGGTCTTTCAAAAGGAGCCATTGCAGAGACTGTCAAGCGTTTCAAATGTATAATCCATAATATTCTGTCAACTTATGGCAAAACAGGTTCATGTAAGGTTGATTTAACCAGTAGGCCAAAGAAGACATAAAAAAATGTAAGAATAAACCATTATCTATATTGTGAAAAAGGTCGTTTGAAGACGACTGCAGCAGTTTCTCAATGACCTGCGGCGTTTTGTGATAAGAAGATAAATAGCTATTGCATTAATGGTTTGCCATGGTTCAAGTCACTTACAAGTGCCTTTGAATGGCTAAATGAAGCTTCTGTAACTCGATGGCGCCACCCAGTGCCAAATCCGATGGCAGATTTGAAATCTCCAGGGTTAATAACCATATGTCCCATGGTCATATGGGTCATTTCATGGCACTAAATAGGTACAATTTAACCTTACTCCTTTTGAAAAAAAAAAGCAACGCCTTGACCTGCCGCTTCGCTGTAACTAAAAGGCCATGTAAAATTACAGACGATACTTAGAAAGCTATGGATATTTTAATTGGATTTACACTTTTGTAATTGGATTTAGGCATACTTAAAGGGAGGTATCCATACCATATTGTTCCATTCTTCGAATTTTAACTATATTGTATTGCAGTCAAAGCTCATCATTCTAAATACCGAATCAATTTACTTTTGAAAATTACGAAAACCATCAATTTACAGGATTCCCCGGGATTTGATTTTCTTCTCTCGTTCGTGATTGCCCGGGAAATCGAGGATAAGAAAAAGGCCGTAGAACCAGAAACCATGCACCTGATGTGGCGTAAATTCGCTAAATCGGAAGCGGTGTGTATAATCGACAAGGCTGTTACCCTTAAGGGGTGATAGAAATTTTTTGGGAAATATTTCGTTTTAATAATACCTTTGATAATTTTTTATCAGAGGCTGAAAATTTTTTTTAGAAAAAAATCCTTAATTTGGGAGATCTTGTAAAGTGAATGTCCCTGGGCGAATTAAATCCTTCCAAAATATTTCTCGACAAAAGATCTTGAATAAGAATTTCACCAAAAATGGACATTTTGGTAGGTTCAAAATAAACCCACTGAAAATTTGATCTCGAATCATGACTGACAAATGACGGGTTTCAGGAGATTGAAGCGATAAAACCAGAAGTTTTTTGTATTAAAAGGGCGTAAAAAAGTTAAGATTTTTTTTCATGGGCGAATTTAATATGTTCGCACAAAAATTGTGGCGGTCAATCACACCCCGTCTAAATGAACTCGATTGGAGAGTCAATAAAGACAATGTTTGAGCTCTCGAAGGATGAAATGTTGGATTTCCATGCCCAAGTACCTGGTTCGATTCCAAGCGAGAACGGAAACCAAAAATTTCGGCATATGAGTGAAGAGCCCACCAAGATTGAAGGAGCGCCGAGTCTACCTAATGTACATAGACACTTCCATTCATATGCCTCATCACACATATAGCCAATCACATCCCCGCTGTTTCTTCCATTGCTCTTCCTTTGCAGACACAACACATCACTCTTCCGTCTACAGAACCCGCCCGAGCAGGTGTTTCAAATTCACACTCCCCTGGCGTGGACCTTGTGGTTTTCTGATGGGCCACGTGTGTTGTTCCCACGCTCTTTGGTAGGGGAAAATACACACTATGGCCGCTCTTCCTGTTCCGTCACATCCAACGAAGACGGGCCTCCGTGGTACGCACGGCGAGCTAATGATTGTCATATTGATCTTCATGCACCTTTCATTAAATGGTTTTCCTACTCTACTAAAAGAAATTGACGAGTGAAGGAATTAATTACAGTAATTAAATTATACAGGATACTTTCAGAAGACTATCTTTCCTTAGTCATGGGGTTAACGGTAGTGGCTCTGATTGTACAAACGTCACTAGTGGCGTACCTGAGGGGATCAGTCTTGGGTCCTGTATTATTTGTTATCTTCTTAAATGACTTTGATTCAAAACTACTATGCATAATTGCTAAGGTCGGTTACATGGAAGGTGAATTTTAATCTCAATAAGTGTACATTTATGCAAGTGGAGTCTCGAAATGGAAAATTTGATTATACGTTAGGCAGTCATCTAGAAAATGTGTCAGAAGAACGCGATCTCGGTGTATTAATTTCGAGCGAGTTAAAGTTTTCAAAGCACTGCGTCCAAAAAGCTAATTAAAAGCAAATAGAAAACTTATTTACTGCGGTGCCGATCTCGCAACGTCAGAGATCATGGCACGCCAACTCTCTCAATCTTCAGTTTTTCTCATAACATCCGTGATATTTCTTCCTCTGCCCATCCGCAACAACAGAGAGTTCATGTATTTCTTTCTTTGTCTCCCACGCACTCTTTTTCTTTCATTTTTTCCTGGCATGCAGTCATATTTCATTTTCATTGTACGTACCACATGTCCCACAAACTTTAACTGTTTTCTCATTATTTCATTTACTAGCTCACGTTTCACTCCCGCTCTCCTCAGTACTTCCTCGTTCGATGCTCTTTCTGTCCATGGTATTCTCATCATTCTTCCAAAGCACCCACATTTCAAAAGCTTCTCTTCTCTTGAGCATATTATTCTTCACTGTCCAAGTTTTACATTCATATAGAAATGTATACCGTATGAAGCATTTTATTAATCTAATTCTTAGTTTTATCCCAATACTTATATTTGTTATCAGTTTTTTCATGTTCACAAAAGCTGTTTTTGGTAATCCAATCCTTTTCTTAATTTCTTGCTCGCACGCTCCATCCTCTGTTGCAAGGCTTCCCAGATATTGAAATTTGTTTACCTATCTTATTACGTTCCCATCAATGTTGATTTTTACCCTTAGTTACTCTTTTCTTTTGGTGATGCCCATTACTTCTGCTTTGTTTAGATTGCATGATTTGCTTAGTCATTCCATGAATCTCTGTAACTTTCCTTCTGAGTCTGCAATTATAGCTATATCATCTTCTGCATACCTTATATTATTAATATTTTTCCCTCCAACTTTAATGCCTTCCAATTCTTCTATGTCTTCAATACATTTTTGTCCGTACAATGAAAATAGATCCGGTGATAGTATGCAACCTTGACGTACCCCCCCTTCCTCTTGATATCTATCCAATCTGTATTTTCTCCACCTATTTCTATGTTAGCTGTTTGGCACCAGTTAAATTTGTTATTATCCTGGTCTTTTTATCCAGCCCAATATTTTCTAGCATTTTTACCATTTCTGTGTGTCTGACCGTGTCAAATGCCTTTTCAGTCAAATCCTTTTGCATTTCTATTGACCTTTCTATCACTGTTCTTAACATGAATATTGCATTGGTAGTGCCCTTTCCTTTCCTATACCCACACTGCTCGTCTGGTATTTTTTCGTTGATTTTGTTTCTGATTCTATTTAAAAGTACTTTGATAGTAATTATCTTTGATAGTTGGCTCATTATGCTAATAGTTCTGTGCTTTGAACATTCTGTTGCTCCTGGCTTTTTGGGTAGGGCTATAAAGATGGATTCTTGCATTCGTTCATGTAGGCATCCGGTATTGTATATTATATTTGTCAATTTCCTGTTGCTTTTCTGCTCTTCATACTCTTTATGGTATGTGCTATTTCTTTCCTCAGTATCTCTGGTCCTTCTAGTTCCCCGCCATACTCTGGTTTCTGCTCTCTTTCATCATCATACAGTTCACTGACATACTCCATCCATCTTGCAAGCACATCCTTAGACTCCATCAGAATACTTCCGTCTTTATCCTTGACTGTAGAACTTCTTATCGTTCTTATCTTCCTAGATATCTTTCTCACCCTTTCATACACTTGAGATGTGTTCACTTTTTCCATTTGTTCTACTTCTTCACATATTTGCTGGATCCATTCTGCCTTTCTTTCTTTGCATTTTCTCTTAATTTTTTATCTAACCTGTTGTAAATTACTTGATTACCCTTTATTTTTCTCCTTTCATCCATTAAAACGAAAATATCTTCAGTCATCAACGTTTTTCTCCCTCTCCTCTCCTCTGTACATTTGGGCAAATTTCTTTACATTCTTTACCATGGCATCTTGTATACTTTTCCATTCCTTTACTATCACACTTTCAACATCTTCATTTGCTTGTTCTTCCGCATATAGTGTTTGAAATCTATTCTGTACTTGCACCGCATATCTTTCTTTTATGTCACTGTTATGTAACGTCTGTAGATCTTTCTTAGGCTGAGTTCTTTTTTTCTTTACAGTTTTTAATCTTATCTTAAGTTCTGCGATCACTGGAACATAGTAGTTCCATTATTCAAATCATTCGTGCGTTCACAACTGGAATATGCAGCTCAGTTCTTGTCTCCTTATCTGCAAAATTAGTTAAATGCATTGAAGAGAGTACAGCAAAGGGCTAAAAAGCTCACTCCGGAACTGCGAAACACACCCTATGAAAAGAGACTTAAAAAAATTAAATTGCTCTCGCTTGAGGATAGGTGCTCTCGCGGCCAATTGTTAGAAGCCCTCAAAATTATGAATGGTTTCGCTCCTTTAAAACTTAATAGACTTTTGAATGCATCGAAAACTACGAGAACAACTGGAAATAAATTATAATTAAAGATTTATCAGACGATTATCTTGGTGAAAAGTTTTTACTTAAAAAAGGAGATCGATAAACATGTTTAAAAAATAAATTGGATGAACACCTATTTAGATATTAAGCACAAGAAATAAAACAATATTTATTTAACTTGTTTTAACTCTAAAAATCCTCGCGAGACCCCCATCTTTCACAATTAGACGTAGAGAGGATCTTAGGGTCCTTGATATTCTTGATTCTCTAATTCTATATAAAAAAACTAAAAAAAAGCACGCCTGGCGCCCCTTATTTGACATAAGTGTTAGTGCTACTCCAACTCACAACTCACAACACTCTACTGACTAGAGAAACAGAACAAGAGAAATTCCTCACGTCAAAGCCGAATTTACTATGTACAGCTGTTGGTCTTAACCTCGTTACTCGTCTCTCTCAATCAGATTTCCTTCTCATCGACGTGTTGCTTCTCTTGCCTGTTGACAGCAAATCATGGCGAGTTTTTGCTTTATCTTCTGGTTTCTCTTGTAATGACATTGGAAAAGGCTTTGTGCAAACCAAGGGTTGTTAAAAGATATCGAACCCTTCACAGAGACGATCTGAATCCGGCTTGAGCACTAGTATAAATAGCTTGGGGGAGCTGTGATCGGCTTATCTCACTATTTTTTTTACTCTACCTATATTTCTACTGAGGGTAATCAAATTGACAATAGACTATATATATACGTAGGGGAGTCAAAAAGTTCTCAGATAAATGGCATAAAATTTTTATTTGTAATAATACTGTAATCATTTTTCTACATAAGCTCCATTAACATCTATACACTTTCTTAATCTATGAATCCAACGGTAAAGACCATCTTTGTAGAATTCACGGGGTTGTCTCTGGCACCAAGTAATGACCTGCTTTTTTGCTTCATCTAATGATTGAAACTGGGTTCCTTTTAGGTGTCCCTTTAAATTTGGAAACAGAAAAAAGTCAGAGGGTGCTAAATCAGGGCTATAAGGGGGATGAGCAAGAGTTTCCCATCGAAATTCCCGTAGCTGAGATCTCACAGCTTTGGACGAATGTGCAGGGGCATTGTCATGGTGGAACAAGATTTGCTTGTGGAGCTTTCCTCGTCGTTTTTTGGCTATTGAAGTTTTCAGCTTCCTTAAAACTCCTTCGTAATAGCTGGACGTAACAGTTTTTTGTCCTTCTAAGAAGTCTATTAAAATAATTCCCTCCGAATCCCAAAAAACTGTAGCCATTATCTTCTTAACGGACCTCTCTGTCTTGAACTTGATAGGCCCTGCTGCCCCCCTTGGGTGCCACTCTTTTGATTGATTTTTACTTTCAGGATCAAACTGATACACCCAAGTTTCATCTCCCGTTACGAGGCGCTCAAAAAAACTATCCTCGTTTGCTTCAATCTTGGTCAAAATAGCCAAAGAAAGGTTGGCCCTATGATTCAGCTGGTCTTCTCGCAACGCTTTTGGGACCCAACGTGCTGAAAGCTTGCTCAGGCCAAGATTTTCAGTTAGAATTCCAAATGCTGAGCCATGAGAGATTTCACATGCATTGGCAACTTCATCAATAGTAATACGTCGATCTTTATCCACTAGATTCCTCACAAGCTCGACATTTTCTGGGTTAATGGAGGTGGAGGGTCTCCCTTCACGTGGATCATCTTCAACTTCTTCTCTGCCCCCCTTGAAGCGCTTAATCCAGTCGTAAACTACCGCTCTACATGGCGAAGAGTCACCATAAACCTGTTGTAGAGCGTCAATAATCTTAACAGGCTTCCAATCAAGTTTAGTCAGGAATTTAATGTTCGCTCTTATCTCAAAATTTGCCATTTTATGGGTTCAAAAAAGTAACCTTTTTGAAGCACATCTAATACAAAGAGTCTCGACAAATTGAATGACGAATTTTGTAGGAATTGTTCAGAAAACATGAAAGTCGTGTTTGACCCTGTATTTACTTGTACAAAATCGAACATTTCAATAATCTGGCATTTGTCTGAGAACTTTTTGACTCACCTACGTATATATATATATATATATATATATATATATATATATATATGTATAACTGAATCACGAAAATAAGGAACGTGAGGAATTCATGAATAACGTTACAGCCACGAGGAAAATGAAACAACGGAGAACTGCGAGGCCTTTCGACTAATGGTCTGCTTAGTAAAGGACCATTAGTCGAAAGGCCTCGCAGTTCTCCTTTGTTTCATTTTCCTCGTGGCTGTAACGTTATTCATATATATATATATATATATATATATATATATATATATATATATATGAGAGGCGATCATTATTAATCTTACTAACTTCCCATTACAGCACCGCGCGATTGGTATTAATGTTGTCTGAATTGAGCTTTTTCCTACTCTACGAATGACATACATAAATGCCCTTCATCTTCATTATTTCGCTGCAATAATTGTTGAACAGATTGCAGAAGGTTGTATGTGGTAAAATTACTTCTGAAGCCTACTTCTAATATTGGTTGACTGACTCGGGGTATTTATGGTACTATGTCGGTTATGGCATTTGTAATTATTTTGCTTGTTGTTGATATGAAACTGACTGATCAGTGGTTGTTCTTGTTTACGTCTGCTTCCTTTTGAAAAGTACAAATAAACCTTGGATCATCTCATTAGCACATTTTGTAAAGTAAATTAAAACGGCAAAATGTTCTCCAACTTTTATAGAGTCGTTTGTTATGCCAGCTTCTCTGAGTCCTGTGCCATTTTTTCATCCACTTAAAAGCAGGCAAAATTTTGTCTTAATTACCTGGGAAACTTTTCTCTTCGTTCGATCGATATTAATACCTAATATTTGCTCGATAAAATTGCTCGTCACTTTCGATAATTCTTTCTGTTTATGATTTTACTCCTCTGGTGTCTTAAATTGGCATGGCATTTTCTTTGATAGTTTTATTTTGCTAGATTTACCTCGAATTATATCACCGTTTGCTCTGACATCATTAATCGATTGGTTCTAACATCCAAAGTACAATAAAAAGCGGTCTAACGTTGAAAAATGGAACTATCCTGTCTTGGAATAATAATATCATTAAGAATAATAATAATAATAAATGGGGATTTTTATGTCAGTTTTGAAAGCCATTGGGCGTCGCAAAGCGCGCGTCTACGAGCTAAGGAAAATCTTAAAAGTAGACCTTCAAGGCACATTTGAAGGCGCTATGCCATGTACTTGAGACTCGTTTGTGCACACTTGATTATGGCATCGTGGAGTTTAGGGAGGAGGCTGGAGTCCTTTATCTCCTCCATAAGGTTTAGTAGTTTGTGTGTTGGTTGCATGTTCGTGTGCCTAAAGGAGGCGGGGCTACCCCTGGCGCCGGAGTATACCTCTTATTTTCTTTCCTTTGTAGTTTTGGTTCTAGTTTCTTGTTTTTGTTTGTTTTTTCTTGTTTGTTTTGTTCTTAGATTAGCCTAAAAATAGTTTGTTTGAAATTTCGGTGGTTGTGTTCGTGGAGGCCTACGGCAGAAGAGAGACTAAAGGAGAGAAGAAACAAAGGCAAAGGGTAAGTGGGGAGTAAGCGCAGCGAGTAGATATGGTCGTTGGACAGGCCCAAAGCGCCCACGTCTAAACCGTCCAAGCTCAGTCGAGGGATAGTTGAAGTTTCCAGTCTCTTTTTTTTTCGAAAATATTATCGTGTATGATGACTTCGATAAGAGGCCAAGTAAGCAAGAACTCAAATTTAAGATTGCACCAAATAAAACTTGCCCAAATAAACCAAATAAATAGTTAGTAGTGAAAATTAATCACGATAAACCACAATGAAGAGGACTATAATACCCCACAATGGTTATGAAACTAGAAACCATGGACCCACTATGATCCATAGTATGGAGTGCTCCGTCCCTCTATTCCACACGTGCTCACCGCCCTTTTTCGACATATTTTATAAAGATACCCACCTGCGGAAACCGGCTGGAGTAGAGTAATCTCTCTCCTGTTCGAGAAAGGCGAGCACAGTAGCGATTCGCCAGGATTCTGGGAGGAGACCCTCCACCCAGATTCTGTTGAACAAATACAACAGAAATGCTATGCCTCATTCACTTAGGTGTCGAAGCATGGCGTACGGGACATCGTCCGGACAATGGACATGTCCACGCACGAAGCAAGAGTGGAACGCAACTCACTCATAGTAAACCTATCGTTGAAGGCTTCTCCACCTCTGGAGGTAAAGTCCAGACGGCGGCCTTCCGCGACTTTACGACGTGTATTGAATGCTGGCGAAGCAGCATCCCGGCTAGAGAATGCGGAGAAAGCGGCCGCGAAGGATTACGCCACAGATGCGGGGTCCGAGAATGCGGTCCCATTCTCCTGGGGAACGGGAGGTGGGTCCTGCGAGAACTTGCCCCGAATCCTTTTGACTCACTTCCACACCTCTGCTGAAGGGTTTTCCCGTTAAGTGAAGACACGTATGCCCGACAAAAAAGAGCAGCGGTCGTGCTTCGAAATCCTTCGGGCGGCGCTTATAGCGCTTTTGCTTGAGGGCCGTCTCACTCTCGGCTGACCACCACGGGAGTGGTCGGCATGCAAAACGGCCAGACCTTCTAGGAATAGTAGCTAGGCCCGCGGCGATAAGGTTGCCGGAGAAGAACTCAACGGCCTCATCTACTGACCTAAACTCCTCGACTGTGATAGAAAATTCAGTCATTTCCTGAAATGCAGACCACCGCGCCACCGCCAAGCACCACTGGGGCGTGCTCTCGGGCGGCAGCGGCCCAAAAAATGATATTTGAATGGGAAAATGATCACTAGCATAGAGGTCCTCGACCACCCCCCAATCAAAATCAGGCTTTGCATCCCGAGAGCACAAAGAAAGATCGAGGCAGCAAAATGAATCGATTATCGGGCAGTGATGCGTAATCTCATCCACATTTAGGCCACCTATATCAAGCTCTTCGATCAGATCTGTAAATACTTGTCCCCTAGGATTTATTGAGTAATCTCCCCAGGGAGGATGTCTTCTGTTCAGATCTCCAAGCGAGAGAAAGGGCCTCGGCAACTGTGCCACGACGCGGCGTTGAAGTCAGCTGACGGTGAAATGTACGCAGAAATAACAGTATACCTCTTATACATGTGAAGCTGCACAGCCACTGCCTGAAAGGAGGTATCTAAAGTGAAAGAAAGAACAGAGACATCATGCCGGGTGTAAACCGCGCATCCCCCAGCCCGGCCCCCATCTCGTGATGGTGGGGTGGCAAAACCCATATATCCTGGGAGGGCGGGCAGGAGGCACCCGCCTAGAATTGTCTCCTGGAGAAAAATAGATAATTGGGAATGGGACGAGACGAGCGTACGCAGCTCCTCCCAGTTGGCCCGGAGTCCACGTCAATTCGATTAAAGGAATATGCCCTCCAGGCCTAGCTAGGAGGAGACGCGACGCCCTCTTGGAACAGAAGACCCTCACGGAAATGGCCGTACACTTTCCGGAGGCAGAACACCGGGCGCTGTTGGCCGGACAATGCGCTGACGCCTTCGAGGACTTATTGGGGGAAGTTGGGCTCGCCATGCGAATCTTTTCCTCTCTCCGCCTCTAAACTTAAGCCAGGTGTTGCGGCTTTAGAGGCGGGGGACAGTAGCCTCTTTTCGAGATCCACCGTCTCCTAGCCACCCAGCCCAGCACTAGGCGTGGTCTGCAACAAAGGACAACAACAAAGGAGCCGAAATTCCTTTGTTGCTGTCCTCCTTTCATGGGGCAGCTTTAGGAACTCTTGAAGATGGCCTGGTGATCAACTTCAGGGTTGTTGCCTATTGTGAGTCTAACGACTCGGTGGAGGCGCGTGGCCGTTTCGCCTTACGGGAAACGGTCACGCTGGGGAAGGAAAGAGCCCTGGTTTTATCCAGGGCTGGGTTTGAAACCTTTTTGCTGCCAGTTTTACCACGGGAGCGCCGGGTTGAGTAGAATCCGCAGAAAGGCTCAAAAACAACCGTGCTCGTTGGCCTGGATGGGCCAGGAACATAGCGTGTCTTTCTTAGCATTGAGGCGTAAGACGTCCCAAGCAGAGCTGGGCGCGCCAGGACCAAGTCCTTAGCCTCGCGGAATGAGAGAGGATCCCTGGCCTGAACGGCAAGGATTTCTTTCTCAAGTAGATATGCACGACATTGCTTCGAAGAAGAGGGGTGCGGCTATCCGTAATTGACACACTTGGCCACACACGATTTGGACTTATCGTGTGCGGCCTTGGAGCAATTTACACAGACTTCGGGTGACCCCGACTTTGCACGTCTACATAAGCGATTCGTATGTCCGAAGCGGTGACAGTAATAGCACCTCCGCGGCAGTGGCACGAATGCCTTCACGCGGTAGCGATACCAATCGGCATGCACCGACTCAGGGAGCTTGTCACTGTCGAACGTGACGAAGAGTGTAGGGGTGGGCCTCGAGGCCCCTCCCTGTTTTCTCATCACACACTCGACCTTTACCGCCCCATGGTCTGCCAGCTCTAAGGTGATGTCCTCTATAGAGTAGTACACGAGTTCCCTCACATAAATTATTCCTTTCACGAAGTTCATGGTAGCGTGAAACTCACAGGCGTGCCATCAAGTGTCCGAAGGGCACTAATTATAGCCGCCTCGAAGGGATTCAACGCATTCGCCAAAAGGCTGCCTTCCGAGAAATGGGTCACCTTCGGCTCTCTACCAATCACACTAGCTAAAGCTCTCCTCTGTTGGATCATGTTGCCCTTAGCCAACACGGTGCAATCAGTGGGGCGAATAACGAGCAAGCGTTTGAAGCTAGCGGGCTTGAAAACGCTGGGTAATCTCTCAATAAGGGGCCCCGATGAAATCGAAGCTCCGCTCTGTGCCCTAGCACTTTTGGTCTTAGTCAGGAGCTCCACACCCGGGGGGGGGCAGAGGGGCCGGATGTGCCGATTTTTGCTTGGTCGCTTACCAAAGTGGCAGCAGACCCATCAGTCCCCGCCGCCCCCACGGATGGAGAGGAGCCCCGAGTCTTTTTAATTTTTTTTCTGTTTTTTTTTTCTTTTTAGGAAAAAAAAACCTTACCGTTTGAGGAGGACCTTGCATAGGGGCGGACTCGGGTTCGGTGCTTGGCGCCGAGCCCGGATTCGCTCCCATGGAAGGCCTTACCGTCTTAGGCTCGGTTGCCTTAAGGATCATGTATATCTCAGGGAGTGGCCTCCAGTTCTCCCCCCCCCAGACATCACAGGTCCAATTGGCAGCGCTGTCACAAGTTGAGTCTGTGGAGGCACAGGCCTTTACCCCGGCAAGGTTCAATATTCTCGCCAGCAGGTCTTTTGAGAAAAGCGACCGATGGGGCCTGGTTTCCCTCTTCCCCTAAGGGGGTTTGCCCTACCGAGCCGCTTCAATGGGGAGCGGTTGGTTATGGGCTACCAGCTGGCTTTCTTGGCAGTCCCCTTGGAAAGTAAAGGGAAAACTGCCACTAGGAAGAGGGAGGTGCCCGAAAGCACCTCCAGATAAGGGGGTGAGGGGGAGTCCCCTACCCCCGTAGGCGAAGGAGAGGAGTAAGCCTCCTCTCCGGTTAGAGAGATTTGGAGGGTCTCCTGCGAGAGCACCGGGGAGACTCCATTTTTTCTGTGGAGCTGCCCGAGGGCGGCTCTGATGATGGAAAAGGGGAAAATGAGGGGAGATTTGGGGGGTATCATCATTGGGCATGGTGAACCTATTTTTTTTTACGGAAAGCAATCGCTTATCACCCCTCGCAGTAGCCTGCCCTGCAAGGGGTGCGTATGGGGTTGGCAGAATCAGGTATAGCCGTTCAAGGCAACCCTTTCCGCCTGGTGGCCTGGCAGTCCCTCAGCATGGCGGCTCCACCTTGGACACGGCGTAAAATGTATAGTGTTTGAAAATAGAAATGAAGAGGAAGTGAGGAAGATGTGGGTGGGGATAAAGCAGGTTATTTAAAAACCCAACATCTTAAACCGAAGCTCAGGCGTAAGTGATCATTGCCCCCCTCCCTTCAGCCCCGATCCGGGATAGTTGGCTGAGAAGAAGGTCGGCATCTACCCTAAGAAAATAGAGGATGACCAAAGAGAGTTGTGGGAAAGGTTGTAGGGGATGTGAGGAAGTAGGAGAGAAATACAGGCTGTCTGAAAGAAGGAGAAGAGGCTAAGCTGGGGCCGGACGGAGCGCTGAGTCCTGTCAGCCTGGCGGCCAGAAAGGCAATTTAGTAATTTAACTTATTTTAATGTGAGATGCCTTGGGTTTAACGGTGTTGTTTAGTTAAATTTCCCCTTTATAATTTAACACAAACAGGAGTGAAGAATAAAATTAAAAAGATAATTGTTATAAAATAAAGATAGGTGGGACACAGAACCCCCTCCCCCCCAAAAAAAAACGATGAAAGATGGATTGAAGTAATCTTAAACCGGAGACTTTCGAATATCGGCGAAAGCGGACACAAACAATGAGGCGGTGGGTCGAGTGCGGGTATACGCGCAAACATCTCCGGCAAAGCACGCCCTTCCATACATGACCAATCACAACATAGTGGTCTCTTCACCGGGCAGTACTTCTTCCTGGAACCTGCGGAATATGTTTGCATATCCACCCTCCCCTGACGGGAATGGGTGCTCTTCCCCTTGTCTACAAAGGCGAAAAGGAGTTTAGATCAAAGGCATCGGGAGATAAAACCTCTTAAAGAGGCCTTTTATGTACCATTTTATTATGACCTTCCTTAAGAATAAGAAAATAGTGAAGTAAAGTTAAACTGCTATAGAAGAAAGTGTATGAGAACGACATCGCCAAAGAAACGCAGCTGCTTATCTCTCACTCACCCACGAACGCTCGCTGCCACCCACCCTGAACGGCCCTCTTCAGTCTTCACATCCAATTTAACACTGGTGATCGTCAGCCGTGTGAGGAAGATCTGTAAGACACAGCTTAGGAATAAGAACAAAATAACTGCCATCAACCAGCTTGCCATGTCAGTAATAAACTACAGCTTTGGCATCATATACTGGCCACAGTTAAACATCAATAGGCTAGATGTAAAGACACGGAAAATTTTAACACTTCACAGAGTCATCTATAGAAATCAGTGTCTGCCAAGGCTGTACCTTCCCAAAGGAGAAGGAGGACAAGGGCTGTCTGAGATTAACCACCAGCATAGAGCCACCATCGTGAGCATCAGACAGTACCTGATGAGCTCCTTGAACCCCAGCCTCGCAATGGTATATGAACACCAAGAGACAAGAGCCAGCAAAACCACCTCCAACACCAAGCTGGCCAAGCATTTTTGACGAGGCTGTCTTAGAGAAGAGGTAGAAGCACCCAACAAGCCTGCCACGGAGATAGCCCTGGGGAGTGGGCAAAAATACACCCGGACTTTTAAAAGCAGGTGCCTCGAGGAATGGACAGGACAAAAACGTGCCACATACTTCCTTGACGAACTCTCTAAGGACTATATTGATAAGAAGGTTCCTTGGATTGGCTCAAGAGAGGAACCCTCTACTACAACTAGGAGAGGCTTATAATGGCCACCCAAGATCAAGGCCTAATGATAAATGCTTTTAAAAAAGATGGCTGATCTCAGTAATGACAACATGTGCAGGTTCTGCCGCACTAAAGTCAAGAGTGTGAGCCACCTGACATCAAGTTGCAAGGTACTATTGGAGGACGGCTACTACACAACGCGACACGACGGTGTGTGCAAGTACCTCCACTGGACCATCTGTAAAAAACTAAACATCCATGGTAGCAGTAGGTCCTGGGAACATCTACCCGAGAGAACTGTGGGGAATGAGACGTACACCATTCATTACGACCATGTAATCCCAACAACCACCTACCTAGAAAACGCAGCTGTCAAACTGGACATCGAAATATGGAACAAGACAGAGAAGGATGCAACCTTGGTTGAGGTTAGTGTCCCCAATGACGGTGGCTTGAACAGAGCCGAAAGGAAAAAGGTGACCAAGTACCAAGGCCTCATGTATGACATGAAGAGAAACTGGAACGTCAGAGAGATCTCAATTATTCCAGTTATTATAGGAGCCACTGGGCTCATGAAAAAGAACCTTAAGAAATATCTGGCAAGTATTACCTGACGACCCAAGTGCAAGAGAAATCCAAACAATTGCACTTAAGGAGACAGCTGGAATCCTGCAAAGAGCTCTCGGATGGAGTCTCTAAAGCGGATGAATGTTTGGCATTGGGAAAGATGCCCCATCACCAGCTAATACCGTAAAGAAAAGTTAAATGATCTAGTGATGGGAGCGACTCCACCGCATCGACTCCTGTTGGAGACGTTCTTCACGTGCTTGCCCGTGCCATTCCCCGATACTCACCCGAACCTCCGAGAACAGATCAGTACCCCGGATCTCTGGGGGTAGATACTCTCGGGTTTCTCGAGAAGCATCTGCTTGTGGGTGGCCTTCACAAAGGTATTCACCGAGGTCTTGACCCCCCCCCCCCCTTTTCCCTTGGGTCACTAGAGACGTTAAGTGAAACAATGACAGCGCACGAATTTTCTGCCGATTTCAGCGAAACAAAATTATACTAATAAAATAACTTGTTTTTTTCTATTCTTCAGGTTGATGTCAGTTATCTTGCTGAAATACTTTTGTTGTTTTTTAAAATTATGGCTTCTTACAAAAAATAAAAAGTCAATTTTTATTCTCTCTTATTTAACACTAGTGAAATCCTTTGATAGTGGTGATATTTGAGCTAAATAAAATTTTAGAATTTGTTTTAAGAAATATTAGTTTATGGGATATTGGGCCGTCCCAGTAATATAGATACGTAACAAAAGACAAAATCATTAAATAGGACACATTTCCCTTGTATAGGGGACGTAGAGCAACCGTACTTTGTGTATCTCGGTGGTGTGTTCTTGAAGAATGGGTCTTGTATTTAATGGTAGATGTGGTGTAGGCTTTTGTCTATTATAGAAAAATTGCATTACGTGCAGTTATACAGGACATAATTTGAGATTGTGCCCTGTATTGACTTTTATGGATGGCTAAATATCCTGTATGTACACATTTTCTTTTAATAAACTACAAAATTCAGCAGCACAAAACGATGCAAGTAATTTATCAGCAAGTTCTGAAGCACAAAACCTTATAATTTTAACGGATAAGAAATGAGGAGACCGTAAAATTCAAGTGATTAAATTTTTAATTTAATCTCGATGACTATGGTACCACTTGTAGAGTAAGTTAGCTATGTACCACAGTACTACCTTGCTCAATACTCTGAGTTCACGATGAGCCAACATGTACAGCGTCTAAAGTTTGGACACAGGCAAAATACATATTTTCAATGAACTACATTTTATTGAACTGACACTAAATTTTATTTAATTGCAATATTAATCAATAACATCTTCAATGTGATCTTCACCATTTGTGAAAAATCGATGCCCGGTTTCATTTTCGTCAATTTGAGTACATTCTTTTTTGACGCGCTCCTCCCTCAGGTCTTTCGTGTCTTTAATTTTCATTGAGTACACCATCCCTTTAGCGAACCCCAGAAAAAGAAGTCAAGGGGTGGGTAGTAAACAGGTCTGGAGAGCGAGGAGACCATTGTGATATTTTCTGTGCGTCCAGACTTTAGGGATACCCGTATATAAGCGGTTACACTAGGTGAGATGATGGGGTCGGTTTGGTGTGAGTTCAGCTACGAGCTGAGGACAAGAGATGTGAACATTATTTTACCTAGTTCTGCAGAAACGCTTTCAAATAAGGTCTTTACTTAAGTGTACATGGTGGTAAAACAGATGTACCCCGGTTTAGCTCATTCGTAGTACGTGATTTGGACGTTTGCGCCGTAATTTGATGAAATTTCTCGAGGGGGAAGGCGGTATTTTCCGATCGCTCTCTAGAAATTTCGTTATCTTTTGTATCGTTTGCATTTTGAAAGTTTTTAGGAACACTTCAATTTGTGGTAGCTTTATACACTAATTGATCGTACTCTTGTAGTTTTTCAAGATTTATTTTACTATTTTAGAGAAGGAAGCGATTTTTTGTCGGAATTTGTCTTGAAAACGTTCCAATATTTCTTTCGGCGTCACGTTTTTGTTTTTGTTTATTGCTTAAAATTTGTTACTGTTTAGTTAGTTAGACTGAATTCTTCCTTTAGGGTTAGCTAGGTAGTCACAAAAATAGGATTTACTGAACTTCTTTGGGTATTTCTAAGGTAGCAAAGTTTTCTTTGCAGTGTTCTCATTTTCATCAGCCTCAGTCGGTATGATTTATGATAATCAGAGTGCAGGTGCTAGTCCTGGATGCATCCGTGGCAATGCCTGTCCCATAGCCGTTCTTGTTTCAAGCTTGGAAATAGTGAGGCTGGCTTAGGAGGCTCGAGCGATTGAGACCCGTGTGGGGAGTGGATAAACGGACTCAAAAATGAAAATTAATACACTAAGATATAATATGGGCGGAAACTGCCTCTCCAGCACACGTATGCGGTTGGGAGGAGACCCAGAATTGGTGCTGACCGAGAGCGACTCAGAAGATAGTAAAGGCGAAACTTACCAATTAAGATGGTACGAAGGACTCCCATTCACCAGTCAGAAGGGTGACGTCAATTTCTTCGGCCACACCCCCAGGCACCCGGGAGGGACGAGGCCGCATTTGTAGCCGGCGCTTCTTTTGAAGGCATTACGGAATTTCTCCTTGTTGCGGCTATGCTATAGTGAGAGACAAAGAAGGTAGACCATCCACGTCGACCAATAGAGAAAATGAAGCTGCAGTCCAAGAATTGTTTGGAAAAAGACTGCAAAGTAGCTACAGAAGCGGGGTGGAACTTTGATTCATCAATCGATCAAGAGAATAAAATCCAATGTGTGGAATTCTTTGAAGTCAGTCAAATTCAAGACAGAGAAATCAGCTAAGATGATGGTAACAATTTTGGGGATACCTATGAAGTACTCTTGTAGGACAATGAACGATCACTACGACTTATTATTAAAGGAGTATTGGAAAACCTGAAGAATGCATTGGCAAAGGAAAGCCAAGAAAAGTTACATCATAACATATATCCCCCCATTATAATGCTCCGGCCCATTATTCGTGGGTAACTACGGCTACAGTGGGGGAATTTGGTGGTAAATCATACACATCCCCAAACATAAAGAACATCTGAAGGGAACAAAATTTCCCCTAACCCAATGAAGCTGAAATGAAGTCAGGATGCGATGGTGCAATTCGAAAGCGCAGGAGTGGATTAATGAAAGGACGCCTTCAGAAGTGGATTGTCTTAGATACCGGCAAATATATTTTTGTTTAACAAAGATTTTTTTTTCATTTTGAACCAAAACATTTGGACTATCGGATTTTGGTTCGGCAAATCTTTTAAAAAGAAGAATAGCTTCTCCGAGCTGTCATCTGTAACATGGTCACTCATACTACAAGTGACACCACCTCAAAAGGCCCATGGCAACGGGCCTTCGTCTCAAACGAGGGTAGGTCCAGTAGAGTTGCGAACTCTCGATTCACAGGGGCTTGTAAGGGTTTATCACCCTCTTTCAACCACACTGGGGTCCATGTAGGTATGGGAGGACTCATTTAAAAACTCCAAGGAAAAATTCGCACAGTCGTGGATAGACGCAGAGCCACTTCAAAGTGCCAACACTTAAGTCAGGTGTCAAGTAACTACATATTAAAAGTGGTCCCTTTGGTCGGGTGAGATCAACTCCCAAGAACCCAAAGCCCATCCAAAGTGAATACTGGGCACGATTACCCAGACCCAGGGATGGATTTAGGTATGGGTATTATGGGCTGTCGACCATGGTGGCATCTTGCCAGGGGCGCCATGGATTGCCGGAGGAGTAAAAAAACGGAGGGTAAAAAGCGACCACCCTTTACCGGGGAGGCCTTACCCTTTCTATCCTTGTTACTTTTTGTTATTTTTATTATTTATTGTATATATTTGTTGTACTTATTTAGTATTTATAAATATATTTTTGTTCCTCGACTGTTTTGGGGAGGCCCAAACAATTCAGGAGGGCACAAAAGGGGTGTTTCGACCAGGGCCCCATACCTGCCAGAACCTCCACTGACCAGACCCCAATTTAATCGAACCCTAATGGGTTTAAATTGAAATGAGAACGATGCAGGGCAGATTCCCTTCTCAAAATGGGGGAGGTAATCAAACGAGCCCCCCCCCCTTGCAATAATCAAGTCCGCGGTTTAACAATCCAAATACAGGCAGCATTTATTGCCATTATAGGTCTCTGGTTTAAAGCCTTTCATGATCATTTATTTAAATTGTTAAATTGGTCGTCAATTAACATTTCAAAGCGATCTAATAATTTTGATTGAGGAGGTATTTTGCACGAACTTTCTGAAAGTTTGGACCAAGTTTCCGAAGTTGGATTTCAAGGACAGGTAACAGGTTCGTTTTACAGTGAGAGCGGACCATAAAATCATTTTGACGCTCGCAAGTGGTTATCGATACTCAAGTGGGGCGTCGAGTCTGATGCAAGCGCGTAGACGGCTCAGACCACGTACATCAACACACACACAGTCAAATCACAAGAGCGCTGTCTCCTGAATCCCTCCCTCATTTGCGCATACGACACATCACTCTTCCCAGAAACTGCTCAAAGGGGGTTTCCATATCAAAACTCCCCTGACGCGGAACGGGTGGCTCTCCCAGGGGTGACGGATGGTTCCCTGCTGGCTGCTTAGTAACTAAGCGCAGTAATACCACTCATTCTGCACCTCCCACCAACAATGAGGGCCAGCGCCTGGTTTCTTCGTGGTTACTATAGGATTGTCATTCTAATCTTTATTGTTAGTTCGATTTCACGGGTCATGGACACAATGTACTTAGTTAGAGAAATAAACTATGGATGAGGGAGGAGACAGATTGATTATTGAGATGAGTTGAGCCCTAAATTATCATGTTAGTTAGAAGAAAGTTATGGAAATACGGAATTAGATTCTTGGAACGTTTGAAATAAAGGGATCGAAGATTTAAAGAGAGGTTTCCATCAGTAGTCAAAATCCCTCGGTTTATAAGTTAGAATATTTGAAAATAAATGGAGCAGGATGTTTGATTTGAGAAATATGCTGGAGCGTACAGAATCCCTCGCTAGAACAAGCTTAAGTGTTGGAAAATAAAGGTTTTCAAAGTGTAATAAATGAAACGCGTCAGATTGCAAGTATCTGCGTTAAAAAGAAGTCTGTTTCCGGTCGCAAAGTCTCTCGTTTTGAATGTTTTAAATTATAAATAGAGGAGTTTGATAATAATATTTGCTAAAGGTATTTGATTTCATAAGTTTTCACGATGGCATTCTGGAATACGTTTGAAGGATTTGAACGTTTGTTACAAGAGCAAAAAATGTTACAATCTGAGGCTGAGGCGTAAAATTCTGCTGGTTTTAGCTTTTAGCGGCTGCGACGTATGTCAGTTTTGGTCTGTCCGCTGCTTCTCTATTCTTCTTCAGCTGTTCTTTCCTGACCGGGCACTGCATGCTCAAGGTACGGTGATTCCCCGCACAGTTAATGCACATCTTTGTATCACTAACGCAGTGCATCCAGTCGTGTCCTGTCTGAGCGCACTCAGAGCAGATCTTTGTTTTCCCTGACTCGGGACAGGAGCCAGTTGGATGATCTTCGACCTCGTACCAATTGAAGCAGGTTAGTAGCTCGAAGAATCTTTCCCTCTCTATTTGATCTGGGATCTGCTTCCTTGACTTTGGCTGCCATTTCCATATTCTGAAGACCACTTTGAACACGCGGGAGAGGTTACGAAACTTTACGACCTCTGCCACCCCCGCCCATTGATAGTTCCTCTCAATCTTCGCCTTGAATGCTTCCGCGGTTCTTTTCCCTACATAAGGGTCCACTCTTCTGCATACTATAGCATTCCGTGCTGCCAATGCTGGAGAGGGCCATAATTGCAGCCCAATCTTGTCTAATTCTCTTGTGCCTTCCGGAGTGGTTATTTTTACTAGATGTTCTTGAGTGTGGCAGATGACTGTGTATCCTCTATTTGCTTCTATTAACCGCTTTAGTCCAATTCCAAGTTTGTCGTAAATGGCCACAAAGACCTCTGCCTTGTCAGGTTTTTTATTTCCAGTTAGTCTCAGTGGGACTCGAAAGTCCAGCGACTTCCCTCTCCCATTCATGGCGGGGGTGCCTTCTTATTAAATTGTTATGCCCTTCACTGATCTATTCGAGACAGAAACAGAAGAAATCTCCAATCAGTTCACTCCGACTGAGGAGTGCCAGAAACAGGTTTAATCTCCAATCAGTCCGGCTCTCCTTATTAGATCTGTGAGGCAGGGCAGTTCCGACTCAAGAGTCCCGAGACTGCCACCACTGCAGCCCCGGTAGAAACAGGAGGTATCTCCAATCAGTCCACCAGGGCCTTATCCCACTGCCGAGAGCAGCAGAAACAGGAGGAATCTCCAATCAGTCCACCGCTCCTCAGTCGAGGGATAGTGTTAGTCATCGCGGGCCCCCATTGGGTAGATACTTGGGGCTGTGTTCTGCTAGTTCGAGGTGCACTGGTTAGTTTGGATGGTCGAGATTATTCGAGAGCTTGGTTTGAAACACGTTCACGGTAGGGGGAATTTTCCCTCTAAACTTTCCGCCTTTACCTGTTTGTAGATTCTGTAAGGACTCCTACCCTCTAAAAGACTCTGACTCCTCGGGTGGAAACTTCTTTCTTTCTTTTTTTTGTAGAAAGTTGTGAAAAAGAGGGGGTGAATAGTGAATAAAGAGAGGGGAAGGGGGGTGAAAGGAGTGGAAATGAAAGAAGCATTAGGTTAATAGTGTAGTTGCCCGGTGTACGGGCCATCTCCATTATTCAGATTCTTAAGTGGGTTTTTATTTTATTTTTTTATTATTTTTTTTTTAACACTTATGTTGTTTTATTTCTGCGTATATGCGTATATGAATATATATGTATATACTTTTATTTTCTTTTTTTTAGTTCATTCACTTGAATCTAGGTTCTGGTTTCTTCTCTTTTGGTGTTTGGGAGGTAGTTCTTGTATTCTTCCTCCTCAGGATCGAGAATGTCGAGTGTCTCGTTGGGGAGAAAACCTTGTAGTTTCTCCCAGATGCTTTTTCCTCTCTTGTAGAGGTACATGTTTATTGGCTCTATTCCCGTTTGTTCGTGTAGGCTCCTCGAGGTCCGGAAGTCGAACAGATTTATCACTTGGAGCCAGTGATAAATCTGAGTCCTTGGTTTTGCACTCGTTGAAGCATCGACATGTTTCTGTTGGATGCAACGTTGAGTGGTATGTTGGGGTACACCAGCTTGGATCTAACAAAGCTGATGTATAGCTTTTTTTTGTTAGCTATTGATAGGTTTCTAAATCGATGGAGTTTGTCAAGTTCGGTTTTTGCGTGTCCAATTCTGATCCTCACGTGCTTGCTCATTCCGGAACTGGAGAGTTCGAATCCGAGAATAGACGCGCGAGGAGAGTAGTCAATGTCAGAGTTTCCTATTTTGAAATGGACGGTGCGATGTCTTCCTATTGCAGTTGCGGAGAACTTAGCCACATTCGTCTGTATCTTCCAGCGTCTTTCGAAGCTGGAGATTTTCTCGGCTTCTGCTGTCGTGGCTCTAGCCATCAGTCTTGCGGACAAGTGTTAGATAAATATACTGATAATGAGAGTAGACAGACAAAAGTAAGACAGTACGAAAGAGAAAAGGGTAAAGTCCTTCAGTACAAAATATAATTTTAACATAAGAATAGCATTAACAGGTTGGGAGAGCGGTAATTAACTTAAATACCTAAAGGGAACCAAAACTTTACATATGAATCTCTGCGTCTTTATATTTTCGTCCATAGTTTTTGAAATTCTAGCATTTATGATACGAGAGGCCACAAAGGCCCATTATTTAATAATAACTGCATCCCCATATATTCTCTTTCTTTTTCTATAGGTCCTACAATTTTCCTTCACAATGAATGCCTTTTTCCTATTTCTAATGAGATGAAGCGAAGATTTAATTTGAAATCCGGGAAAGATTCTACACTAATTGTGGGGCGGACACACAGGGCCTCACTCAACGGAAGCACATCCGGGATTATCAACGAAAAAATTGGCCGACGTTTTTGGTTTACACTAAAGAGAAATTCAGTTGAGGCGGGAAACTGCCTGAATAAGCTATAAATAAATAGTGTCGTATTGAGGAAAGATCCAGTACATTTCCCCTTGTTTACTTGTTAAAATGAAAAGGAAGAGATGAAGGATATTTGAAAGGTTCATTCCAGCGAATACTCAAGACGCGAGTAATAAAGATATATTCATCCGCTTTCAGAGATTTATTATAATTATAATAAATCCTTATATTATCAAAGTGATAATTTTCACTCGAAGAACACAATAAAACATAATTTTTAATATTTAGAGGAAAACGACAAAAACACCATTCATAAAATCATATCACCTAACATAACCTAGTTTAGATATTCTAATTTTATGTTGTTAAAGTTGTTTTCGGCTAAATAATAAAAATTATGTTTTATTTTGTCCTTATTTTTTAGTTTGAAAATGTTTTTGCTAATAAAATTACAAATTATTATCTCAATGTAACCCCCTTACAATAAAAGTGTAGCTTAAAAAGGTTTCTAGCTCAAAAAGGTTGGTAGATCACGTATTGGAAGAGCACCTAAATATATCTTGCTTGAAGATTCAGTTGAAAGATACATTTTCCTCAACTAAATTTGGGGTTACAGATTTTATGCCAATTCCCTTCGTCTGGCACGTTTCCGATGGCGGCCATTTGCCCCATTCTTTTAAAATCGCGGAAATTCCATAAAATCGAGTCGCTGAAGAGGAGGATATTTGGGTAAATGAGGTCCAGAAAACATCGCGACTTTCCTAAATATACGTCAATTGGCAACAAAGCCCCTTCGTAGCATCCATTTGTATGCGTTCGGGTAATTTTTGTTCATTTCACTCACCCTCTTTGTGCCTCGCAGCGAGCTGATTCTATTTGATGGCAACCTTAAACTTGTCCAACTCGATTTCTTATTGCATTTAATCCCTCGCGTTATAATTTTGCGCTAATTAAAGGATGAGAGTGTCACTTTTTTTCATATTGGAGATAACAATTATACCCTTCTTTGAATAAGAAAGGGGTGAGTGTAAACATTGAAAATTTTCACAAAAAACGTGCAACGACCGTTCGTCCTCCAGGGCCGTAATTTAAAGGGCTTAAGGATGGGAGAGAGGATTGGAGAGTTTCATACTGGGGAATTTCTTGGGGTACCATAGGGCGTGGAAATTGACCCCTACCCCTACCCGGATGAGGAGCTCTCGATGGCTTAGTGGATGATAAGTCGTTGGTTTTCTATCCTCGGGCTACCGGGTTCAATCCCAAGTGAGGTCGAGCACGAGTGTCACGTAGAGGCCTGAACACCGATTGGTGGATGCGCCGTGCTTACCCCAGTGGGGGTAGGTACATTTTACACACGTCATCACATAGCCAATCACAATATTGTTTTCCATCTATATTGTCATCACAGCGCAGCACAGCACACACACATATATACTCTTCTCCACTGACCCAAGGAATTTTACTGATGGTCATTTATATCTAAATACCCCTGACGCGCATCCGGTTTCCTTTCACCCAGGGTGACGAAGACACCCTACTTAATCGCTGGTTGATGCGACAAAACACGAGGACTTTCTGGCACTTCCTTCCACCCTCCCCCCTAAAAAGCCCTCGGCTTAGCATCGATTGTCAATCTCATCTTTATGTTAGTTTCATTATCCTGGCCAAGAGACGGCTGAATCCCACGGCCTCACAAAGGCGGCTTATAGAGCTAAATTCACCCGTAGCGGCGAGGTTCGCCACTCGGGTCTTTTATGCGTTTATCCTCGGAAGTAGATCGTAAGGTCTTTGTGGTAGTTTTGCTTACAGTCTCTCTTTTTCCCCTCTTTCACTTTATCTACGAATATAATCGAAAGTAATATATAAGTATGACGTGATAATAATCCTGTGTTCATATTTAACGTTTTAATAAATGTTTTTTATTCTATTCAGGCAGTGTGAAAGAGCGTAGAACACAGACTCAGGTGCTGGCCCTCTACAAAATCAATACTCTCTCTTTCTCTCTCTCTCTCTCTCATTCAGTTACTTTCTATTATACATTTCTTTCTTAAATATATCGTGCGATTATGAAAGGTGATTGTACTTATATATTTCTGCGTTCAGGCGTAATGATGTCTACCTTCATAAGTAGATGCTGTTCCTCACTTGTGATTGTTCCCTTAATGTCCCAACACAAGTTTCGATGATGTGCAAAGGAGCAAAGCTCTATCCCATTTTCAAATTCTGCTGTCCCTCCCCTCGAGTTTAAGAAGCCTCGAGGGCACAAGTGTCTCGAGAGGGTTTGCTCAGCTGGCGGCGAGGAAACACAAGAGGGGTGCGCCTATACGTTTGTGATTTATTAAAATGCCTCCAAACTATAAAAAGTGGGTGATTCACCGCAGAAACTCACCTTATTATCCCTGGCAGCATTAAAATACACAAGAACTCCTAATGTCCAAAAAAACCCGAAAAAAATTAGAATTTTACAGTTTCTACGCATGGTATCACCGAAAGCGCCGCATAGCGCCAAGCAGCTGAACACTGCACACGGAAAGACGCCTGTCGCGGACTGAGTCTCTCGCTCTATCGCTGCTTGTGGCATCATTTTATCGGGGAAAATGGCAACTAGCAACTCGCTCCTTGAGGCACTCGATGCAACTAAATTCATGCATGTTGCTGACCTACATACGGAGGACATGGTAAGATCGAGACAATCATCGTTTAAAATTTGTGAAAACAGTGATCTGCTATATGTTCTTTAGAATAAATATAAAATAAACAAACTAAAATGTCCCCACGAAAAACATTGTCTCATGAAATGCGGACGATGGATCATACATATTTTTAATTTCTTTTTTTATTAATGTTGATTTTTTTTTAAGCTAACCCTTCGTTTGAGATTAATCCACAGGAGATAAGATAAACGATGCTTAGCAAAAACAAATTATTTATCTTCCCACTCACGTTTAATCAGTAAATAAATCCCCCCCCCCCCAAAAAAATACAGTATCTTTGTAGAGCAAATAACGATCAAAACTTGACTTCAAAAAATGTCCCGAAAGAAAAAAGAAAATTTTCGGAATTTATGACAAAAGTTTTGTACAAGCGAAGAAAAATTTCTGATTATTAGCAATCAAAGTAATAGCGATATGTAAGAGAGTGAACCTTGGATTTTGATCTCCTTTCAAAGATGTTTAACTTGTTTATGATGGCGCGTTCTTCGTTTGAGTTTGTTGCCGAGTGGTTCATACAAGGGGTGGTCAATAAGTTTTGCAATTCGGATATAAGGAAACGAGATATGAGGAAAAGTGTTTTATTATTTTTCAATATAACTACCCTCGACTTCAATGCACTTGCGCCACTTGTCCCTGAGGCTTCGAATTCCCGATAACCAGAAATCTCCCGACTGCTGTTCACTCCACTCCTGGACGGCGAGCTGGACATCCTCATCGTCCTTAAACCGGCGTCCACGCAGTGCAACCTTGAGCTGGCGGAATAAAAAGTAGTCGCTAGGGGCCAGATCGGGAGTGTAGATGGATGGTTGAGCTCCTCGAATCAGCACTCGCGCAGGGCAGCTTGTGCAACTCTGGCCTTGTGGACTTTGACGACGTTGAAGTCTTTCATGGGGCGTGAGGTTTCTAGGGACTCAACGGGAAGAGACCTTGGTCATGGCCACATTATCGTGGATGATGTTGATAACACTTGCATGTGATATTCCAAGTTCTCGCTCGATTTCTTCGACCTTCACCCGTCGATTTTCGAGGATCATCCTCTCCACACGGGCCACATTGTCCTCGTTGGTCACGTCTGACGTGCGTCCTGGACGGGGGTCATCTCCAAGGGACTCACGACCATGGCGGAACTCCCTATTCCAGCGAGCAATGGTTGCATAAGAAGGGTCGGTGTCGGTGTACACTGCAACCATGCGTTCATGGATCTCTTTTGCATTCTTGCCTTCCTTGCTCAAAAATTTGAGAACTGCGCGGTACTCAACCTTCTCTATTGTTGAAATATTTGTGACTGACGATCTGCGATCAGCTACTGCTTCTTAAATAGACTAGACAGGAGCGTGCGGCTGCAGGTCCTGACTTGTCATAACTTGTCCTAACACCCCCACAAACATCCATCCCCCTTCCTCTGTTTTGCCCTGCCGATTCGCAAAACTTATTGACCGCCCCTCGTATGCCTCCTCCCAGCCATAAATTTCGCGTCCACCTGATATGCTTTCGTGGTGTTTTGTACTTTGCCTATTTTTATTTACCCCTGTCGTATTTACTCGTCTTTTCTCCCCTTTCCGCTACGTTTCTTCACTGAGTTAGCCTCATGGTCGCGCATGGATAAAAATGCACTTAAAATATAACAATAAGAAGAACCGCTTTACAGAAAACTAAGACTAACGTAATCCTACGAGCCACTAAAGGAGAGTCCGAGTGCAAGAGAACAAGGTCAACTGACCTAAGTCGCGTGCTCTGAATTATTCTGACTTATGACCTTAGGACCCTATGACGTTACCACCTTCAACGTCGCCGTACTAACCTTGGGAGGACCATATAATTATATCATTCGAAAGAGAATGTAAAACAACATCAGGGTGCAAATTTGTTAGAATCGGCCGAATAGTTACGATGTTTATTGCCAAAGAAATTGTTGAAAAGTAAAATGGTTACCCTCCGACCGACTGACCTACGAACCGACATAGTAAATTATAAAGTCGCACGCGACTAAAAAAATGAAAATCCCCAAAACGACTCTGTGAATTATTCACCATCCAACTTTATAGGTTAATAGACCAACCCGAGATCAACATAAAATTGAGTGCCTCTAGCTTCACTATGGCCAATGTTATGATTTAGGGGGTTTATTTTGTTTAACTCATAATTAATTAGTAATGTTGGTTTCTTATATGAGATGTGTAGGCATTAATGGATGTGCATCAGAAGGGGGAGGGGTGAGAATTTCAGGGGTGATACCAACAAAAGCGAATCCCGTAGAAAGTTTGTAAGTATGAAGGTAAAGGAGGCAAAAACGTAGGGAAGATATATTGCCGCAGTTCTTCTTACAGACCTTGAAGCTGGAAAGGTAAACGGCCGTAGCAAGGTTGACCATGCTACACCTGACATTCTCTTGTGGTGTGTGAACGGATATAAAGGAAACGAAAGATGGGGAGGGTTAGTAAAGAGAGAAAAGGGGTGAAAGAATACAGAAAATTAAAACGCACTGCCCAAACCAGAGCCAAGAGGAAGAAGTGAACCAGCCCTATCCCTCCTCCCATCACGCTGGCCCGTCTAGCCGCCACTCAAGGAAATATGTGAGAAGTGGCTAGGTAAGAGGTAAATTAGAAATCTCTAGGAGGAAGTAAGCATAGGTAGAGTCAATTTAGTTTGATACTGCCGGGGGAAGTTGGGGAGTAGTGAGGAAGAATGACCTCCTGGTTCATGTGCTTCAAAGACTCATGTAAATTATTCGTAGATAAATTTGTGAAAGAGGAAGTAATGAATGGTTCACAATCCTTGGAGTCTTGTTCGTATCACCACCTTTCAACGTTCTGGAATTCACAACGGCAGGCGTCTGTCTTCTCGGAATTACTTAGGTCATATTTATCCATGTTAAATGAATGTCTAACTATTTTAAGACATGTTTACCAAAGTACTTTAAGCTATTTAAGACATGTTTACCAAAGTATTCTAAGCTATTTAGGACATGTTTACCAAAGTAAACTACCGAGTAAATAGGAGAACGATTTTTCTTTATTAAAATGCTTTCAAAAATATGACGAGTAGGTAAATGAAATTTCCATGGTACAGAAAGGCATGCATTTAATATATTTTATGAAGATTTTATATGATACAATCGTATATTCAAGAAATTATACGAAATAAACTAACAAAATTTAATAGTGACACGTGCAAAATAAGAAAACGATTTTTAAACGACATTCTAGAAGTTTCTTGAAATATCTAGCAATATTTTGTGGATATGGGTAAGAACTGTCCAACCCCTATTGCTGTCCTACTCACTCTTCAGGGATGTCACTACGCGTTAAAATGACTCTTGACCTTCGTTAGAGAATTCTTCGCTTGAAGACTTCAGGGAGGACTCTTTCTGCGATTTCAAGAGAGTTAGTAAGGTCTAAGAGTGTTATTTCGCGTATTCTGAACTCATACAATGAAATCAAAACCTATAAATCTCCTGCAAGTGTCGGTATACCCCGCATAACCACCATCCGAAAAGACAGCTATTAGGCGCCAATCTATGAAGAATCTCTTCGAGACTGTAGCAAGAATTTCTCGAAAAATTAATAAGAATAGTGAAGCACAGAGGTAAACCGTTTCACAGTATCACGTCGCCCCAATGCATCCGCTTTAAAAGCTCGTTCTTCAGCAACCAAACCAATCATCAGTAAGAAGGACAAGAAGGGGAGACTCGAATATGCTGAAGCTGATGTTGTTTGGAAGGATGAAGATTGGGAGAGGATTCATTTCATTGACGAAACTAAATTTAATTTAGTTGGATCTGATGACAGACTTAACCCAAATGTGTTAGAAATTCTGCCAATCATGGATGAGGGGGCGTCATGGTATGGGAGATGTTTTCGTCAGGAGGAGTTGGTCGGCTAGTGCGAATAATTGGAACGGTAAATGCAAATGTATACCTAAACATCTTATAGCAACATGTTATACCTTCACTCCGCGGATCTCTGAGCCAGCCAGCAGTATTTATGCAGGAGAACGCGCAAAGCCATAATGCAAAGTGAGTAAAATACTATTTCGAAAAAGAAGATGCCGAAGTAATGAAGTGCCCTGCTTAGAGTCCTGACCTGAACCCAATTGAGAAACTCAAGTAAGATCATAGGAAACAAAGTTTGAGACCAGCAGCCTTCAACTGTGACGGATTTATGGACGAAAATTGAGCATAAATGGATCAAAATAACATCAGAATTTTGCAAAAAGCTGGTGAGGTCCTGTGGTCGTCGTTGCGCCGAAGTGATAGAAAACAAAGGCTTCAACACCTCAAATTAAGTGTTTTAAGTTTCATCGTTGTCAAATCTTGCTTAGTTTCAAATGTATTTATCTACTTGCTAAGAAATTCTATGTATGATCGTTCTCTTATTTTGCACATGTCAATATTTTAATTTATTAATTTATTTAATATAATTTCGTGAATATATGATTTCATCATATGAAATCTTCATAAAATATATTAATGTATGTTTTATGTACCATAAAAATTTAATTTAGCTATTCATCATATTTTTTTAAATATTTTAATAAAGGAAATTCGTTCTTTTATTTTGTTTGGTAGTTAACTTTAAACTATTTTAAGACATGTCCCAAAGTACTTTAAACTAGTTAAAGATGTTTACCAAAGTACTTTTAACTATTTTAAGACATGTTTACCAAAGTACTTTAAACTCTTTGCAATTCACAAACATTGCCGGGGTTTTTTACAAGAAAAATTTCCCTATTGCCGTTTTCTTAAATCTTTTATTTATAACAACCATCTTTCGAATGACTACTCTTTAGTCCAACCCTAATACTAATTTATATCATTGAATTTATGTGATATTTTAAATACTTAGCTTATAGTTATATTATTTAGTTAAAGACATATTTTCTCGACGTCGTGATTAAATGTTTAACTATTATAAGTTCAGCATTAGACGTAGTTTATCTTTATTTAGTGTTCTTCTCTGAATTTGGGAGCACAACGATGAGTTAACTTTAGAATCGCTATATTCATGTGAATTAACTCCATATGCAAGGCATATTCCAGAGGAGAGCTATGGATGGTTTTACATAATAGTAAAAGTATACTTTTATTTAAATTGATTGGAAACAAGAGCTTAAGCTAATTGCACGCCATTTCCCTTTTCAGTTTTAAATGAGTCTAGTCTTCGATCGTTCACTTAGTAGTCCACCCTAGAGTGTCGGCGTCATCAAATCATAACTTTTCGCATTAGTTCCATTAAGTTTCACATGTTATTTTTCTATCTATCCAACCCTTTTATCCATTTTATAATTGAAGTTTATCAAATTCCATTGATAGCCTACTTTGTTTTCTATCTTTATGTGGTCAGTAAATTGCAAGGTTTGCAGAATATATTGCAATCCAGGTCACGATGTATATTAATTATGAATATGAATGTTACAAATACTGATTCTTAGGTAGGAGAAGGGGTTTTGATTAGATACATCTTTATCTTCAGAATTTTCTTCATTTACAACGAACTCTACGGACTTAAGTGTCATAAAGGGCATTGCTGGCTCTAAGAAAGATAACAGAATGATGGAATGTATTTCCTTTAACTAAAGTTAAATTCAATCCCTCGTCACCACTTAATTTGAATCTGCTGCACAATTTTGGGTTTCTATAATGGCCAAAGACATGTCACAATTAGCAAAGATCTATAGTTCAATAATTAAATAAAATCCTAACTGAGATATTAAACTTATCCTTCAAAGGTTGAGTAATGCGCGGCTAACCTAAGAAAAGTTTAAAATTCTGAAGTCGCGCATTAATATTAATTAAATAGGTTGATATTCAAGGTGGATTTCTCCAAAACAGGGAGAGGAAGAAGGGCCTTCTCGAACCTTCATTATCGGCCGGAGCAACAGAACGTGTCCTTACGGGAAAGTGTAAAAGGCCAGGATCGGCGGGTCTGAAAGGAACGACCAGCGACTGGAGCCATAAAAGCTGTCTCAAGGCAAACCTACAAATAGACGAATAATCTCCCAACTCGGGGGGAGGGAAGGTTAAGACGGCGGGGATATAGCCTTCAATCACAGCGTCATGCCTCGGTGTGAATTTCTTAGTGACCAGGCGGAAAGTCCAAAAAGGGTGAAGTCGGAGGTTGAGGGAGTAACGGCTTTCTTTCCCGAAGTAATATCTTAGGGGGTGGGGAAATATTACTATTTTAGTGGGTCCCTCTACAATCTATTTAGGGTCGACAACCTTGGTTCAAATTTCCCTAAACAAAATATTCATTTTTTCTCCGGCAATTAACTGCTTAACAACTGCCTCATATTCCTAAACCACACTATTCCTCTCTACCTGAGGGTTATCTTTGCCCTCGACGGCTCTCAAATTCCTTGATCTCACCTCACTCTTTAGTCCACAATCAACAATCTTCAGTTGTCTCCTCAGACCACCATAATCCGCTTTTCCAAACCTTATTTATATTTAAGAGAACCCTATTTCATTTTAACTTAAATCTACATATTTTCGCAATGGTCGCTGTTCCCAAATTTCCCCCAATATGCGTACCATTAATACAATCTTCCCTATTCGTTAGGACTAAATATAGTATATTATCACCCTAGTGGGATCACTTTAAGTCTTTTAAAAAAATTATCCTTTACTATATTAAAAAAATTCAGCCTCTTGATCACCTACAAGAGCTTCCCAGTATATATTTCTGCAATTTAAATCATCCATTATACACACATGATTACTTCTACATGCACGTTCTATCTCCTGCCACAGAGGACATGAAGCTTCCTTACTAAGATTAGGCGGTGTATATCGTAATCCTATAACAAGTTTATCCTTACCCTCCCCAACGTTTAGCCATAATGACTCAGTGTTAGTATCTGTTTTGATCGATGTGCTTTCACAAACATTGGAGAGTATCCCTAATATAAATTATCACCACTCCACCTCTCCTCCTGTTCCTATTTTTGTAAAAAATCTCCGACAAATCAAGCCATGACTGTTATCGCAATAACATCAAAATTATCTACACTCGCTAGCCCTCTTAACAAATCCATCTTGTTTTTTATTCTCCGGATATTCGGTCTTACAATTATCATACTTTACCTCCGTAGCTCTCTGCTCGTTTCTCCGCAGAGAATTTTACTCGGATACTATATATATTATTATCGTGTGGGTCTCCATTTGCTAGCAGTTGAAGCATATCTATATGTTGATATTCTTCTACTTTTCCATATTCTCAGGTGAGATTCTCATGTTGAATAATAGTAGTCCGTTCTGAGCTATATTATTGGCCATTTCGCATAAGGCAAACACGATTTTGAATACATGTATGTGCATTTAAAATTTGATTATGTCAATTATTTTTATGTCTAGGTGTTTGTTTTTTTCGATCGCTTGTTTTATTTCCTCTTTGTTGTGGTAACCTACCCTTATGACTACTTTGCGACAAATAAGGCTCCTGTTCAACGTCATATAGGGAGAAATTCTCTGTGTTAGTTCTATTTGTTTCAATGTTTGAACACCTTCTATTATTAGAAGTTTTTCTACGTCACTTTCGCGGTTGCGGATCACCATGTATCCATCTGGGCTGTTCAATGTGTGGATTAGCGCTAGCTTGAGTTCTCCATATAGTGCTTCCCATAGTTTTCCTTTGTCGGATTTTCTCCCTTGCTCGATGGCCTTGAGTGGTAATCGGAGACACTCGAGCCTGGTTCCTTTACCCAGGCGGGTGGTGTTTTCGCGATTTTTCTCCTCGATCAAAAGTCTGGCTCGCTCTAAATTGGGCTCCCTTCCGGGTTTCACTATACCCTACTTTTGAGTGAGAGTTATAGCAGTTGTCATTTTCTTTTGATTCATTTATTATTAGCTACGTTGTTTGTTCTGATATTTTTTTATTTTAATACTAGTAGAGGAGTCTAATTCACTTGGAAATTTCATCGAATCGAGTCCATTTTCTTTAAGCATTGCATTCATGCTCTATATTAATTAAATGTGAATGAAGTATACATGTTAAAATTTTCAAGTTAAGGATACCATCTATTTTAACTTGTATCGGTCTTTGTGTTAGCTTTCCTTGATGTTTTTACTGCGTAGGGAACCAGGGTTGTCTCTTTCTTCTCTTAAATTTCTGACTTGTTCTCTTTATTATTTTGTTTCTTTTGTACAAGAAACTGCCATTGTACTATGGTGGCAAACGTAGTTGATATACCTTTTGATTGCGCTTGAGCAAGTTTTCAACTGTGGGTTCCATTACATTCAGAGCATGTTTTTTGGAATATATTCGTGCAGTCTATGGTACTATATTCCTCTATCTTGTAAGTATATTTGTATAGACGTCTCTGTATGTTCTAAGTTAGGATATGCATACTGTAAGCAAGGAGTTCTTTTTCCACAACTTTTTTTTGCAATTTCAGAGGGTGGAGGGGAGAGGATGTGAAGCCAATTGATCTATATCTTTCACACCGCAAATGCACGCCATTGGCTATTTTTTGTACTTATATTAAGTTTATGCATATATAGGATGCAATTTTCCTCATAATATTTCAGTGGACGGAATAGATACCATAAACGGGGGATCCTATCCTTACTTTTCACCCGTCTTCTACAACTCTTACCCTTACACATTTCACACTTAAGCGATAAAACTTGGCCACTACTACACTCAGAACCATTCAAAAGTAGGACACAATTAACCCCGGAAGAATGCCTCCTTAAAGGATACGAAAAAGGGGAGCCTTAGGACCACGAGCCCAAAATATTGTGGAAGCGCTTCATAGGTCTGTTTTGGTAGGGGAGTCGTCTAATGTTTAACCTATGTACATATATATAGGTATTCAGGAAGCCAAATGAATCGTAATGGCATAAGACTTCCTTTATTTTTTATATTGTTTATGGAAGAGCGAGCCAAACTACAGATTGAGGTCGAAAACAATAAAAACAGAGTGCCTTGGCCGCTCGATAAGGAAGGAGATGGCGGGAAAGTCACTTGCAATGGAGAGAAGAGCCAGATTTGAGTGCTTACGATTACCACTCGGAAACATCCCGCAAGGAAGCAAACCCGATAAAGGAAAATTATATGAAGCACTCTACGGAAAGCTCAAGTTCGCTCTAATCCGCATTCTACACAACAATGATGGATACGAGGTGATCAGCAACACCGAAAGCGACGAAGAAAAACTTGTAACCATCGAGGGCGTTCAAACATTGGAAAAATTATGATTTACATCCAGAATTCCACACCTAATCACTGCGAATAGGGGCCTGCTTTGTGGCTTAGTAGACATATGCTCGTGAAAAATGGAATGAAAAAAGATCTAGTTCCCAGAGAAACCACCCTTTTCAGAAATACTTAACATAAGCGTAACCAAAACTAGAGAAAAAAAACAGACGTACAAAAGCCGACATAATCAATGCGGTTAGTATAATAATGAGTAGTAGCATGAAGGTGGCTACTCATTGATACAATAACCGCATACAATCACTGAATACATTACATTTTACCTTACTAGTGACATAATCAAATTTGGAATCCATACGCACGTATTCAAAATAGTGTATGGAACATCCGAGATGACCAATGAGACTAAACGGACTACTCTGATTTAAAATGAGGATTTCACCTCAGCATAGCGATAGGCTTCAACTGCTAACATATAAAGACTCATACGGCTATATGATGCTTCGAATCGAGCCAAGCTGCTCAGAATGTAGACAAAAAGCCTATTATTGGAGAGACTGCAGGGAAACTAGAAAAAGAAATGCCGCAACTGTGAAGCGTCACATCAGATAATGACAATGGTGTGCCATATCCGGAAAGAAAACATTCTAAGAAAGAAAAATCAAGAAAAGGAGGAAACGGAAAGTAAACACAACGCGACATATGCAAGCGCAGCCAAGGCCACAATTTATGAGGTGAGGGAAACAAAGACCCACCTCATTGTCACAAACTAATCATCTATGAAAGTATTAACGAGTATACTATACCCACACGTCATGAATATAGGCAAACCAGGCACTTCCGTGTAAACTTTAAATAACATGCTTGTGACAAGTGGAATGAAGTTCTGTTTCCCAGATACCTCACTCTTTTCAGAAATACTTTGCATAGGTGTGGCCAAAACTATTGAGTGACACCCAAACACGCAAAGGAAACATCCCACGAGGACTAAACTATCCAACAAGAAATTTAAGACTTCAACAATGAAAGGCAAAAAGACGACAACGAAAAGAAAAGAAAAATAAAAGACCACTAAATGCAACACAAAGAGGATTAAGACCAAATTTCTTATAGTACGCAATAGAAATTGACAGGATAAGAAGAAAACTGAGTATTCTGTAAATTAATACTGGTGGATCGTGCTCCAAAACATCTACTCTGTGTAACATCTTTAGAGAAAATGATCACAACACAATAACAATATCAGGGTATGGAGTAAATCTGAAACGTAGAAAATGAAGATCTTCAACTATTCCGTCTTAAATGCAAACCTAAAGAAGGGTAAGCCCAATGACGAGGTGACCATTGCTACAAGAAAAGGCATTGACTTCAAGGAAATAAACACCATCGCTGAATACTACATGGCTATAAATGTTGAAACCAAAATATTGTCAATAATAATAGCTATAGGGTATCAACAGGCAAGACAGAATTAAATTGCTTTGCACAACCTCGTGATAATCTTCGACACAGGCTTTCTCCCACCATTCATGGGAGACCTGAATATCAGGTGCAGAACGAAAGGCTACAAACGAAATGGAAATATAATTGGTGAAAACTTTGAAATGTTCATCGAAATAAATATATATAAGAGGATAATCTCGAATTTTCCAACATACCACACAAACATGGTTTTAACGACACCAGACGTACCGCTAACAGCCATTACATGCAACCCATCTATGTTCGAATGTAGACCATGTTGGAACTCTACTGATTCGAAATCAAAACCCGATACAAGGGCCAGTACCAAAGAGAAATAATTGCAACAGGTCGAACTGGGACAGGTACTAGAAGGAATTCCTCAACTTTGCCCCACGTAATCTAATAGATGCTAACTTGGAAGAAATCGACGCAGAAAATATATGCATGAAAATAGCTATCATCGCAGTAGAATCGCAGCAGAAAACAACCTCCATAGAACCCGACATCGCACCCTACCTACCTTCAATTGACAGAAGTTATCAAGAATAAGAACAAACATATAAGCGACAAACGATGGGATTACTCCTATCGGACTTAGCCAAACAAGTTACACGGCACTGTCAGAAAGAAGGAAGGTATGTGGCATCTCATAGAACAAAGGCAAAGGACTATATTAAATATCATAGCAAAAAAAATAAATGAATGAAGAAACCGTAATAAAATTAAAAGATACACAACATGATTGAAGAAGATCTCCAAGGATTAAAATATCTTTAAAAACGACAAAGGTCAGATAATGGAAAAATGTTTAGAACCTATTGAAAGTCATTGTTTTCAATCACTCCCAAAGATAACGCGTATTTTAGCCCATAACTTGACTTGGTCGACGAAAATCTAGGTAACAACATAAGAGAACTTCTACCTCGCTAGTCGTCGAAGAACATAAGGAAGAAGTAATGTGATCTCAGGCCACAGGAAAAACGGACAAAGTAAAAAGCGTCATCAACTCATTCAAGCTGGAAGCGCCATGGCAGACCCCTCTTGTATCACCAAACAGCCCTAAACAAGGCCCCCTGCAATATACTAAATGCTATGAAGAACATCTAAAATGCTTGCATATACACAGGATACTTCACAGATGATCTTCGTCCTGAACAGGAAAACCACTCAATCTTTTCACCAGCTACAGATCTAAATCGCTTCTGAACTTCATAGGAAAAGTCTTCGAAAATATCTTGAACATAAGACAATATATTGAAGAAAATAACCTAAATAACTAATGCCATCGACTATCGAAGGCACTTCATTCATCAGAAACTCTTTTTCAACAAGAAGAACGGAAGGAATCTTGCCGCATAAGATTTTCGCTCTCGAAGACTCCTTATTTATTTGAAGTTCGTACAGAGGTTACCTGAAGAAACTAACCTACCTGCTCGGTCCTCAAAAAGCCACACATCCTCATCACTTTTCTCCTCCGACACTTCTTCTCACCTGCTATTCATCCTCTTCCATCTCATCATACCCTAGTTCCATCTCATACGAGGGTATATAGAGATTATAATGTTATTCATCCAGCGTTCATATTTTAATATATCTGGCTAATTTCAGCACCTTTTCCTGCCTCAGGGGCACATCGTCTGGTTGGAGAAGACGGCAATCATAACCTAGTTCAAACTATTCCCTTTGCTTTGAAAATGCATAATTTGATGCTTCCGGGAAAGCAGGTTTGAGGAATAGCCCACTGCGGAACTCGGAATCATTGGAATCCTGTACATTGGAACTTCACTGCAACCTCTTGAGTGTTCCAAAAGAAACCTTAGGATCTCGGCAAGACCACAGAAGGACATATAACCGTCTCTTTGTATGCGGAGAGCAGTGAAAAATATCCAAAACTCAGAGGGGGCGGTACCCCTAGGGGTAAGAGTTGATTCGACCACCATCCAGCAAAATGTCTGTCATGAATCATCCCTCGACGGGCCCCATCCAGTTTAATCCATTTATCCCATAATTCATCCATGGCAGCAACCCCATACTCAGCACAAAAAGCCCCAAGAGAGGCAAGGAAAGCTCATTATTTCTCTAAAGGAAAGAAACTATAAAAAAGCTTTCCCCAGACAAAATAATATACAGGCTCGAACTTTAATCAAGCAACCAATCAAAGAAAGAGGAACACAAGGAAGTTGGGGGTATGCCACCCTCGGCCTAATGGAAAACACGGAAGGTGCCAAGAGGGTCCCGCTCAGGGTCCTCGAAGGCCACTCGAAACCGGACAAAGAAAATAACCTTCCTACAATTTCGTAGAGATCGGAGTCATGGCTATATTGCTCTCTGCGATATTGATAAGGACCTGGGCAGCTTAGTCAGCAAGAATGCAACAAAAAAATCTAAAGAAAATTGGACTGGCTACCTGGACACTCTATGCCGTAATAACCAAGAGAACGGTCATCTTCAGGTGCCTCGATCCTTGGAACGAGGGGCAATCCGGGGATGGGATTAAAACCTAAATTGAAAAGAACCAAACAAGAGCAAAGGTCGAAGAGATTGTAAAATTTAAAAAAACAGTCCGGAGATGAATACACCCATGTATTCAAAGCAGTTTTTAAGGAAAGAGAAATGGCAACCAAAGCTACTAAACAAGAACTCTTGACATTCTACACAAAAATAGCACCATACCAGATAGAGAGTGAAACCTTCATCTCTCCAGGTCTGCTTCAAGTGCTATGCTCTCGACAACATCCAACAAGAGAATATAGATACCAATGTAAAAAAATTCTGAATGTTCAAGCAAAGAACACAGTATGGAGAACGGCAAGAGCCCTTAAAAAAATGTGCAAACTGTGGAAACCCACACCGCCCTCTTGTAATATCTTACTCTAAAAAACAAAAGGATGGCCATGATTGAAGAGAAAGAAAGAAAGAATAATATCACGTACGCAGCAGCAACTGCAACAAAACTGACATAAGATCAAAAAGGAATCATAAATATCGAAGGTGAGATGAGACCGTACGTAATGTTGTTCATTTTGCATACACAGCTCGTTAATATAGCCAAACCCAGATCTTACTCAGAAAAACTAAACAAGATGCTCACTTGTTTCCCTGAAAATACACATTCAAACGACCTTTATCGTATCTAGATTACCCCTGAGCAGGAAACCGAAAAAGAATCACCCTCACCAACAGAAGAGCAAACAGACAGCGATACCATAGTCGCTGAAGAAGAAAAGGAAATCAGTGAACATATAAAATTACTCCAACAGAAGTTAGAAAAAGCGAAGGAAAGAGAAACGGCCAAAAACAATACTGAAAAATACAACATAAAAATTTACCGAGCTAACTCTTCCCCATTGCCATCAATTACCAAACAAAAAGATATAGTTGAAGGACTTATCAAAGGAAAATTCAAATGGGATTATGACTTGGACTACGATGAAGCTGAGATAAACAATGCCCTTAAACTCTCAGAAAACTCATGCATCAACCTTCCCAATGAACAATTCAAGAAGAAACGGTCAGGTCAGATAAGGTCACCTGCCAAATGTGACAAGAACAAATCAGAAAAGACAACTAACAGTAAGATTGATCAAATCGTACGTTACTTAAATAATCTCAAGATCCTTTTCCTGAACGTCGACGGATGGAGATCCAAGAGACTCATATTCAGCAATATAATAAGAAAAATAGACACAGATATCGTAATAATAACCGAACGCGGGATTAATCTACAAGAAGAACACATAAAAATTCCAAATGCACAATAATAGCAACAAACCCTTCCCAAACACGCTATGACGGAACAGCTATGGGGTGACCCCTAACTTTATTAGAATATTCCACTGCCCGTCATCAGCAATTTTTATATGGGACTTGAATGCCAGGCGTCGGTAAAGAGGATATATATGACATTAATGGCAACGACAAGAACCTGAAACTCCTCTTGAGGAAGCAAATAGTGCAGAGGGAAGTACTCGACTTCCCAACATTCCTATCGGAAAGGTCCTCAACCACTATGAACATCATTCTGACCAACCTGAATTTAGCTTTCAATATTCACACCTTACCCAGCCTCGATCACATTGGGTTTGTCACAAAAATCTCCACCTCAGCCATTGTCGTAGAATTGCTCATAGTCTGGTCCAATAATTATTCTAGTCCTTGATCTGGACACACCGCTTTTGTTTAAGTCGATGGTATTGACCCTATGACTCAATCTACGATCATATATATATATATATATATATATATATATATATATGAGGAATTGAACCACATTCTCCGAAGACAATTTAATTCAGAACAGTTTCGGTTTATCTCACACTCTTTTTCAACTGACACTGGGTAGAAAATTTAAGAGAAGTGCATATAAGCATAACACAAGATCCCCTCTTTTTTCCCCCAATCCCCTACTTGTGGCTAATCTGGGGGGGGGGGGTTAGGCCTAAACATATTAAAGGGCTGATATTTAACTATTTTGTTTATATGCTTTCTTATTATAGGATTAAAATAAAATTGACCCTCAGGTAGATTTAAATTAGGAACTGACGATATCAAGCTCGATTCTACGATGCTTCTCTTGACATAGTTAGCCGATTTAAATACCATTTTACTTCCATTGAAATCGATCGTATGATTCTTGTCTCTAACATGGCAAAATATTCCACTGCTTTCGCTGCCCACTCTAATATCTCTTTTGTGTTCGTACAATCTCTTGTCTAGATTTCTCCCCGTTTCCCCTATATAAACTTTATGGCAATCGTTGCATGGTATTGCATATACTCCTATGTTATGATGTTCTTTGGGTTTCCTGGCCATCATCAATTGGTTTAAGGAATTATTATATTTAAAGGCTAGATTAATACCCGCTTTTCCAAATATGTCCTTTAAACTATTTATTGATGGAGACATGCAAATTATTCAAATTATTAAAAAAGGTATTAAAATCATGGCCATTAGGCAATACAGAAAATACATTGACGATGTATTTTTTGTATGGCCTAATGGCTATGATTTTGATACCTTTTTTAATAATTTGAATAATTTGCATGTCTCCATCAAATTTAAATATGAATGGGAATATGATAATAGATTACCCTTTTTAGATGTCCTCATTAATAAAGATCACCATGAATTAAGACTTGACTTGTATAGGAAACCAACCCACTCGAATGCCTATATACATTATTTTTCGTTTCACGATAATACTGTTAAAAAATCGGTAATTTCCAACCTTTTCCTTAGAGCATACAAAATATGTCATCCTTCCTATTTAGATGAAGAAATTGTCATTAACAGGACCATTTTTTCTAATTTGTATTACCCCGATTGGTTCATATCGTCTGCCCATTTTGCAGCTAGGAAAACATTCTATGGTAATAAGCCTTCCCGCACTAACGACTTCAACAAATGTATAACATTGTCATTTAATAATAAATTAAATAGTTTAAAGGACATATTTGTAAAAGCGGGTATTAATCTAGACTTTAAATATAATAATTCCTTAAACCAATTGATGATGGCCAGGAAACCCAAAGAACATCATAACATAGGAGTATATGCAATACCATGCAACGATTGCCATAAAGCTTATATAGGGGAAACGGGGAGAAATCTAGACAAGAGATTGTACGAACACAAAAGAGATATTAGAGTGGGCAGCGAAAGCAGTGGAATATTTTGCCATGTTAGAGACAAGAATCATACGATCGATTTTAATGGAAGTAAAATGGTATTTAAATCGGCTAACTATGTCAAGAGAAGAATCGTAGAATCGAGCTTGATATCGACAGTTCCTAATTTAAATCTATCTGAGGGTCAATTTTATTTTAATCCTGTAATAAGAAAGCATATAAACAAAATAGTTAAATATCAGCCCTTCAATATGTTTAGGCCTAACCCCCCCCCCCATAGATTAGCCACAAGTAGGGGATTGGGGGAAAAAAGAGGGGATCTTGTGTTATGCTTATAGGCACTTCTCTTAAATTTTATACCCAGTGTCAGTTGAAAAAGAGTGTGAGATAAACCGAAACTGTTCTGAATTAAATTGTCTTCGGAGAATGTGGTTTAATTCCTCTTCTTTTCTTGCGATATTGCATTAATTTTTACCATATTAATATATATATATATATATATATATATATATATATATATATATATATATATATATATATATATATATATATATATATGCTTTAATTCCTACTGAACGTGCGAAACTGGTTAGAGGCGGGTTGTGCCGTAACCTAGGATTCTCACTATAAAAGTCCCACTTGTTACTGGGGAGAGGTATGTGATTGTTGAATTCTAAGAGTGCATAATACAGGTTGAATAAATTAGCCGAAGGGATTCCTAATTAAAGTCTTGCCAAGGGTACGTCAAAAAGGAGGAGCCACAAATAAACACACGAACAAAAAATGAACTTTACTTTACACAAAAATAATAATTAGCAATAGTTAAACGCGCAAAATTAAGGATTAAATATTAAACACTGATGTTAAGCGTCTAGATTTATAATGACTCAATGGGAGTATCAATCACTTTTAATTAAATAGGTAATTTAAGAATAGAGGGGCACTGGGTTTACAGATTACCATTAATTGTGATGGATTGGAGAGACGACTACTCAGGTCCAGACGGGGTGGTTCGGGTGGCGTTAACATGAGTTCTCGGGGAGAGGGGGGATGAGACGACGGGTTCGGGGCTGCTGACTGCAGTTCCGGTTAGTTCACTCCTAACTGGATGTGACACTAACAAATAGTAACTTCCAGTAACTATTTGGATGTTCCTTTTCTTTCTCAAGTTACGTTGAGCACAGAGCGTATTCTTATTGTCACAGACTCTGCGGGGCGGGATTTGCCCCAGGAACACTTTGAGACAGCGACCAAGTTGACTCGGCGGCGCGTTGGCAGTCGATACGTTACGACAGTGACTCTCGTTCAACGTGAGGGTTACGCGTTACGCAAGTAGGTTTGGGACAGTGCTCTAGAGGGATGAACGGCGTTGTTATTTATACCGCGACTGTGTGAAATCGAGAGAGAGATTCCATTCACGACAATTCGCTTATCGCAGCGCCTTCTGGACAATTTCCATGGTGTCATAAAGAAGGCAAATAGAATTTAGGCTTCTCTGTGAGATAGGCCTTCTTTCGTCAGACTTCCTGTCGCCTGTTGGGGAAGGGTGAGGGGGAGAGAAAGGAGACGAAGGTCAACTCAAAAGACAAATTTCTTTCGTTCCCACGATTGTCTGGCGGCATGCGAGTATGTACGTTCCATACCCTCACACCCATACAAATTGAAATACCGAGAAGGAAAATCAACATAGGAGCAAAAAACAATCATAAATATCGAAGGTGAGATGAGGCCGTACCTCATGTTATGCATTTTGCATGCACAGCTCGTTAATATAGCCAAACCCAGATCTTACTCAGAAAAACTAAACAAGATGCTCACCTTAAACTAAAACCCATTTGTTTCCCCGAAAATCCACCTTCAAGCTACCTTTGAAGGTGCATACTAACCCCATTTTACCCATTTTACTGAGTACATATAACATCGCCTCTCTTAATGACAGCCCTCTAGAATAAATATGTAGATTCCCACCTAACAAATATCTCAAACCTAATTATAGAAGCTGATTCACTTCATACCTTCAAAACAAATTATAGAACAATCCCCGCCCCTTCATGGACCGAAGATATCAAGTCAAAATGCAAGATATCTACTCCACGTTCGAGGAAATTCGTCATTAGGAAACAGCAGAAATAGGTACGTACGACTGAGAAATCTAAGAACCCATGTAAATAAACTGATCAATGAAATACGCACACAACCTGGAACAATGTAATCGAAAGAATGGACATTAAGGAAGGCCCCTGAAGGTTCTGAAACCAGTATAGAAATTTAAAAGTTTCCGAACCAAAAGAGAAAATGCTTTTTAAAAAAAAGGAGAGGTTACGATAGACACCGACAGAGAGATAAAGGATCGTTCCAAGAATCACTGATCGACAATCTCCTCCGTCACCCAGGAGAAAACTCCCAAACTACCAAAACTACAATGTGGCTTTCGAACAACGAGTGGTAGAGCAACAACAAGTAAGGGAACCCGAATTCTCACCTTACTCACGGGTAGATGAAACCCGCGAGCAAAGGAACCAAAGAAGACCCTTCACTCTATAAGAACTTAAAATAGCCTAAAGAAGCCCAGGTATTAGTGAAATCAATAAACACCACTTAGCAACACGCCAGACAATATACAACTGTCATTTCTCAAAATCTTCAACGCATAGCTAAACATAAGGCCTTTTCCAGCCCCTTTGAAGACAGAGACTGATATTCTTCCCAAAACCAGGAAACCAAAACAACACATCGACATCTACTGACTGATCTCACTTCTTAATGAAAAGCTTAGAAATTTCTTAGAAGATAACGGTATGCAGAACAATCAACAACATGGATTCAGAAAACATCAAGGCACCGAAACAGCACTGGCACGCATCACTGAAACGGTTGCAGTCGAACTGGCAAAGGACAACAGAGTGAAGTTAACAGTCCGCGTTGTTGCCAAGGCATTCGATAAAGTATGTCCCCAAGGACTAAAGCTAAAACTAGCTGCCCTCGGAATAGAATCAAACCTCACACGAATCCTCTGCAGTTATCTTAATGAAAGAAAAGCAAGAATTTTTATCAATAATTACACCGGCAATGCCTTCACTTTAAATGCAGGTGTCTCGCAGGGAGCGGTTTCAGCCCCATGCTCTATACCGCGTATACGAAAGACCTCTCCCAACACTCGAATGATTTGGCAATGTACATCCAACTGGAAGATGATGTCTCTCAGATCATTACAAGCGAACGTAAGAATCTGAGAGACATCGCGCAACGAACTGTTCGCGAAGTCATAAATATCAACGATTTCGAGGGAGCAAACAAAATACAAACAAACGCTGAAAATTTCCGGACAATTTCCCTGAAAAGAAAAAAAAAGACTCATCAAGTCACTGCGTACAACATCGAGGGTAAATTCCTCACGTTAACGAGAAAATTAATCAGTCAAAGATCGTTCTCTCTTTCTTATACAGGTTTAGTAACTTCACAGAGAAAGACAAAAGAAAGCTCTACTTTTGTCTTTCCGATTCATACCTTATCAAAGACAAAGATCCTACAAATGCAGTGGAACCGAAAACAAGCGACCCGCTTCATACCCAACACATCGAGGAGAGATCGGACACTATCAAGCGTTCTGCAACCAAAGGACAAGCCTAAAACCGATTTCCCAAATCATCCATGAACGCGCCCAGAAAATATGGCATAAAATAGAATTAAACTTCCCAAACGGAGTTCTGAACATAATCAAACTGACGGATAAAGAAAACAGGAAAATAAACTTAAGGCAAAACTTCGAAAGCAGTAGAAAAGATTATATGTAGATAAGCTAGAACCACTATAGAGCTAAAAAGATCAATAAATGACAAAAAAGAAGAATACAAACGAGCATACAATAACTTAAAAGCACAAGAGTGCATGCATCACTTTAAAAAAACAAAACAAAGAATAAAAGAAACTCGAAAGCGCGAAAGAGATCAAAATATGAGAATAAAGGCTAAAATGCTAACCTAAAAAAAACAAGACATCTTAAAAGGAAAACAAACCAATAAACAAAAACTCAAGAGAACAAAGGCTCATATGCTCAAATATAAACATAACAATAATATAACTGCAAGTCAATCAAAAACAGAACAAAAGCGTTAGCCAGGCAACATGGCACACATCACCATTACCCTCATTCTAATCATTTATCATAATCTTCCCCTATCCTCATCCGAATCATTAACATTACTCATCCCTCACTTACATAATGATCTATACCTACCCTGTCTTTCACCACCACACACATTCAATTCTTTTACTATCTCGATCCTGATTCTTGGATTTGTGGTTCGGATTTTACGTTAATTATTAAGTCCAAATGATGGTAATGTTCTATTATATTCACTTATTCTTCTAACTAAGGAAAAAGATTAACTTAGATCAAGTTCTTATCTCTTGTATTATTTCTCATTTCATCCTCCTCATTCTCCTCCTCTTCTCTTCTACCCCTCCTCCCAACTCATGCCCCGCGGACATACTAATTCCCCGCAGACACGAGTCTCCAGCTAACCCCCATGCCTTGAGGCGAGGATCACCGTCTGAACGAACGTCTTCCCGAGGCCTTATCTCGTCTGGTTGACGAAGAATGGCGCCACACCATTCCCTTGAGACTGCCATGCCATGGAGGCATGCTAGCGAGCAAGCTAACACAGTATTTATTCGGAGGTCTCCTGTTACTCAGGAGAGAATACCGTCCGCTTTACGCGAAGATACATTCCCTCGTCTCGAGTCGAACCTCAGAGCTAGAAGGTTTGGTCGGCTAGACTAATTGCCGTAAATTTTGGCCATAGTCAATAGGCAAATTCGTGAAGCGGCATCTCCTCGGAGAATTGCGCGACCCACTCATCTCATCCCGTTTAAAGAATACTTCGCCCCCTCGTTTGAGATTACTTATTCCCGCATCCAAGAGCATCTTGTTCCGAGTTCAAGAATATCTCGACTCCACTTTCAAGAGTAATTCGCCTAGGATTCAAAATTACCTCACTCGTGCCTGAGGTAATCCACTCCCGCCGTTGAGATTTCTTCGCCTGTGCAATAAGATTATCTCACCCTGACGAATCCGAGCTTTGGCTCCCCTTCCCCCTTCATTAAGAGTCAAGTCTATAAGGTAAAAGCAATTCCAACCTTTATACTCCGTCACGAAGATTATCCCCTATTGTCATCGTTTTTCTTTCTGACCGAGTTAAGCATTTATCCCCTGATTGTCGCTTTAGTCATTGAGTCATTATTTCCTTTTGAGCCCGAAATTAATTCTCAATTTATCCCTATGTACATGTTTCCATATTTATCTTGTTTTTGTTATTAAACCTTTATTGGGGGTTTTAATCTTTTAATATCATTGAATGAAACTTAGCATTTAAAAAACTCATCCCGGCCAACGAATACGCACTCGCATAGATATAATTGCTTTAAACTTCCCGAACCCAAGGAGTACTTACTGTCCCGCCTCATTAGCTTGGTACAGCCGGTCATCTCTCGGCTGCCTGCAACGTAAGTGTAATTGCCTTACGATACCACGACACCCATAAAATATCAGTATTATGAAAAAGAAACATGGTGGCAACTATTGTGTAGGACCATCTAGGAATAGTTGCGTTCAAGAATTGATAGTCAGCTACACCCCAGTGTGGTGGTGCACCATCTTGTTTGTTTTAAAACTACCCGTTATGCATTTTACCACACCAAACATTCGCTTTACGGTGATCCCTCTCGTGGCCTAACACATGTTGGTTTTCTGTTCCCCATATACGAGCGTTGTACCTGCCTATCATCCCCGAGTGTAAAAGGTAACCTCAGAAAAAAACGTGTTTAATTAAGGTAATCATTTTCCGCATCAATTCATTTCAGATTTTCTTTAGTTAAAATAACACGTCGGGGGTGATCGTTTAGCTCTAAGGCTTGAACGATTTTCACATTGTGCTATACAAACGCAACCTTTTGTGAAAAACTTTAACCACTGTTCTCTGTGATAAGTCAAATTTCCTTGAGAAACGACAAGGTGATCTCAGAGGGTTGTTGTTGTTATTTTTAATAAAAGCTTCCCAGGACCAGATGAGCTAGGCTCCCTCTGACCGCTTGTGAGTTTAAGAGAAAAGGCTTTGATTCAAAGACCCTGTGCTTTAGGATCTGTCAACGTTACCACAATTAAGTGGGGTCGTGTTTATTTTCTGAGACTGTCCTGGAGGACCAAGTTAGAATGGAAGAAGTCCGTTGCATGTTGTAGAAATTTTATAGCAGCCCGTATGCTAGCGGCTCATGCAACATCTAGCTTCTGAGGGCTGCGTTGTAAAGCAATACACACAACATCAATAGTTGTTTCATTCGTGCGTGGCCGACCAGTTCCTTTGAGGTCACTAACACTACCATTCTCTTTAAATTTCTCATACCAACCCTTGGCATTCTTAACAACTGGAGGATATCGTCTGTATTCATTTCTGAATCTTCGTCGAACTATAATTGGCGATTTTGTTTCATGATAAACAGAATGCTTCGTTTTCTCCTTCATAGACGCCCTTTTGATACTCACGAATGTAGCGCCACCTGATGAGGATAAAATGTCTGACATTTCAGATATGATTTTTCATAACGAGAGAAAGGCTTTATGTTCACCCTGTATATCTTGTGTCATAGAAAATTCTTTCATTTTACTTTGATGTTAAATTTCATAATACTGATATTCACTTATTATCATATGTATCAATGATTCCTGGTAATAAAGAGCTATCAATGACCAGTAAGTGGATTCGAGGCGGGTCACATCCATTCAAACGAGGCGTTCAAGAGAAAGAAAAGAGCAGGATAGTTCTTCTCATTGAAATCTTCCCTATAATAGTGAAAAAGAAATATACTGACGCAAAAGTACAAAACGAAAATGAAAAACATTTATTCACATACTTTTAAAGGTCATTGAGCAAATAGTTTCACCAAGTGCCACTATCATTTTTGCATTGTGCACCAATTTCCCTTTATTCCCAATTAACTACGCCTATTTCCTCTTGTGGCGTGTGTAAATTTCAATATTTTCACTCTCAACATACTGTTTCAATCGATTTTTTAATCAATTTATCGAACTCCTTTGAACGATATATCGAGGGAGAGGATTCCAAGGAGTAGCTACTGTATTTTATAAGCGAAAGTTGTTCGCAATATTAGAATGAAAACCTCAATGAATTGGCTTAAACCAGTTATGATATGGTTAATTTCTAGCCTAAAGGCCTGAAAAGCAAAGTGGGATTCAGTTTAGGAACACGAATGAAAATTTATAAACTTTAACGAGTTCACCCGAGAATTCGCCGATTTTCCAATAAGCTAAACCCGGATCTTCAGCGCCTTTCTTCTTACGGTATGTTTATTACTTTTATTACTTTGAGACTGAGTTTTGTGGTACATCATTGAACTCTAAGCTTATTAAATTATTATATTTCTCTAAAGAAGTTACTTACCACTAAGACGCGAGAACCAATGAGAGCACCTCCGTCAGAAAATTTGTAAGGATAGATCTATAAAGAAAGGGGTAACGCGGGGAAAAATGAAAATGTGGGGAAGATTGTAGCCGCAGATCCACCCTCGGGCGTTGTGGCCAGGAAGGTACGTAAACATCTAGATATCTGCTGCAGCGTGGTGGCCCTTGCTACCTCGAACCCCCCTCCCCCTTTTTGAAGAGTATTTCAGAAAAGAAGGGTAACCAAAGTAAAACAACGCACTTCAATTGTTGTGAGCGAACCATTGATTCATATAGGGAAAAAACACCTTTATATTTATATTGAAAGTCAGACAGAGGCTTTTATGCGCCAATTTTGATCCCTAATTTTTTTTTTTTTTTTAATGTAAGATCGTCAGAAATGGATGTTATTTATATAAATGGAATCTAAAGTTTCCCCGCTTATGGTGAGTTCTCATTTTACATATATGACTTTTGTTATGTCTAACTTTACATTTCGTGATATTAAACTTTAGTAAACTTTAAAAGAACTCTCCCATTAAGTTTATCTAAAGCCCATATCAAACAGGATGCTGTGAAATGCGTACTGTGTTGCATTGCAGGAGATGCGTATTACTGACATATCATCTGAACCCAATTAAGGATTTCCTCTCCAAATATAAGTGAAATATTTGCATCGAAAGCATCGCAGAATCATGCAATTTTAGACACTAACGCCAATATACCGATATTATAAATCCAAATGATTATTATATTATTATTATTATCTGGCAAATTGTGCAATTCAGCCAAATTAACACGTTGTTCAAGGTTGTCCCATAGATTTTCGATGGGGTTGAAATCCGGTGATTTTGCAGGAAAATGCAGATGTGTGATTGTTTCTGAATTTCCATCATGTGAGTCAGTTACAGTTCGATTCCAGTGAAGACGGTAGTTGTCATCCTGGAAGACAGGGATCGAAATGCTACGTTCCGCGTTAAGATGAACGGAAAACGTCAAAACCTAGTCTTCTAGCCGCTCGATGTAGGCCTGTATACTGATCTAAATTGTGTTTCACTTCAACGAAAGGAATCATTTCCGCATAATTAACAACCTCCCAGTACATCAGAAACCATCTGTCAGCCTGAATATCACCCTGCACACATGAGGTCTTTGATAAAAACGAAGCAGGGTGTCATTCAGATCAAGCAGAAACGTGATTCGTCTGACCAGATAACGCGTTTCTAGTCATCTGCGGTGCACTGTTTGTGTCTTTAGACCACTGTAACCGGTACCTTTGTGTGCACAAGAAAGCAAAGGCCTCTTGCGTGCCACATTGCTTCATATGTTCATGCTATGTAGTTCGCTTCGGAGTGTTCTTTCAGTAATGGGTACCAACGGACTGGCGTTGACGTCTTGCAGCAATTTTTGCCTTGAAGCGAAGCAATTTTTAGCTAGAAGGCGTGAAACACTCCGGCGGTCGTGGTCCATCAGTAACGTCTTTCGTTCACTATTTTGCCAGGAATTTCTTCTAGACCGAGATTTTTGCCATAGCTGGTAGACGCGTATGAACGTGTGGGTGTAGTTAAACTTACATCCTTCACAGGCTGGCCTCGGCGCGCTCGAAGATGATCACTCCTTTTTTCAACTCAGTAACATCGACTTTGCGGCCCTATTTTACATACAGTGTGCGAATCGGACACTGCTCCGTACGACCTTTGCCAAGTCTATGACACCCGTCACGCACTTTCCAGTGTAGCAGCTGTCATTTTTGGACAGTTACTACAAAAGTTTTTAAAATGCCCTTGGCATTTTCTCCATTTAAGAGCTTACACATCTCGCAGGAAATTCATGTAGGACGCCCCAATTTATGTACAACATTCCAATGCTGTTTTTACCCACTATGTATTAGTACGGTTGTTACCAACCAAACATAACCTTGGCCTGCCGCAGTTTAAATTAGCCAATCAGAGTCGTTCTCCTTTTGTCCTTGTATCTCTCCCATACTCAAAGCCACTCGTGCTCTCTCCACTTGAGTCTATACCTCGTGTCACAGTCGTGTGTTTATATTAATCAATGCCCATCACTTATCAAAATTTCATTTATACTAATTTAAATACGATTGCTACTCTCAAATGTATGTTTCCAATCTTCTCCCTTGCTCTTAATTATATCTATTTTCCCTATCTGCGCAAGAAATCGCAGCCCACATAATATATATTTATATAAATTATTGTATATGTATAAATACCCAATGATACAGATAATATAAATATAAATATTGCCAATCTATTGAATTCCTAGAAATATTTACCTGGTTCCTCATCTAAAGCATTTATTCCCGATTCTCGTTCGTTTTTGCTTGTGTATCATTCCCATTTGTAACGAAACTCGTTTTCAGTGAACTAAATACCTTCAACTCCCCTTTACTTATATATAAATTAAAATAAGGTTAAGGATTAAGTTATCTAGGATAACATAATCATTGACCATTGCTTTATAAACTATTTTCAACACGCCACGTGAATACTATTTATCTAGTGAACTTATATATATATATATATATATATATATATATATATATATATATATATATATATATATTAGAATGAACCACCGACATATACGTCACTTCTACCCAATTTGCGTGAACGTTCAAGGTCAACGAGTGACCTTGACGCAACTCTGGTCACGACTAGATGGGGGATAGAAGTAGGGGGAAGTTGGACCCGGAGGAAGTTGGGGTCTAACTTCCCTGAACGTGGACGAGTGCGAAGGATTTAAATTCAAAACAATTGTCTAAAGTTGGCTGCGGGCTATGAGGCTTATGAAAAAGTAGAAACAAAATATACTTTAATATTTACACAGTTATAGACAATAAATAAATTGAATAGAATAATGGCAATGGATACTCGATGTACACAAGAACCGAACTAACAGAGCTACTTGGTGTGGGCTCTACGGTGGGGGGGGGTCAAGAGGCGATACAAGCCTCTGTACATACGCACACAGACACAGGGATGACAGGAGAGGTAGCCACACATGATTCGTCTCAGCCTAGCTTGGGTTAGAGGCTTTAAGAGATGGAACGGGGATCGGATGTTATTCGAGGGACTTTAACCACGGGGAGTTGAACCTCTAGTAGTAACACTAACTGGAGAGAGTATTCGTGCCAAACAAAATGGACCAAAACCAAAGATGGGCCAATTGGCTGGGGCTCCAGATCCTTCGGTATAATTCTAGTCTTCGGCTCGTAGAAGACTGGAGCGCGATCGAGAATGATGTGTTTCGTTGTAAAAGACAGTCATATACTGTCGCTGCCCAATTGGGACCAACAATATATAAGGACTAGCCAGAACCGTTACTGCCTCCGCCAGGGTGGGCGCGGGTGAATCTCTCCACGAACCAACACAGCGCTTGAGAGATGGGAAGTACTCACGCGGGAGTTTCTTGATAACGCCCTGGGAGACGACAGAAGCGCGCGTTCGAGATTCCAATCCTCGTTATCGCAGAAAGCAGTTCGATATTCTGACTCTTCCCACGGTCCTCGCCCACATGGACTAAGACCGTGGTTTCGACAGGGCCCATGGCGACAAGGATCCTTCATTCTCGACAATTCCTCCATTCCCAAGATGTTCCTTTAAAAAAAAGTGACATCTAACAACCGCTGGATGGGTATTAAAAGTCTCAAATTTTCCCGACCTCAAGGGGAGGACAATTAGGGGATACCTGACCTTGAACGGGTCGCGCTTTGGTGACTTGGACATATTTATGTACAAAGAGTATCCAGGGACACAAGAAATAATTGAATTCGACAAGAACATAAGGGCTACAAGAACTAACATTCGTTCAAACGGAGGTCGATCACCTATGGTCAATAACGTCCTAGCGCTTCACAAAAAAAATAATACACAAAGATAAAAAAACACAATACATAAAGATACAAAAGGGAAATATAATATACAGGGAATTAATTGCTCCGAACGATACATGGGGTTACCGGATCGTTCTTGATTTGTTGACGGAGAAACTTATTGTCCGAATATATACATTTTAAACAAGAGGAACAAAATTAAACATAAAAGTTACAAGCATAAAATTGATCCTAGATTAGTTTGGATAGGCTCAAAAGGGTTCCTACTCAAACTATCAGCAACACAATTATCGGATCCTTTTATATAATTGATTTTAAACTGTTACTCCTGGAGGTATAATCTCAAGCGCATAAGGCTACCATTGTTGCTTTTTACATTTCGCAAATATGCGAGGGGCTTGCGATCCGTCTCTACAATGAACTCTTTACCTAATAAATACATTCTAAACTTCTGCATGACCCATATAATAGCCAGAGCCTCGTTTTCAATGACGGCATAATTTTTCTCGTGCGGGAGAAGCTTACGGCTAGCGTAGGCGACAGGGGTAACTGTCGCCATCATCGCTATACTGGAGTAAAACCAAATGTCTTCTTAGGGTTAGAGAGCCAGAGGATAGAGGCAAAAGCTAATTTTCCCTCTAGTCGTTCGAAGTGAGAGAGAGAGCTAATGGGGACCAGACCAGGTGTTCCGGGGACTTCTTTTCAGCAAATCACACAAAGGGGCTGAGAAAGAATCAAAATGGGGGACGAAGTGGCGGTAGAAAGAGGCACATCCCATGAAGGATCTCAGCTGCTTCTTATTGGACGGATGGGACATTTACACAATCGCGCAGATTTTGTCCTCCTGGGGGGTTAATCTTTTGTTCCCAATGTGAAAGCCAAGGTAGTAAATCATACTATAAGCAAAATGGCACTTGCTCTTGCTATTTGTGAGTCCGTGTTCACTCAAGGCCTGGAAGGTGATCACGTGATAGTCCCACTCGCGAGTTGCAACGTGAATGTTATCAAAATATAAAGTCACGTTTGCCAATCCGTCTAATATTCTTCGCATCATGCGATTGTAATTACTACAGGCCGTCACCAAGCCGAAAGGGAGACGGCCGAACTGCATTTAACCTTTGTCTGTGGAGATAAAGCCGTGTATCTCTTTACAACTTCTTTAAGGGGAATTTGATAATAAGCCTTACATAGGTCAAATTCGGTAATGTAATTGGCCTTTTCAAAGAGACGGATGTTTTGATCGATCAAGGATATAGGCTCAGCATCGAAAAAGGTTACTGAATTAAGTTTCCGAAAATCGACGCACAGCCTATATGACTCGTCGGACTTCTTTACCAACACAGTAGTGGAGCAGTAATTGGATTGAGACTTGTATAATCTTTAAATTTAATAATTTAGTAACTTCTGCGTTAAATATATCTTAAATGGATGGACAGGGTTTATGGCTCAGAAAGAAAGGCTCCATGGTAGTTAAAATAATATAATGCTCAAACTGAGCGGCATAGCCGTGAATCTCGGAAATCACGTCTCCAAAGTGACTCAATAACTGCTTTAGCTGACTCTTCAAATCGGAGAGCAGCTGGGCGTTAACGTATAATTCGGATGGCGGGGATTCGGTAGCACTGGGCAAGCCATTAGCATCACATTTAGCGGATCTAGGGGGTGAAGGGGCCAATCCAGTTGATTGCGACATGGGCGAATGTTTCAGCTGTGATGGATCCCTTTTGCAGCGGAGCGGGTCTGACGCGTCCTTTTGCGGCTGTCCTTTGACAAACTTCACACGAAGGGCAATATATGAGGATTTCATTTGCCACCTCAGGCCAATAAAAATATTTAAAGATTCTCTGAGCCGTTTTAGTATGGCTGAAATGGCCAGAGAAAATACTATCATGGGCCGTTTTAATTATGAGGAGTACCTGCGAACGGGGGATGCATAGTGTCTGGGCCTTAGAACTATTGCTTTCCAAGCAGGTGCTGTACAGGAGGTCGTTCTTCACGACGTAGGAAAAGACTTTATTACCACGGGTGGACTCATGAATCTTATTACGAGCTTTGATCCAAAGGTGGCTGAGTGAATCGCAGTCCTTTTGCTCTTTAGCGAATATATTGTTCAGAATGCTGCTAAACTCGGAGTCGAAGCGGGTTTCAAGGGAAGCGGGTGACTCTGCTTCCTTTTTCGCCTGGTAACGAGTGGGGATGGGTTGAACCACAGGGGAGGAAGTAACCCGTGGGTATTTACTCGTCTTTTCTCCCCTTTCCGCTACGTTTCTTCACTGAGTTAGCCTCATGGTCGCGCATGGATAAAAATGCACTTAAAATATAACAATAAGAAGAACCACTTTACAGAAAACTAAGACTAACGTAATCCTACGAGCCACTAAAGGAGAGTCCGAGTGCAAGAGAACAAGGTCAACTGACCTAAGTCGCGTGCTCTGAATTATTCTGACTTATGACCTTAGGACCCTATGACGTTACCACCTTCAACGTCGCCGTACTAACCTTGGGAGGACCATATAATTATATCATTCGAAAGAGAATGTAAAACAACATCAGGGTGCAAATTTGTTAGAATCGGCCGAATAGTTACGATGTTTATTGCCAAAGAAATTGTTGAAAAGTAAAATGGTTACCCTCCGACCGACTGGCCTACGAACCGACATAGTAAATTATAAAGTCGCACGCGACTAAAAAAATGAAAATCCCCAAAACGACTCTGTGAATTATTCACCATCCAACTTTATAGGTTAATAGACCAACCCGAGATCAACATAAAATTGAGTGCCTCTAGCTTCACTATGGCCAATGTTATGATTTAGGGGGTTTATTTTGTTTAACTCATAATTAATTAGTAATGTTGGTTTCTTATATGAGATGTGTAGGCATTAATGGATGTGCATCAGAAGGGGGAGGGGTGAGAATTTCAGGGGTGATACCAACAAAAGCGAATCCCGTAGAAAGTTTGTAAGTATGAAGGTAAAGGAGGCAAAAACGTAGGGAAGATATATTGCCGCAGTTCTTCTTACAGACCTTGAAGCTGGAAAGGTAAACGGCCGTAGCAAGGTTGACCATGCTACACCTGACATTCTCTTGTGGTGTGTGAACGGATATAAAGGAAACGAAAGATGGGGAGGGTTAGTAAAGAGAGAAAAGGGGTGAAAGAATACAGAAAATTAAAACGCACTGCCCAAACCAGAGCCAAGAGGAAGAAGTGAACCAGCCCTATCCCTCCTCCCATCACGCTGGCCCGTCTAGCCGCCACTCAAGGAAATATGTGAGAAGTGGCTAGGTAAGAGGTAAATTAGAAATCTCTAGGAGGAAGTAAGCATAGGTAGAGTCAATTTAGTTTGATACTGCCGGGGGAAGTTGGGGAGTAGTGAGGAAGAATGACCTCCTGGTTCATGTGCTTCAAAGACTCATGTAAATTATTCGTAGATAAATTTGTGAAAGAGGAAGTAATGAATGGTTCACAATCCTTGGAGTCTTGTTCGTATCACCACCTTTCAACGTTCTGGAATTCACAACGGCAGGCGTCTGTCTTCTCGGAATTACTTAGGTCATATTTATCCATGTTAAATGAATGTCTAACTATTTTAAGACATGTTTACCAAAGTACTTTAAGCTATTTAAGACATGTTTACCAAAGTATTCTAAGCTATTTAGGACATGTTTACCAAAGTAAACTACCGAGTAAATAGGAGAACGATTTTTCTTTATTAAAATGCTTTCAAAAATATGACGAGTAGGTAAATGAAATTTCCATGGTACAGAAAGGCATGCATTTAATATATTTTATGAAGATTTTATATGATACAATCGTATATTCAAGAAATTATACGAAATAAACTAACAAAATTTAATAGTGACACGTGCAAAATAAGAAAACGATTTTTAAACGACATTCTAGAAGTTTCTTGAAATATCTAGCAATATTTTGTGGATATGGGTAAGAACTGTCCAACCCCTATTGCTGTCCTACTCACTCTTCAGGGATGTCACTACGCGTTAAAATGACTCTTGACCTTCGTTAGAGAATTCTTCGCTTGAAGACTTCAGGGAGGACTCTTTCTGCGATTTCAAGAGAGTTAGTAAGGTCTAAGAGTGTTATTTCGCGTATTCTGAACTCATACAATGAAATCAAAACCTATAAATCTCCTGCAAGTGTCGGTATACCCCGCATAACCACCATCCGAAAAGACAGCTATTAGGCGCCAATCTATGAAGAATCTCTTCGAGACTGTAGCAAGAATTTCTCGAAAAATTAATAAGAATAGTGAAGCACAGAGGTAAACCGTTTCACAGTATCACGTCGCCCCAATGCATCCGCTTTAAAAGCTCGTTCTTCAGCAACCAAACCAATCATCAGTAAGAAGGACAAGAAGGGGAGACTCGAATATGCTGAAGCTGATGTTGTTTGGAAGGATGAAGATTGGGAGAGGATTCATTTCATTGACGAAACTAAATTTAATTTAGTTGGATCTGATGACAGACTTAACCCAAATGTGTTAGAAATTCTGCCAATCATGGATGAGGGGGCGTCATGGTATGGGAGATGTTTTCGTCAGGAGGAGTTGGTCGGCTAGTGCGAATAATTGGAACGGTAAATGCAAATGTATACCTAAACATCTTATAGCAACATGTTATACCTTCACTCCGCGGATCTCTGAGCCAGCCAGCAGTATTTATGCAGGAGAACGCGCAAAGCCATAATGCAAAGTGAGTAAAATACTATTTCGAAAAAGAAGATGCCGAAGTAATGAAGTGCCCTGCTTAGAGTCCTGACCTGAACCCAATTGAGAAACTCAAGTAAGATCATAGGAAACAAAGTTTGAGACCAGCAGCCTTCAACTGTGACGGATTTATGGACGAAAATTGAGCATAAATGGATCAAAATAACATCAGAATTTTGCAAAAAGCTGGTGAGGTCCTGTGGTCGTCGTTGCGCCGAAGTGATAGAAAACAAAGGCTTCAACACCTCAAATTAAGTGTTTTAAGTTTCATCGTTGTCAAATCTTGCTTAGTTTCAAATGTATTTATCTACTTGCTAAGAAATTCTATGTATGATCGTTCTCTTATTTTGCACATGTCAATATTTTAATTTATTAATTTATTTAATATAATTTCGTGAATATATGATTTCATCATATGAAATCTTCATAAAATATATTAATGTATGTTTTATGTATCATAAAAATTTAATTTAGCTATTCATCATATTTTTTTAAATATTTTAATAAAGGAAATTCGTTCTTTTATTTTGTTTGGTAGTTAACTTTAAACTATTTTAAGACATGTCCCAAAGTACTTTAAACTAGTTAAAGATGTTTACCAAAGTACTTTTAACTATTTTAAGACATGTTTACCAAAGTACTTTAAACTCTTTGCAATTCACAAACATTGCCGGGGTTTTTTACAAGAAAAATTTCCCTATTGCCGTTTTCTTAAATCTTTTATTTATAACAACCATCTTTCGAATGACTACTCTTTAGTCCAACCCTAATACTAATTTATATCATTGAATTTATGTGATATTTTAAATACTTAGCTTATAGTTATATTATTTAGTTAAAGACATATTTTCTCGACGTCGTGATTAAATGTTTAACTATTATAAGTTCAGCATTAGACGTAGTTTATCTTTATTTAGTGTTCTTCTCTGAATTTGGGAGCACAACGATGAGTTAACTTTAGAATCGCTATATTCATGTGAATTAACTCCATATGCAAGGCATATTCCAGAGGAGAGCTATGGATGGTTTTACATAATAGTAAAAGTATACTTTTATTTAAATTGATTGGAAACAAGAGCTTAAGCTAATTGCACGCCATTTCCCTTTTCAGTTTTAAATGAGTCTAGTCTTCGATCGTTCACTTAGTAGTCCACCCTAGAGTGTCGGCGTCATCAAATCATAACTTTTCGCATTAGTTCCATTAAGTTTCACATGTTATTTTTCTATCTATCCAACCCTTTTATCCATTTTATAATTGAAGTTTATCAAATTCCATTGATAGCCTACTTTGTTTTCTATCTTTATGTGGTCAGTAAATTGCAAGGTTTGCAGAATATATTGCAATCCAGGTCACGATGTATATTAATTATGAATATGAATGTTACAAATACTGATTCTTAGGTAGGAGAAGGGGTTTTGATTAGATACATCTTTATCTTCAGAATTTTCTTCATTTACAACGAACTCTACGGACTTAAGTGTCATAAAGGGCATTGCTGGCTCTAAGAAAGATAACAGAATGATGGAATGTATTTCCTTTAACTAAAGTTAAATTCAATCCCTCGTCACCACTTAATTTGAATCTGCTGCACAATTTTGGGTTTCTATAATGGCCAAAGACATGTCACAATTAGCAAAGATCTATAGTTCAATAATTAAATAAAATCCTAACTGAGATATTAAACTTATCCTTCAAAGGTTGAGTAATGCGCGGCTAACCTAAGAAAAGTTTAAAATTCTGAAGTCGCGCATTAATATTAATTAAATAGGTTGATATTCAAGGTGGATTTCTCCAAAACAGGGAGAGGAAGAAGGGCCTTCTCGAACCTTCATTATCGGCCGGAGCAACAGAACGTGTCCTTACGGGAAAGTGTAAAAGGCCAGGATCGGCGGGTCTGAAAGGAACGACCAGCGACTGGAGCCATAAAAGCTGTCTCAAGGCAAACCTACAAATAGACGAATAATCTCCCAACTCGGGGGGAGGGAAGGTTAAGACGGCGGGGATATAGCCTTCAATCACAGCGTCATGCCTCGGTGTGAATTTCTTAGTGACCAGGCGGAAAGTCCAAAAAGGGTGAAGTCGGAGGTTGAGGGAGTAACGGCTTTCTTTCCCGAAGTAATATCTTAGGGGGTGGGGAAATATTACTATTTTAGTGGGTCCCTCTACAATCTATTTAGGGTCGACAACCTTGGTTCAAATTTCCCTAAACAAAATATTCATTTTGTCTCCGGCAATTAACTGCTTAACAACTGCCTCATATTCCTAAACCACACTATTCCTCTCTACCTGAGGGTTATCTTTGCCCTCGACGGCTCTCAAATTCCTTGATCTCACCTCACTCTTTAGTCCACAATCAACAATCTTCAGTTGTCTCCTCAGACCACCATAATCCGCTTTTCCAAACCTTATTTATATTTAAGAGAACCCTATTTCATTTTAACTTAAATCTACATATTTTCGCAATGGTCGCTGTTCCCAAATTTCCCCCAATATGTGTACCATTAATACAATCTTCCCTATTCGTTAGGACTAAATATAGTATATTATCACCCTAGTGGGATCACTTTAAGTCTTTTAAAAAAATTATCCTTTACTATATTAAAAAAATTCAGCCTCTTGATCACCTACAAGAGCTTCCCAGTATATATTTCTGCAATTTAAATCATCCATTATACACACATGATTACTTCTACATGCACGTTCTATCTCCTGCCACAGAGGACATGAAGCTTCCTTACTAAGATTAGGCGGTGTATATCGTAATCCTATAACAAGTTTATCCTTACCCTCCCCAACGTTTAGCCATAATGACTCAGTGTTAGTATCTGTTTTGATCGATGTGCTTTCACAAACATTGGAGAGTATCCCTAATATAAATTATCACCACTCCACCTCTCCTCCTGTTCCTATTTTTGTAAAAAATCTCCGACAAATCAAGCCATGACTGTTATCGCAATAACATCAAAATTATCTACACTCGCTAGCCCTCTTAACAAATCCATCTTGTTTTTTATTCTCCGGATATTCGGTCTTACAATTATCATACTTTACCTCCGTAGCTCTCTGCTCGTTTCTCCGCAGAGAATTTTACTCGGATACTATATATATTATTATCGTGTGGGTCTCCATTTGCTAGCAGTTGAAGCATATCTATATGTTGATATTCTTCTACTTTTCCATATTCTCAGGTGAGATTCTCATGTTGAATAATAGTAGTCCGTTCTGAGCTATATTATTGGCCATTTCGCATAAGGCAAACACGATTTTGAATACATGTATGTGCATTTAAAATTTGATTATGTCAATTATTTTTATGTCTAGGTGTTTGTTTTTTTCGATCGCTTGTTTTATTTCCTCTTTGTTGTGGTAACCTACCCTTATGACTACTTTGCGACAAATAAGGCTCCTGTTCAACGTCATATAGGGAGAAATTCTCTGTGTTAGTTCTATTTGTTTCAATGTTTGAACACCTTCTATTATTAGAAGTTTTTCTACGTCACTTTCGCGGTTGCGGATCACCATGTATCCATCTGGGCTGTTCAATGTGTGGATTAGCGCTAGCTTGAGTTCTCCATATAGTGCTTCCCATAGTTTTCCTTTGTCGGATTTTCTCCCTTGCTCGATGGCCTTGAGTGGTAATCGGAGACACTCGAGCCTGGTTCCTTTACCCAGGCGGGTGGTGTTTTCGCGATTTTTCTCCTCGATCAAAAGTCTGGCTCGCTCTAAATTGGGCTCCCTTCCGGGTTTCACTATACCCTACTTTTGAGTGAGAGTTATAGCAGTTGTCATTTTCTTTTGATTCATTTATTATTAGCTACGTTGTTTGTTCTGATATTTTTTTATTTTAATACTAGTAGAGGAGTCTAATTCACTTGGAAATTTCATCGAATCGAGTCCATTTTCTTTAAGCATTGCATTCATGCTCTATATTAATTAAATGTGAATGAAGTATACATGTTAAAATTTTCAAGTTAAGGATACCATCTATTTTAACTTGTATCGGTCTTTGTGTTAGCTTTCCTTGATGTTTTTACTGCGTAGGGAACCAGGGTTGTCTCTTTCTTCTCTTAAATTTCTGACTTGTTCTCTTTATTATTTTGTTTCTTTTGTACAAGAAACTGCCATTGTACTATGGTGGCAAACGTAGTTGATATACCTTTTGATTGCGCTTGAGCAAGTTTTCAACTGTGGGTTCCATTACATTCAGAGCATGTTTTTTGGAATATATTCGTGCAGTCTATGGTACTATATTCCTCTATCTTGTAAGTATATTTGTATAGACGTCTCTGTATGTTCTAAGTTAGGATATGCATACTGTAAGCAAGGAGTTCTTTTTCCACAACTTTTTTTTGCAATTTCAGAGGGTGGAGGGGAGAGGATGTGAAGCCAATTGATCTATATCTTTCACACTGCAAATGCACGCCATTGGCTATTTTTTGTACTTATATTAAGTTTATGCATATATAGGATGCAATTTTCCTCATAATATTTCAGTGGACGGAATAGATACCATAAACGGGGGATCCTATCCTTACTTTTCACCCGTCTTCTACAACTCTTACCCTTACACATTTCACACTTAAGCGATAAAACTTGGCCACTACTACACTCAGAACCATTCAAAAGTAGGACACAATTAACCCCGGAAGAATGCCTCCTTAAAGGATACGAAAAAGGGGAGCCTTAGGACCACGAGCCCAAAATATTGTGGAAGCGCTTCATAGGTCTGTTTTGGTAGGGGAGTCGTCTAATGTTTAACCTATGTACATATATATAGGTATTCAGGAAGCCAAATGAATCGTAATGGCATAAGACTTCCTTTATTTTTTATATTGTTTATGGAAGAGCGAGCCAAACTACAGATTGAGGTCGAAAACAATAAAAACAGAGTGCCTTGGCCGCTCGATAAGGAAGGAGATGGCGGGAAAGTCACTTGCAATGGAGAGAAGAGCCAGATTTGAGTGCTTACGATTACCACTCGGAAACATCCCGCAAGGAAGCAAACCCGATAAAGGAAAATTATATGAAGCACTCTACGGAAAGCTCAAGTTCGCTCTAATCCGCATTCTACACAACAATGATGGATACGAGGTGATCAGCAACACCGAAAGCGACGAAGAAAAACTTGTAACCATCGAGGGCGTTCAAACATTGGAAAAATTATGATTTACATCCAGAATTCCACACCTAATCACTGCGAATAGGGGCCTGCTTTGTGGCTTAGTAGACATATGCTCGTGAAAAATGGAATGAAAAAAGATCTAGTTCCCAGAGAAACCACCCTTTTCAGAAATACTTAACATAAGCGTAACCAAAACTAGAGAAAAAAAACAGACGTACAAAAGCCGACATAATCAATGCGGTTAGTATAATAATGAGTAGTAGCATGAAGGTGGCTACTCATTGATACAATAACCGCATACAATCACTGAATACATTACATTTTACCTTACTAGTGACATAATCAAATTTGGAATCCATACGCACGTATTCAAAATAGTGTATGGAACATCCGAGATGACCAATGAGACTAAACGGACTACTCTGATTTAAAATGAGGATTTCACCTCAGCATAGCGATAGGCTTCAACTGCTAACATATAAAGACTCATACGGCTATATGATGCTTCGAATCGAGCCAAGCTGCTCAGAATGTAGACAAAAAGCCTATTATTGGAGAGACTGCAGGGAAACTAGAAAAAGAAATGCCGCAACTGTGAAGCGTCACATCAGATAATGACAATGGTGTGCCATATCCGGAAAGAAAACATTCTAAGAAAGAAAAATCAAGAAAAGGAGGAAACGGAAAGTAAACACAACGCGACATATGCAAGCGCAGCCAAGGCCACAATTTATGAGGTGAGGGAAACAAAGACCCACCTCATTGTCACAAACTAATCATCTATGAAAGTATTAACGAGTATACTATACCCACACGTCATGAATATAGGCAAACCAGGCACTTCCGTGTAAACTTTAAATAACATGCTTGTGACAAGTGGAATGAAGTTCTGTTTCCCAGATACCTCACTCTTTTCAGAAATACTTTGCATAGGTGTGGCCAAAACTATTGAGTGACACCCAAACACGCAAAGGAAACATCCCACGAGGACTAAACTATCCAACAAGAAATTTAAGACTTCAACAATGAAAGGCAAAAAGACGACAACGAAAAGAAAAGAAAAATAAAAGACCACTAAATGCAACACAAAGAGGATTAAGACCAAATTTCTTATAGTACGCAATAGAAATTGACAGGATAAGAAGAAAACTGAGTATTCTGTAAATTAATACTGGTGGATCGTGCTCCAAAACATCTACTCTGTGTAACATCTTTAGAGAAAATGATCACAACACAATAACAATATCAGGGTATGGAGTAAATCTGAAACGTAGAAAATGAAGATCTTCAACTATTCCGTCTTAAATGCAAACCTAAAGAAGGGTAAGCCCAATGACGAGGTGACCATTGCTACAAGAAAAGGCATTGACTTCAAGGAAATAAACACCATCGCTGAATACTACATGGCTATAAATGTTGAAACCAAAATATTGTCAATAATAATAGCTATAGGGTATCAACAGGCAAGACAGAATTAAATTGCTTTGCACAACCTCGTGATAATCTTCGACACAGGCTTTCTCCCACCATTCATGGGAGACCTGAATATCAGGTGCAGAACGAAAGGCTACAAACGAAATGGAAATATAATTGGTGAAAACTTTGAAATGTTCATCGAAATAAATATATATAAGAGGATAATCTCGAATTTTCCAACATACCACACAAACATGGTTTTAACGACACCAGACGTACCGCTAACAGCCATTACATGCAACCCATCTATGTTCGAATGTAGACCATGTTGGAACTCTACTGATTCGAAATCAAAACCCGATACAAGGGCCAGTACCAAAGAGAAATAATTGCAACAGGTCGAACTGGGACAGGTACTAGAAGGAATTCCTCAACTTTGCCCCACGTAATCTAATAGATGCTAACTTGGAAGAAATCGACGCAGAAAATATATGCATGAAAATAGCTATCATCGCAGTAGAATCGCAGCAGAAAACAACCTCCATAGAACCCGACATCGCACCCTACCTACCTTCAATTGACAGAAGTTATCAAGAATAAGAACAAACATATAAGCGACAAACGATGGGATTACTCCTATCGGACTTAGCCAAACAAGTTACACGGCACTGTCAGAAAGAAGGAAGGTATGTGGCATCTCATAGAACAAAGGCAAAGGACTATATTAAATATCATAGCAAAAAAAATAAATGAATGAAGAAACCGTAATAAAATTAAAAGATACACAACATGATTGAAGAAGATCTCCAAGGATTAAAATATCTTTAAAAACGACAAAGGTCAGATAATGGAAAAATGTTTAGAACCTATTGAAAGTCATTGTTTTCAATCACTCCCAAAGATAACGCGTATTTTAGCCCATAACTTGACTTGGTCGACGAAAATCTAGGTAACAACATAAGAGAACTTCTACCTCGCTAGTCGTCGAAGAACATAAGGAAGAAGTAATGTGATCTCAGGCCACAGGAAAAACGGACAAAGTAAAAAGCGTCATCAACTCATTCAAGCTGGAAGCGCCATGGCAGACCCCTCTTGTATCACCAAACAGCCCTAAACAAGGCCCCCTGCAATATACTAAATGCTATGAAGAACATCTAAAATGCTTGCATATACACAGGATACTTCACAGATGATCTTCGTCCTGAACAGGAAAACCACTCAATCTTTTCACCAGCTACAGATCTAAATCGCTTCTGAACTTCATAGGAAAAGTCTTCGAAAATATCTTGAACATAAGACAATATATTGAAGAAAATAACCTAAATAACTAATGCCATCGACTATCGAAGGCACTTCATTCATCAGAAACTCTTTTTCAACAAGAAGAACGGAAGGAATCTTGCCGCATAAGATTTTCGCTCTCGAAGACTCCTTATTTATTTGAAGTTCGTACAGAGGTTACCTGAAGAAACTAACCTACCTGCTCGGTCCTCAAAAAGCCACACATCCTCATCACTTTTCTCCTCCGACACTTCTTCTCACCTGCTATTCATCCTCTTCCATCTCATCATACCCTAGTTCCATCTCATACGAGGGTATATAGAGATTATAATGTTATTCATCCAGCGTTCATATTTTAATATATCTGGCTAATTTCAGCACCTTTTCCTGCCTCAGGGGCACATCGTCTGGTTGGAGAAGACGGCAATCATAACCTAGTTCAAACTATTCCCTTTGCTTTGAAAATGCATAATTTGATGCTTTCGGGAAAGCAGGTTTGAGGAATAGCCCACTGCGGAACTCGGAATCATTGGAATCCTGTACATTGGAACTTCACTGCAACCTCTTGAGTGTTCCAAAAGAAACCTTAGGATCTCGGCAAGACCACAGAAGGACATATAACCGTCTCTTTGTATGCGGAGAGCAGTGAAAAATATCCAAAACTCAGAGGGGGCGGTACCCCTAGGGGTAAGAGTTGATTCGACCACCATCCAGCAAAATGTCTGTCATGAATCATCCCTCGACGGGCCCCATCCAGTTTAATCCATTTATCCCATAATTCATCCATGGCAGCAACCCCATACTCAGCACAAAAAGCCCCAAGAGAGGCAAGGAAAGCTCATTATTTCTCTAAAGGAAAGAAACTATAAAAAAGCTTTCCCCAGACAAAATAATATACAGGCTCGAACTTTAATCAAGCAACCAATCAAAGAAAGAGGAACACAAGGAAGTTGGGGGTATGCCACCCTCGGCCTAATGGAAAACACGGAAGGTGCCAAGAGGGTCCCGCTCAGGGTCCTCGAAGGCCACTCGAAACCGGACAAAGAAAATAACCTTCCTACAATTTCGTAGAGATCGGAGTCATGGCTATATTGCTCTCTGCGATATTGATAAGGACCTGGGCAGCTTAGTCAGCAAGAATGCAACAAAAAAATCTAAAGAAAATTGGACTGGCTACCTGGACACTCTATGCCGTAATAACCAAGAGAACGGTCATCTGCAGGTGCCTCGATCCTTGGAACGAGGGGCAATCCGGGGATGGGATTAAAACCTAAATTGAAAAGAACCAAACAAGAGCAAAGGTCGAAGAGATTGTAAAATTTAAAAAAACAGTCCGGAGATGAATACACCCATGTATTCAAAGCAGTTTTTAAGGAAAGAGAAATGGCAACCAAAGCTACTAAACAAGAACTCTTGACATTCTACACAAAAATAGCACCATACCAGATAGAGAGTGAAACCTTCATCTCTCCAGGTCTGCTTCAAGTGCTATGCTCTCGACAACACCCAACAAGAGAATATAGATACCAATGTAAAAAAATTCTGAATGTTCAAGCAAAGAACACAGTATGGAGAACGGCAAGAGCCCTTAAAAAAATGTGCAAACTGTGGAAACCCACACCGCCCTCTTGTAATATCTTACTCTAAAAAACAAAAGGATGGCCATGATTGAAGAGAAAGAAAGAAAGAATAATATCACGTACGCAGCAGCAACTGCAACAAAACTGACATAAGATCAAAAAGGAATCATAAATATCGAAGGTGAGATGAGACCGTACGTAATGTTGTTCATTTTGCATACACAGCTCGTTAATATAGCCAAACCCAGATCTTACTCAGAAAAACTAAACAAGATGCTCACTTGTTTCCCTGAAAATACACATTCAAACGACCTTTATCGTATCTAGATTACCCCTGAGCAGGAAACCGAAAAAGAATCACCCTCACCAACAGAAGAGCAAACAGACAGCGATACCATAGTCGCTGAAGAAGAAAAGGAAATCAGTGAACATATAAAATTACTCCAACAGAAGTTAGAAAAAGCGAAGGAAAGAGAAACGGCCAAAAACAATACTGAAAAATACAACATAAAAATTTACCGAGCTAACTCTTCCCCATTGCCATCAATTACCAAACAAAAAGATATAGTTGAAGGACTTATCAAAGGAAAATTCAAATGGGATTATGACTTGGACTACGATGAAGCTGAGATAAACAATGCCCTTAAACTCTCAGAAAACTCATGCATCAACCTTCCCAATGAACAATTCAAGAAGAAACGGTCAGGTCAGATAAGGTCACCTGCCAAATGTGACAAGAACAAATCAGAAAAGACAACTAACAGTAAGATTGATCAAATCGTACGTTACTTAAATAATCTCAAGATCCTTTTCCTGAACGTCGACGGATGGAGATCCAAGAGACTCATATTCAGCAATATAATAAGAAAAATAGACACAGATATCGTAATAATAACCGAACGCGGGATTAATCTACAAGAAGAACACATAAAAATTCCAAATGCACAATAATAGCAACAAACCCTTCCCAAACACGCTATGACGGAACAGCTATGGGGTGACCCCTAACTTTATTAGAATATTCCACTGCCCGTCATCAGCAATTTTTATATGGGACTTGAATGCCAGGCGTCGGTAAAGAGGATATATATGACATTAATGGCAACGACAAGAACCTGAAACTCCTCTTGAGGAAGCAAATAGTGCAGAGGGAAGTACTCGACTTCCCAACATTCCTATCGGAAAGGTCCTCAACCACTATGAACATCATTCTGACCAACCTGAATTTAGCTTTCAATATTCACACCTTACCCAGCCTCGATCACATTGGGTTTGTCACAAAAATCTCCACCTCAGCCATTGTCGTAGAATTGCTCATAGTCTGGTCCAATAATTATTCTAGTCCTTGATCTGGACACACCGCTTTTGTTTAAGTCGATGGTATTGACCCTATGACTCAATCTACGATCATATATATATATATATATATATATATATATATATATGAGGAATTGAACCACATTCTCCGAAGACAATTTAATTCAGAACAGTTTCGGTTTATCTCACACTCTTTTTCAACTGACACTGGGTAGAAAATTTAAGAGAAGTGCATATAAGCATAACACAAGATCCCCTCTTTTTTCCCCCAATCCCCTACTTGTGGCTAATCTGGGGGGGGGGGGTTAGGCCTAAACATATTAAAGGGCTGATATTTAACTATTTTGTTTATATGCTTTCTTATTATAGGATTAAAATAAAATTGACCCTCAGGTAGATTTAAATTAGGAACTGACGATATCAAGCTCGATTCTACGATGCTTCTCTTGACATAGTTAGCCGATTTAAATACCATTTTACTTCCATTGAAATCGATCGTATGATTCTTGTCTCTAACATGGCAAAATATTCCACTGCTTTCGCTGCCCACTCTAATATCTCTTTTGTGTTCGTACAATCTCTTGTCTAGATTTCTCCCCGTTTCCCCTATATAAACTTTATGGCAATCGTTGCATGGTATTGCATATACTCCTATGTTATGATGTTCTTTGGGTTTCCTGGCCATCATCAATTGGTTTAAGGAATTATTATATTTAAAGGCTAGATTAATACCCGCTTTTCCAAATATGTCCTTTAAACTATTTATTGATGGAGACATGCAAATTATTCAAATTATTAAAAAAGGTATTAAAATCATGGCCATTAGGCAATACAGAAAATACATTGACGATGTATTTTTTGTATGGCCTAATGGCTATGATTTTGATACCTTTTTTAATAATTTGAATAATTTGCATGTCTCCATCAAATTTAAATATGAATGGGAATATGATAATAGATTACCCTTTTTAGATGTCCTCATTAATAAAGATCACCATGAATTAAGACTTGACTTGTATAGGAAACCAACCCACTCGAATGCCTATATACATTATTTTTCGTTTCACGATAATACTGTTAAAAAATCGGTAATTTCCAACCTTTTCCTTAGAGCATACAAAATATGTCATCCTTCCTATTTAGATGAAGAAATTGTCATTAACAGGACCATTTTTTCTAATTTGTATTACCCCGATTGGTTCATATCGTCTGCCCATTTTGCAGCTAGGAAAACATTCTATGGTAATAAGCCTTCCCGCACTAACGACTTCAACAAATGTATAACATTGTCATTTAATAATAAATTAAATAGTTTAAAGGACATATTTGTAAAAGCGGGTATTAATCTAGACTTTAAATATAATAATTCCTTAAACCAATTGATGATGGCCAGGAAACCCAAAGAACATCATAACATAGGAGTATATGCAATACCATGCAACGATTGCCATAAAGCTTATATAGGGGAAACGGGGAGAAATCTAGACAAGAGATTGTACGAACACAAAAGAGATATTAGAGTGGGCAGCGAAAGCAGTGGAATATTTTGCCATGTTAGAGACAAGAATCATACGATCGATTTTAATGGAAGTAAAATGGTATTTAAATCGGCTAACTATGTCAAGAGAAGAATCGTAGAATCGAGCTTGATATCGACAGTTCCTAATTTAAATCTATCTGAGGGTCAATTTTATTTTAATCCTGTAATAAGAAAGCATATAAACAAAATAGTTAAATATCAGCCCTTCAATATGTTTAGGCCTAACCCCCCCCCCCATAGATTAGCCACAAGTAGGGGATTGGGGGAAAAAAGAGGGGATCTTGTGTTATGCTTATAGGCACTTCTCTTAAATTTTATACCCAGTGTCAGTTGAAAAAGAGTGTGAGATAAACCGAAACTGTTCTGAATTAAATTGTCTTCGGAGAATGTGGTTTAATTCCTCTTCTTTTCTTGCGATATTGCATTAATTTTTACCATATTAATATATATATATATATATATATATATATATATATATATATATATATATATATATATATATATATATATATATATATATATATATATATATATATATATGCTTTAATTCCTACTGAACGTGCGAAACTGGTTAGAGGCGGGTTGTGCCGTAACCTAGGATTCTCACTATAAAAGTCCCACTTGTTACTGGGGGGAGGTATGTGATTGTTGAATTCTAAGAGTGCATAATACAGGTTGAATAAATTAGCCGAAGGGATTCCTAATTAAAGTCTTGCCAAGGGTACGTCAAAAAGGAGGAGCCACAAATAAACACACGAACAAAAAATGAACTTTACTTTACACAAAAATAATAATTAGCAATAGTTAAACGCGCAAAATTAAGGATTAAATATTAAACACTGATGTTAAGCGTCTAGATTTATAATGACTCAATGGGAGTATCAATCACTTTTAATTAAATAGGTAATTTAAGAATAGAGGGGCACTGGGTTTACAGATTACCATTAATTGTGATGGATTGGAGAGACGACTACTCAGGTCCAGACGGGGTGGTTCGGGTGGCGTTAACATGAGTTCTCGGGGAGAGGGGGGATGAGACGACGGGTTCGGGGCTGCTGACTGCAGTTCCGGTTAGTTCACTCCTAACTGGATGTGACACTAACAAATAGTAACTTCCAGTAACTATTTGGATGTTCCTTTTCTTTCTCAAGTTACGTTGAGCACAGAGCGTATTCTTATTGTCACAGACTCTGCGGGGCGGGATTTGCCCCAGGAACACTTTGAGACAGCGACCAAGTTGACTCGGCGGCGCGTTGGCAGTCGATACGTTACGACAGTGACTCTCGTTCAACGTGAGGGTTACGCGTTACGCAAGTAGGTTTGGGACAGTGCTCTAGAGGGATGAACGGCGTTGTTATTTATACCGCGACTGTGTGAAATCGAGAGAGAGATTCCATTCACGACAATTCGCTTATCGCAGCGCCTTCTGGACAATTTCCATGGTGTCATAAAGAAGGCAAATAGAATTTAGGCTTCTCTGTGAGATAGGCCTTCTTTCGTCAGACTTCCTGTCGCCTGTTGGGGAAGGGTGAGGGGGAGAGAAAGGAGACGAAGGTCAACTCAAAAGACAAATTTCTTTCGTTCCCACGATTGTCTGGCGGCATGCGAGTATGTACGTTCCATACCCTCACACCCATACAAATTGAAATACCGAGAAGGAAAATCAACATAGGAGCAAAAAACAATCATAAATATCGAAGGTGAGATGAGGCCGTACCTCATGTTATGCATTTTGCATGCACAGCTCGTTAATATAGCCAAACCCAGATCTTACTCAGAAAAACTAAACAAGATGCTCACCTTAAACTAAAACCCATTTGTTTCCCCGAAAATCCACCTTCAAGCTACCTTTGAAGGTGCATACTAACCCCATTTTACCCATTTTACTGAGTACATATAACATCGCCTCTCTTAATGACAGCCCTCTAGAATAAATATGTAGATTCCCACCTAACAAATATCTCAAACCTAATTATAGAAGCTGATTCACTTCATACCTTCAAAACAAATTATAGAACAATCCCCGCCCCTTCATGGACCGAAGATATCAAGTCAAAATGCAAGATATCTACTCCACGTTCGAGGAAATTCGTCATTAGGAAACAGCAGAAATAGGTACGTACGACTGAGAAATCTAAGAACCCATGTAAATAAACTGATCAATGAAATACGCACACAACCTGGAACAATGTAATCGAAAGAATGGACATTAAGGAAGGCCCCTGAAGGTTCTGAAACCAGTATAGAAATTTAAAAGTTTCCGAACCAAAAGAGAAAATGCTTTTTAAAAAAAAGGAGAGGTTACGATAGACACCGACAGAGAGATAAAGGATCGTTCCAAGAATCACTGATCGACAATCTCCTCCGTCACCCAGGAGAAAACTCCCAAACTACCAAAACTACAATGTGGCTTTCGAACAACGAGTGGTAGAGCAACAACAAGTAAGGGAACCCGAATTCTCACCTTACTCACGGGTAGATGAAACCCGCGAGCAAAGGAACCAAAGAAGACCCTTCACTCTATAAGAACTTAAAATAGCCTTGTGATCATTTAAGCAAAGAAGCCCAGGTATTAGTGAAATCAATAAACACCACTTAGCAACACGCCAGACAATATACAACTGTCATTTCTCAAAATCTTCAACGCATAGCTAAACATAAGGCCTTTTCCAGCCCCTTTGAAGACAGAGACTGATATTCTTCCCAAAACCAGGAAACCAAAACAACACATCGACATCTACTGACTGATCTCACTTCTTAATGAAAAGCTTAGAAATTTCTTAGAAGATAACGGTATGCAGAACAATCAACAACATGGATTCAGAAAACATCAAGGCACCGAAACAGCACTGGCACGCATCACTGAAACGGTTGCAGTCGAACTGGCAAAGGACAACAGAGTGAAGTTAACAGTCCGCGTTGTTGCCAAGGCATTCGATAAAGTATGTCCCCAAGGACTAAAGCTAAAACTAGCTGCCCTCGGAATAGAATCAAACCTCACACGAATCCTCTGCAGTTATCTTAATGAAAGAAAAGCAAGAATTTTTATCAATAATTACACCGGCAATGCCTTCACTTTAAATGCAGGTGTCTCGCAGGGAGCGGTTTCAGCCCCATGCTCTATACCGCGTATACGAAAGACCTCTCCCAACACTCGAATGATTTGGCAATGTACATCCAACTGGAAGATGATGTCTCTCAGATCATTACAAGCGAACGTAAGAATCTGAGAGACATCGCGCAACGAACTGTTCGCGAAGTCATAAATATCAACGATTTCGAGGGAGCAAACAAAATACAAACAAACGCTGAAAATTTCCGGACAATTTCCCTGAAAAGAAAAAAAAAGACTCATCAAGTCACTGCGTACAACATCGAGGGTAAATTCCTCACGTTAACGAGAAAATTAATCAGTCAAAGATCGTTCTCTCTTTCTTATACAGGTTTAGTAACTTCACAGAGAAAGACAAAAGAAAGCTCTACTTTTGTCTTTCCGATTCATACCTTATCAAAGACAAAGATCCTACAAATGCAGTGGAACCGAAAACAAGCGACCCGCTTCATACCCAACACATCGAGGAGAGATCGGACACTATCAAGCGTTCTGCAACCAAAGGACAAGCCTAAAACCGATTTCCCAAATCATCCATGAACGCGCCCAGAAAATATGGCATAAAATAGAATTAAACTTCCCAAACGGAGTTCTGAACATAATCAAACTGACGGATAAAGAAAACAGGAAAATAAACTTAAGGCAAAACTTCGAAAGCAGTAGAAAAGATTATATGTAGATAAGCTAGAACCACTATAGAGCTAAAAAGATCAATAAATGACAAAAAAGAAGAATACAAACGAGCATACAATAACTTAAAAGCACAAGAGTGCATGCATCACTTTAAAAAAACAAAACAAAGAATAAAAGAAACTCGAAAGCGCGAAAGAGATCAAAATATGAGAATAAAGGCTAAAATGCTAACCTAAAAAAAACAAGACATCTTAAAAGGAAAACAAACCAATAAACAAAAACTCAAGAGAACAAAGGCTCATATGCTCAAATATAAACATAACAATAATATAACTGCAAGTCAATCAAAAACAGAACAAAAGCGTTAGCCAGGCAACATGGCACACATCACCATTACCCTCATTCTAATCATTTATCATAATCTTCCCCTATCCTCATCCGAATCATTAACATTACTCATCCCTCACTTACATAATGATCTATACCTACCCTGTCTTTCACCACCACACACATTCAATTCTTTTACTATCTCGATCCTGATTCTTGGATTTGTGGTTCGGATTTTACGTTAATTATTAAGTCCAAATGATGGTAATGTTCTATTATATTCACTTATTCTTCTAACTAAGGAAAAAGATTAACTTAGATCAAGTTCTTATCTCTTGTATTATTTCTCATTTCATCCTCCTCATTCTCCTCCTCTTCTCTTCTACCCCTCCTCCCAACTCATGCCCCGCGGACATACTAATTCCCCGCAGACACGAGTCTCCAGCTAACCCCCATGCCTTGAGGCGAGGATCACCGTCTGAACGAACGTCTTCCCGAGGCCTTATCTCGTCTGGTTGACGAAGAATGGCGCCACACCATTCCCTTGAGACTGCCATGCCATGGAGGCATGCTAGCGAGCAAGCTAACACAGTATTTATTCGGAGGTCTCCTGTTACTCAGGAGAGAATACCGTCCGCTTTACGCGAAGATACATTCCCTCGTCTCGAGTCGAACCTCAGAGCTAGAAGGTTTGGTCGGCTAGACTAATTGCCGTAAATTTTGGCCATAGTCAATAGGCAAATTCGTGAAGCGGCATCTCCTCGGAGAATTGCGCGACCCACTCATCTCATCCCGTTTAAAGAATACTTCGCCCCCTCGTTTGAGATTACTTATTCCCGCATCCAAGAGCATCTTGTTCCGAGTTCAAGAATATCTCGACTCCACTTTCAAGAGTAATTCGCCTAGGATTCAAAATTACCTCACTCGTGCCTGAGGTAATCCACTCCCGCCGTTGAGATTTCTTCGCCTGTGCAATAAGATTATCTCACCCTGACGAATCCGAGCTTTGGCTCCCCTTCCCCCTTCATTAAGAGTCAAGTCTATAAGGTAAAAGCAATTCCAACCTTTATACTCCGTCACGAAGATTATCCCCTATTGTCATCGTTTTTCTTTCTGACCGAGTTAAGCATTTATCCCCTGATTGTCGCTTTAGTCATTGAGTCATTATTTCCTTTTGAGCCCGAAATTAATTCTCAATTTATCCCTATGTACATGTTTCCATATTTATCTTGTTTTTGTTATTAAACCTTTATTGGGGGTTTTAATCTTTTAATATCATTGAATGAAACTTAGCATTTAAAAAACTCATCCCGGCCAACGAATACGCACTCGCATAGATATAATTGCTTTAAACTTCCCGAACCCAAGGAGTACTTACTGTCCCGCCTCATTAGCTTGGTACAGCCGGTCATCTCTCGGCTGCCTGCAACGTAAGTGTAATTGCCTTACGATACCACGACACCCATAAAATATCAGTATTATGAAAAAGAAACATGGTGGCAACTATTGTGTAGGACCATCTAGGAATAGTTGCGTTCAAGAATTGATAGTCAGCTACACCCCAGTGTGGTGGTGCACCATCTTGTTTGTTTTAAAACTACCCGTTATGCATTTTACCACACCAAACATTCGCTTTACGGTGATCCCTCTCGTGGCCTAACACATGTTGGTTTTCTGTTCCCCATATACGAGCGTTGTACCTGCCTATCATCCCCGAGTGTAAAAGGTAACCTCAGAAAAAAACGTGTTTAATTAAGGTAATCATTTTCCGCATCAATTCATTTCAGATTTTCTTTAGTTAAAATAACACGTCGGGGGTGATCGTTTAGCTCTAAGGCTTGAACGATTTTCACATTGTGCTATACAAACGCAACCTTTTGTGAAAAACTTTAACCACTGTTCTCTGTGATAAGTCAAATTTCCTTGAGAAACGACAAGGTGATCTCAGAGGGTTGTTGTTGTTATTTTTAATAAAAGCTTCCCAGGACCAGATGAGCTAGGCTCCCTCTGACCGCTTGTGAGTTTAAGAGAAAAGGCTTTGATTCAAAGACCCTGTGCTTTAGGATCTGTCAACGTTACCACAATTAAGTGGGGTCGTGTTTATTTTCTGAGACTGTCCTGGAGGACCAAGTTAGAATGGAAGAAGTCCGTTGCATGTTGTAGAAATTTTATAGCAGCCCGTATGCTAGCGGCTCATGCAACATCTAGCTTCTGAGGGCTGCGTTGTAAAGCAATACACACAACATCAATAGTTGTTTCATTCGTGCGTGGCCGACCAGTTCCTTTGAGGTCACTAACACTACCATTCTCTTTAAATTTCTCATACCAACCCTTGGCATTCTTAACAACTGGAGGATATCGTCTGTATTCATTTCTGAATCTTCGTCGAACTATAATTGGCGATTTTGTTTCATGATAAACAGAATGCTTCGTTTTCTCCTTCATAGACGCCCTTTTGATACTCACGAATGTAGCGCCACCTGATGAGGATAAAATGTCTGACATTTCAGATATGATTTTTCATAACGAGAGAAAGGCTTTATGTTCACCCTGTATATCTTGTGTCATAGAAAATTCTTTCATTTTACTTTGATGTTAAATTTCATAATACTGATATTCACTTATTATCATATGTATCAATGATTCCTGGTAATAAAGAGCTATCAATGACCAGTAAGTGGATTCGAGGCGGGTCACATCCATTCAAACGAGGCGTTCAAGAGAAAGAAAAGAGCAGGATAGTTCTTCTCATTGAAATCTTCCCTATAATAGTGAAAAAGAAATATACTGACGCAAAAGTACAAAACGAAAATGAAAAACATTTATTCACATACTTTTAAAGGTCATTGAGCAAATAGTTTCACCAAGTGCCACTATCATTTTTGCATTGTGCACCAATTTCCCTTTATTCCCAATTAACTACGCCTATTTCCTCTTGTGGCGTGTGTAAATTTCAATATTTTCACTCTCAACATACTGTTTCAATCGATTTTTTAATCAATTTATCGAACTCCTTTGAACGATATATCGAGGGAGAGGATTCCAAGGAGTAGCTACTGTATTTTATAAGCGAAAGTTGTTCGCAATATTAGAATGAAAACCTCAATGAATTGGCTTAAACCAGTTATGATATGGTTAATTTCTAGCCTAAAGGCCTGAAAAGCAAAGTGGGATTCAGTTTAGGAACACGAATGAAAATTTATAAACTTTAACGAGTTCACCCGAGAATTCGCCGATTTTCCAATAAGCTAAACCCGGATCTTCAGCGCCTTTCTTCTTACGGTATGTTTATTACTTTTATTACTTTGAGACTGAGTTTTGTGGTACATCATTGAACTCTAAGCTTATTAAATTATTATATTTCTCTAAAGAAGTTACTTACCACTAAGACGCGAGAACCAATGAGAGCACCTCCGTCAGAAAATTTGTAAGGATAGATCTATAAAGAAAGGGGTAACGCGGGGAAAAATGAAAATGTGGGGAAGATTGTAGCCGCAGATCCACCCTCGGGCGTTGTGGCCAGGAAGGTACGTAAACATCTAGATATCTGCTGCAGCGTGGTGGCCCTTGCTACCTCGAACCCCCCTCCCCCTTTTTGAAGAGTATTTCAGAAAAGAAGGGTAACCAAAGTAAAACAACGCACTTCAATTGTTGTGAGCGAACCATTGATTCATATAGGGAAAAAACACCTTTATATTTATATTGAAAGTCAGACAGAGGCTTTTATGCGCCAATTTTGATCCCTAATTTTTTTTTTTTTTTTAATGTAAGATCGTCAGAAATGGATGTTATTTATATAAATGGAATCTAAAGTTTCCCCGCTTATGGTGAGTTCTCATTTTACATATATGACTTTTGTTATGTCTAACTTTACATTTCGTGATATTAAACTTTAGTAAACTTTAAAAGAACTCTCCCATTAAGTTTATCTAAAGCCCATATCAAACAGGATGCTGTGAAATGCGTACTGTGTTGCATTGCAGGAGATGCGTATTACTGACATATCATCTGAACCCAATTAAGGATTTCCTCTCCAAATATAAGTGAAATATTTGCATCGAAAGCATCGCAGAATCATGCAATTTTAGACACTAACGCCAATATACCGATATTATAAATCCAAATGATTATTATATTATTATTATTATCTGGCAAATTGTGCAATTCAGCCAAATTAACACGTTGTTCAAGGTTGTCCCATAGATTTTCGATGGGGTTGAAATCCGGTGATTTTGCAGGAAAATGCAGATGTGTGATTGTTTCTGAATTTCCATCATGTGAGTCAGTTACAGTTCGATTCCAGTGAAGACGGTAGTTGTCATCCTGGAAGACAGGGATCGAAATGCTACGTTCCGCGTTAAGATGAACGGAAAACGTCAAAACCTAGTCTTCTAGCCGCTCGATGTAGGCCTGTATACTGATCTAAATTGTGTTTCACTTCAACGAAAGGAATCATTTCCGCATAATTAACAACCTCCCAGTACATCAGAAACCATCTGTCAGCCTGAATATCACCCTGCACACATGAGGTCTTTGATAAAAACGAAGCAGGGTGTCATTCAGATCAAGCAGAAACGTGATTCGTCTGACCAGATAACGCGTTTCTAGTCATCTGCGGTGCACTGTTTGTGTCTTTAGACCACTGTAACCGGTACCTTTGTGTGCACAAGAAAGCAAAGGCCTCTTGCGTGCCACATTGCTTCATATGTTCATGCTATGTAGTTCGCTTCGGAGTGTTCTTTCAGTAATGGGTACCAACGGACTGGCGTTGACGTCTTGCAGCAATTTTTGCCTTGAAGCGAAGCAATTTTTAGCTAGAAGGCGTGAAACACTCCGGCGGTCGTGGTCCATCAGTAACGTCTTTCGTTCACTATTTTGCCAGGAATTTCTTCTAGACCGAGATTTTTGCCATAGCTGGTAGACGCGTATGAACGTGTGGGTGTAGTTAAACTTACATCCTTCACCGGCTGGCCTCGGCGCGCTCGAAGATGATCACTCCTTTTTTCAACTCAGTAACATCGACTTTGCGGCCCTATTTTACATACAGTGTGCGAATCGGACACTGCTCCGTACGACCTTTGCCAAGTCTATGACACCCGTCACGCACTTTCCAGTGTAGCAGCTGTCATTTTTGGACAGTTACTACAAAAGTTTTTAAAATGCCCTTGGCATTTTCTCCATTTAAGAGCTTACACATCTCGCAGGAAATTCATGTAGGACGCCCCAATTTATGTACAACATTCCAATGCTGTTTTTACCCACTATGTATTAGTACGGTTGTTACCAACCAAACATAACCTTGGCCTGCCGCAGTTTAAATTAGCCAATCAGAGTCGTTCTCCTTTTGTCCTTGTATCTCTCCCATACTCAAAGCCACTCGTGCTCTCTCCACTTGAGTCTATACCTCGTGTCACAGTCGTGTGTTTATATTAATCAATGCCCATCACTTATCAAAATTTCATTTATACTAATTTAAATACGATTGCTACTCTCAAATGTATGTTTCCAATCTTCTCCCTTGCTCTTAATTATATCTATTTTCCCTATCTGCGCAAGAAATCGCAGCCCACATAATATATATTTATATAAATTATTGTATATGTATAAATACCCAATGATACAGATAATATAAATATAAATATTGCCAATCTATTGAATTCCTAGAAATATTTACCTGGTTCCTCATCTAAAGCATTTATTCCCGATTCTCGTTCGTTTTTGCTTGTGTATCATTCCCATTTGTAACGAAACTCGTTTTCAGTGAACTAAATACCTTCAACTCCCCTTTACTTATATATAAATTAAAATAAGGTTAAGGATTAAGTTATCTAGGATAACATAATCATTGACCATTGCTTTATAAACTATTTTCAACACGCCACGTGAATACTATTTATCTAGTGAACTTATATATATATATAATATATATATATATATATATATATATATATATATATATATATATATATATATATTAGAATGAACCACCGACATATACGTCACTTCTACCCAATTTGCGTGAACGTTCAAGGTCAACGAGTGACCTTGACGCAACTCTGGTCACGACTAGATGGGGGATAGAAGTAGGGGGAAGTTGGACCCGGAGGAAGTTGGGGTCTAACTTCCCTGAACGTGGACGAGTGCGAAGGATTTAAATTCAAAACAATTGTCTAAAGTTGGCTGCGGGCTATGAGGCTTATGAAAAAGTAGAAACAAAATATACTTTAATATTTACACAGTTATAGACAATAAATAAATTGAATAGAATAATGGCAATGGATACTCGATGTACACAAGAACCGAACTAACAGAGCTACTTGGTGTGGGCTCTACGGTGGGGGGGGGGTCAAGAGGCGATACAAGCCTCTGTACATACGCACACAGACACAGGGATGACAGGAGAGGTAGCCACACATGATTCGTCTCAGCCTAGCTTGGGTTAGAGGCTTTAAGAGATGGAACGGGGATCGGATGTTATTCGAGGGACTTTAACCACGGGGAGTTGAACCTCTAGTAGTAACACTAACTGGAGAGAGTATTCGTGCCAAACAAAATGGACCAAAACCAAAGATGGGCCAATTGGCTGGGGCTCCAGATCCTTCGGTATAATTCTAGTCTTCGGCTCGTAGAAGACTGGAGCGCGATCGAGAATGATGTGTTTCGTTGTAAAAGACAGTCATATACTGTCGCTGCCCAATTGGGACCAACAATATATAAGGACTAGCCAGAACCGTTACTGCCTCCGCCAGGGTGGGCGCGGGTGAATCTCTCCACGAACCAACACAGCGCTTGAGAGATGGGAAGTACTCACGCGGGAGTTTCTTGATAACGCCCTGGGAGACGACAGAAGCGCGCGTTCGAGATTCCAATCCTCGTTATCGCAGAAAGCAGTTCGATATTCTGACTCTTCCCACGGTCCTCGCCCACATGGACTAAGACCGTGGTTTCGACAGGGCCCATGGCGACAAGGATCCTTCATTCTCGACAATTCCTCCATTCCCAAGATGTTCCTTTAAAAAAAAGTGACATCTAACAACCGCTGGATGGGTATTAAAAGTCTCAAATTTTCCCGACCTCAAGGGGAGGACAATTAGGGGATACCTGACCTTGAACGGGTCGCGCTTTGGTGACTTGGACATATTTATGTACAAAGAGTATCCAGGGACACAAGAAATAATTGAATTCGACAAGAACATAAGGGCTACAAGAACTAACATTCGTTCAAACGGAGGTCGATCACCTATGGTCAATAACGTCCTAGCGCTTCACAAAAAAAATAATACACAAAGATAAAAAAACACAATACATAAAGATACAAAAGGGAAATATAATATACAGGGAATTAATTGCTCCGAACGATACATGGGGTTACCGGATCGTTCTTGATTTGTTGACGGAGAAACTTATTGTCCGAATATATACATTTTAAACAAGAGGAACAAAATTAAACATAAAAGTTACAAGCATAAAATTGATCCTAGATTAGTTTGGATAGGCTCAAAAGGGTTCCTACTCAAACTATCAGCAACACAATTATCGGATCCTTTTATATAATTGATTTTAAACTGTTACTCCTGGAGGTATAATCTCAAGCGCATAAGGCTACCATTGTTGCTTTTTACATTTCGCAAATATGCGAGGGGCTTGCGATCCGTCTCTACAATGAACTCTTTACCTAATAAATACATTCTAAACTTCTGCATGACCCATATAATAGCCAGAGCTTCGTTTTCAATGACGGCATAATTTTTCTCGTGCGGGAGAAGCTTACGGCTAGCGTAGGCGACAGGGGTAACTGTCGCCATCATCGCTATACTGGAGTAAAACCAAATGTCTTCTTAGGGTTAGAGAGCCAGAGGATAGAGGCAAAAGCTAATTTTCCCTCTAGTCGTTCGAAGTGAGAGAGAGAGCTAATGGGGACCAGACCAGGTGTTCCGGGGACTTCTTTTCAGCAAATCACACAAAGGGGCTGAGAAAGAATCAAAATGGGGGACGAAGTGGCGGTAGAAAGAGGCACATCCCATGAAGGATCTCAGCTGCTTCTTATTGGACGGATGGGACATTTACACAATCGCGCAGATTTTGTCCTCCTGGGGGGTTAATCTTTTGTTCCCAATGTGAAAGCCAAGGTAGTAAATCATACTATAAGCAAAATGGCACTTGCTCTTGCTATTTGTGAGTCCGTGTTCACTCAAGGCCTGGAAGGTGATCACGTGATAGTCCCACTCGCGAGTTGCAACGTGAATGTTATCAAAATATAAAGTCACGTTTGCCAATCCGTCTAATATTCTTCGCATCATGCGATTGTAATTACTACAGGCCGTCACCAAGCCGAAAGGGAGACGGCCGAACTGCATTTAACCTTTGTCTGTGGAGATAAAGCCGTGTATCTCTTTACAACTTCTTTAAGGGGAATTTGATAATAAGCCTTACATAGGTCAAATTCGGTAATGTAATTGGCCTTTTCAAAGAGACGGATGTTTTGATCGATCAAGGATATAGGCTCAGCATCGAAAAAGGTTACTGAATTAAGTTTCCGAAAATCGACGCACAGCCTATATGACTCGTCGGACTTCTTTACCAACACAGTAGTGGAGCAGTAATTGGATTGAGACTTGTATAATCTTTAAATTTAATAATTTAGTAACTTCTGCGTTAAATATATCTTAAATGGATGGACAGGGTTTATGGCTCAGAAAGAAAGGCTCCATGGTAGTTAAAATAATATAATGCTCAAACTGAGCGGCATAGCCGTGAATCTTGGAAATCACGTCTCCAAAGTGACTCAATAACTGCTTTAGCTGACTCTTCAAATCGGAGAGCAGCTGGGCGTTAACGTATAATTCGGATGGCGGGGATTCGGTAGCACTGGGCAAGCCATTAGCATCACATTTAGCGGATCTAGGGGGTGAAGGGGCCAATCCAGTTGATTGCGACATGGGCGAATGTTTCAGCTGTGATGGATCCCTTTTGCAGCGGAGCGGGTCTGACGCGTCCTTTTGCGGCTGTCCTTTGACAAACTTCACACGAAGGGCAATATATGAGGATTTCATTTGCCACCTCAGGCCAATAAAAATATTTAAAGATTCTCTGAGCCGTTTTAGTATGGCTGAAATGGCCAGAGAAAATACTATCATGGGCCGTTTTAATTATGAGGAGTACCTGCGAACGGGGGATGCATAGTGTCTGGGCCTTAGAACTATTGCTTTCCAAGCAGGTGCTGTACAGGAGGTCGTTCTTCACGACGTAGGAAAAGACTTTATTACCACGGGTGGACTCCTGAATCTTATTACGAGCTTTGATCCAAAGGTGGCTGAGTGAATCGCAGTCCTTTTGCTCTTTAGCGAATATATTGTTCAGAATGCTGCTAAACTCGGAGTCGAAGCGGGTTTCAAGGGAAGCGGGTGACTCTGCTTCCTTTTTCGCCTGGTAACGAGTGGGGATGGGTTGAACCACAGGGGAGGAAGTAACCCGTGGGTATTTACTCGTCTTTTCTCCCCTTTCCGCTACGTTTCTTCACTGAGTTAGCCTCATGGTCGCGCATGGATAAAAATGCACTTAAAATATAACAATAAGAAGAACCACTTTACAGAAAACTAAGACTAACGTAATCCTACGAGCCACTAAAGGAGAGTCCGAGTGCAAGAGAACAAGGTCAACTGACCTAAGTCGCGTGCTCTGAATTATTCTGACTTATGACCTTAGGACCCTATGACGTTACCACCTTCAACGTCGCCGTACTAACCTTGGGAGGACCATATAATTATATCATTCGAAAGAGAATGTAAAACAACATCAGGGTGCAAATTTGTTAGAATCGGCCGAATAGTTACGATGTTTATTGCCAAAGAAATTGTTGAAAAGTAAAATGGTTACCCTCCGACCGACTGGCCTACGAACCGACATAGTAAATTATAAAGTCGCACGCGACTAAAAAAATGAAAATCCCCAAAACGACTCTGTGAATTATTCACCATCCAACTTTATAGGTTAATAGACCAACCCGAGATCAACATAAAATTGAGTGCCTCTAGCTTCACTATGGCCAATGTTATGATTTAGGGGGTTTATTTTGTTTAACTCATAATTAATTAGTAATGTTGGTTTCTTATATGAGATGTGTAGGCATTAATGGATGTGCATCAGAAGGGGGAGGGGTGAGAATTTCAGGGGTGATACCAACAAAAGCGAATCCCGTAGAAAGTTTGTAAGTATGAAGGTAAAGGAGGCAAAAACGTAGGGAAGATATATTGCCGCAGTTCTTCTTACAGACCTTGAAGCTGGAAAGGTAAACGGCCGTAGCAAGGTTGACCATGCTACACCTGACATTCTCTTGTGGTGTGTGAACGGATATAAAGGAAACGAAAGATGGGGAGGGTTAGTAAAGAGAGAAAAGGGGTGAAAGAATACAGAAAATTAAAACGCACTGCCCAAACCAGAGCCAAGAGGAAGAAGTGAACCAGCCCTATCCCTCCTCCCATCACGCTGGCCCGTCTAGCCGCCACTCAAGGAAATATGTGAGAAGTGGCTAGGTAAGAGGTAAATTAGAAATCTCTAGGAGGAAGTAAGCATAGGTAGAGTCAATTTAGTTTGATACTGCCGGGGGAAGTTGGGGAGTAGTGAGGAAGAATGACCTCCTGGTTCATGTGCTTCAAAGACTCATGTAAATTATTCGTAGATAAATTTGTGAAAGAGGAAGTAATGAATGGTTCACAATCCTTGGAGTCTTGTTCGTATCACCACCTTTCAACGTTCTGGAATTCACAACGGCAGGCGTCTGTCTTCTCGGAATTACTTAGGTCATATTTATCCATGTTAAATGAATGTCTAACTATTTTAAGACATGTTTACCAAAGTACTTTAAGCTATTTAAGACATGTTTACCAAAGTATTCTAAGCTATTTAGGACATGTTTACCAAAGTAAACTACCGAGTAAATAGGAGAACGATTTTTCTTTATTAAAATGCTTTCAAAAATATGACGAGTAGGTAAATGAAATTTCCATGGTACAGAAAGGCATGCATTTAATATATTTTATGAAGATTTTATATGATACAATCGTATATTCAAGAAATTATACGAAATAAACTAACAAAATTTAATAGTGACACGTGCAAAATAAGAAAACGATTTTTAAACGACATTCTAGAAGTTTCTTGAAATATCTAGCAATATTTTGTGGATATGGGTAAGAACTGTCCAACCCCTATTGCTGTCCTACTCACTCTTCAGGGATGTCACTACGCGTTAAAATGACTCTTGACCTTCGTTAGAGAATTCTTCGCTTGAAGACTTCAGGGAGGACTCTTTCTGCGATTTCAAGAGAGTTAGTAAGGTCTAAGAGTGTTATTTCGCGTATTCTGAACTCATACAATGAAATCAAAACCTATAAATCTCCTGCAAGTGTCGGTATACCCCGCATAACCACCATCCGAAAAGACAGCTATTAGGCGCCAATCTATGAAGAATCTCTTCGAGACTGTAGCAAGAATTTCTCGAAAAATTAATAAGAATAGTGAAGCACAGAGGTAAACCGTTTCACAGTATCACGTCGCCCCAATGCATCCGCTTTAAAAGCTCGTTCTTCAGCAACCAAACCAATCATCAGTAAGAAGGACAAGAAGGGGAGACTCGAATATGCTGAAGCTGATGTTGTTTGGAAGGATGAAGATTGGGAGAGGATTCATTTCATTGACGAAACTAAATTTAATTTAGTTGGATCTGATGACAGACTTAACCCAAATGTGTTAGAAATTCTGCCAATCATGGATGAGGGGGCGTCATGGTATGGGAGATGTTTTCGTCAGGAGGAGTTGGTCGGCTAGTGCGAATAATTGGAACGGTAAATGCAAATGTATACCTAAACATCTTATAGCAACATGTTATACCTTCACTCCGCGGATCTCTGAGCCAGCCAGCAGTATTTATGCAGGAGAACGCGCAAAGCCATAATGCAAAGTGAGTAAAATACTATTTCGAAAAAGAAGATGCCGAAGTAATGAAGTGCCCTGCTTAGAGTCCTGACCTGAACCCAATTGAGAAACTCAAGTAAGATCATAGGAAACAAAGTTTGAGACCAGCAGCCTTCAACTGTGACGGATTTATGGACGAAAATTGAGCATAAATGGATCAAAATAACATCAGAATTTTGCAAAAAGCTGGTGAGGTCCTGTGGTCGTCGTTGCGCCGAAGTGATAGAAAACAAAGGCTTCAACACCTCAAATTAAGTGTTTTAAGTTTCATCGTTGTCAAATCTTGCTTAGTTTCAAATGTATTTATCTACTTGCTAAGAAATTCTATGTATGATCGTTCTCTTATTTTGCACATGTCAATATTTTAATTTATTAATTTATTTAATATAATTTCGTGAATATATGATTTCATCATATGAAATCTTCATAAAATATATTAATGTATGTTTTATGTACCATAAAAATTTAATTTAGCTATTCATCATATTTTTTTAAATATTTTAATAAAGGAAATTCGTTCTTTTATTTTGTTTGGTAGTTAACTTTAAACTATTTTAAGACATGTCCCAAAGTACTTTAAACTAGTTAAAGATGTTTACCAAAGTACTTTTAACTATTTTAAGACATGTTTACCAAAGTACTTTAAACTCTTTGCAATTCACAAACATTGCCGGGGTTTTTTACAAGAAAAATTTCCCTATTGCCGTTTTCTTAAATCTTTTATTTATAACAACCATCTTTCGAATGACTACTCTTTAGTCCAACCCTAATACTAATTTATATCATTGAATTTATTTGATATTTTAAATACTTAGCTTATAGTTATATTATTTAGTTAAAGACATATTTTCTCGACGTCGTGATTAAATGTTTAACTATTATAAGTTCAGCATTAGACGTAGTTTATCTTTATTTAGTGTTCTTCTCTGAATTTGGGAGCACAACGATGAGTTAACTTTAGAATCGCTATATTCATGTGAATTAACTCCATATGCAAGGCATATTCCAGAGGAGAGCTATGGATGGTTTTACATAATAGTAAAAGTATACTTTTATTTAAATTGATTGGAAACAAGAGCTTAAGCTAATTGCACGCCATTTCCCTTTTCAGTTTTAAATGAGTCTAGTCTTCGATCGTTCACTTAGTAGTCCACCCTAGAGTGTCGGCGTCATCAAATCATAACTTTTCGCATTAGTTCCATTAAGTTTCACATGTTATTTTTCTATCTATCCAACCCTTTTATCCATTTTATAATTGAAGTTTATCAAATTCCATTGATAGCCTACTTTGTTTTCTATCTTTATGTGGTCAGTAAATTGCAAGGTTTGCAGAATATATTGCAATCCAGGTCACGATGTATATTAATTATGAATATGAATGTTACAAATACTGATTCTTAGGTAGGAGAAGGGGTTTTGATTAGATACATCTTTATCTTCAGAATTTTCTTCATTTACAACGAACTCTACGGACTTAAGTGTCATAAAGGGCATTGCTGGCTCTAAGAAAGATAACAGAATGATGGAATGTATTTCCTTTAACTAAAGTTAAATTCAATCCCTCGTCACCACTTAATTTGAATCTGCTGCACAATTTTGGGTTTCTATAATGGCCAAAGACATGTCACAATTAGCAAAGATCTATAGTTCAATAATTAAATAAAATCCTAACTGAGATATTAAACTTATCCTTCAAAGGTTGAGTAATGCGCGGCTAACCTAAGAAAAGTTTAAAATTCTGAAGTCGCGCATTAATATTAATTAAATAGGTTGATATTCAAGGTGGATTTCTCCAAAACAGGGAGAGGAAGAAGGGCCTTCTCGAACCTTCATTATCGGCCGGAGCAACAGAACGTGTCCTTACGGGAAAGTGTAAAAGGCCAGGATCGGCGGGTCTGAAAGGAACGACCAGCGACTGGAGCCATAAAAGCTGTCTCAAGGCAAACCTACAAATAGACGAATAATCTCCCAACTCGGGGGGAGGGAAGGTTAAGACGGCGGGGATATAGCCTTCAATCACAGCGTCATGCCTCGGTGTGAATTTCTTAGTGACCAGGCGGAAAGTCCAAAAAGGGTGAAGTCGGAGGTTGAGGGAGTAACGGCTTTCTTTCCCGAAGTAATATCTTAGGGGGTGGGGAAATATTACTATTTTAGTGGGTCCCTCTACAATCTATTTAGGGTCGACAACCTTGGTTCAAATTTCCCTAAACAAAATATTCATTTTGTCTCCGGCAATTAACTGCTTAACAACTGCCTCATATTCCTAAACCACACTATTCCTCTCTACCTGAGGGTTATCTTTGCCCTCGACGGCTCTCAAATTCCTTGATCTCACCTCACTCTTTAGTCCACAATCAACAATCTTCAGTTGTCTCCTCAGACCACCATAATCCGCTTTTCCAAACCTTATTTATATTTAAGAGAACCCTATTTCATTTTAACTTAAATCTACATATTTTCGCAATGGTCGCTGTTCCCAAATTTCCCCCAATATGTGTACCATTAATACAATCTTCCCTATTCGTTAGGACTAAATATAGTATATTATCACCCTAGTGGGATCACTTTAAGTCTTTTAAAAAAATTATCCTTTACTATATTAAAAAAATTCAGCCTCTTGATCACCTACAAGAGCTTCCCAGTATATATTTCTGCAATTTAAATCATCCATTATACACACATGATTACTTCTACATGCACGTTCTATCTCCTGCCACAGAGGACATGAAGCTTCCTTACTAAGATTAGGCGGTGTATATCGTAATCCTATAACAAGTTTATCCTTACCCTCCCCAACGTTTAGCCATAATGACTCAGTGTTAGTATCTGTTTTGATCGATGTGCTTTCACAAACATTGGAGAGTATCCCTAATATAAATTATCACCACTCCACCTCTCCTCCTGTTCCTATTTTTGTAAAAAATCTCCGACAAATCAAGCCATGACTGTTATCGCAATAACATCAAAATTATCTACACTCGCTAGCCCTCTTAACAAATCCATCTTGTTTTTTATTCTCCGGATATTCGGTCTTACAATTATCATACTTTACCTCCGTAGCTCTCTGCTCGTTTCTCCGCAGAGAATTTTACTCGGATACTATATATATTATTGTCGTGTGGGTCTCCATTTGCTAGCAGTTGAAGCATATCTATATGTTGATATTCTTCTACTTTTCCATATTCTCAGGTGAGATTCTCATGTTGAATAATAGTAGTCCGTTCTGAGCTATATTATTGGCCATTTCGCATAAGGCAAACACGATTTTGAATACATGTATGTGCATTTAAAATTTGATTATGTCAATTATTTTTATGTCTAGGTGTTTGTTTTTTTCGATCGCTTGTTTTATTTCCTCTTTGTTGTGGTAACCTACCCTTATGACTACTTTGCGACAAATAAGGCTCCTGTTCAACGTCATATAGGGAGAAATTCTCTGTGTTAGTGCTATTTGTTTCAATGTTTGAACACCTTCTATTATTAGAAGTTTTTCTACGTCACTTTCGCGGTTGCGGATCACCATGTATCCATCTGGGCTGTTCAATGTGCGGATTAGCGCTAGCTTGAGTTCTCCATATAGTGCTTCCCATAGTTTTCCTTTGTCGGATTTTCTCCCTTGCTCGATGGCCTTGAGTGGTAATCGGAGACACTCGAGCCTGGTTCCTTTACCCAGGCGGGTGGTGTTTTCGCGATTTTTCTCCTCGATCAAAAGTCTGGCTCGCTCTAAATTGGGCTCCCTTCCGGGTTTCACTATACCCTACTTTTGAGTGAGAGTTATAGCAGTTGTCATTTTCTTTTGATTCATTTATTATTAGCTACGTTGTTTGTTCTGATATTTTTTTATTTTAATACTAGTAGAGGAGTCTAATTCACTTGGAAATTTCATCGAATCGAGTCCATTTTCTTTAAGCATTGCATTCATGCTCTATATTAATTAAATGTGAATGAAGTATACATGTTAAAATTTTCAAGTTAAGGATACCATCTATTTTAACTTGTATCGGTCTTTGTGTTAGCTTTCCTTGATGTTTTTACTGCGTAGGGAACCAGGGTTGTCTCTTTCTTCTCTTAAATTTCTGACTTGTTCTCTTTATTATTTTGTTTCTTTTGTACAAGAAACTGCCATTGTACTATGGTGGCAAACGTAGTTGATATACCTTTTGATTGCGCTTGAGCAAGTTTTCAACTGTGGGTTCCATTACATTCAGAGCATGTTTTTTGGAATATATTCGTGCAGTCTATGGTACTATATTCCTCTATCTTGTAAGTATATTTGTATAGACGTCTCTGTATGTTCTAAGTTAGGATATGCATACTGTAAGCAAGGAGTTCTTTTTCCACAACTTTTTTTTGCAATTTCAGAGGGTGGAGGGGAGAGGATGTGAAGCCAATTGATCTATATCTTTCACACCGCAAATGCACGCCATTGGCTATTTTTTGTACTTATATTAAGTTTATGCATATATAGGATGCAATTTTCCTCATAATATTTCAGTGGACGGAATAGATACCATAAACGGGGGATCCTATCCTTACTTTTCACCCGTCTTCTACAACTCTTACCCTTACACATTTCACACTTAAGCGATAAAACTTGGCCACTACTACACTCAGAACCATTCAAAAGTAGGACACAATTAACCCCGGAAGAATGCCTCCTTAAAGGATACGAAAAAGGGGAGCCTTAGGACCACGAGCCCAAAATATTGTGGAAGCGCTTCATAGGTCTGTTTTGGTAGGGGAGTCGTCTAATGTTTAACCTATGTACATATATATAGGTATTCAGGAAGCCAAATGAATCGTAATGGCATAAGACTTCCTTTATTTTTTATATTGTTTATGGAAGAGCGAGCCAAACTACAGATTGAGGTCGAAAACAATAAAAACAGAGTGCCTTGGCCGCTCGATAAGGAAGGAGATGGCGGGAAAGTCACTTGCAATGGAGAGAAGAGCCAGATTTGAGTGCTTACGATTACCACTCGGAAACATCCCGCAAGGAAGCAAACCCGATAAAGGAAAATTATATGAAGCACTCTACGGAAAGCTCAAGTTCGCTCTAATCCGCATTCTACACAACAATGATGGATACGAGGTGATCAGCAACACCGAAAGCGACGAAGAAAAACTTGTAACCATCGAGGGCGTTCAAACATTGGAAAAATTATGATTTACATCCAGAATTCCACACCTAATCACTGCGAATAGGGGCCTGCTTTGTGGCTTAGTAGACATATGCTCGTGAAAAATGGAATGAAAAAAGATCTAGTTCCCAGAGAAACCACCCTTTTCAGAAATACTTAACATAAGCGTAACCAAAACTAGAGAAAAAAAACAGACGTACAAAAGCCGACATAATCAATGCGGTTAGTATAATAATGAGTAGTAGCATGAAGGTGGCTACTCATTGATACAATAACCGCATACAATCACTGAATACATTACATTTTACCTTACTAGTGACATAATCAAATTTGGAATCCATACGCACGTATTCAAAATAGTGTATGGAACATCCGAGATGACCAATGAGACTAAACGGACTACTCTGATTTAAAATGAGGATTTCACCTCAGCATAGCGATAGGCTTCAACTGCTAACATATAAAGACTCATACGGCTATAGGATGCTTCGAATCGAGCCAAGCTGCTCAGAATGTAGACAAAAAGCCTATTATTGGAGAGACTGCAGGGAAACTAGAAAAAGAAATGCCGCAACTGTGAAGCGTCACATCAGATAATGACAATGGTGTGCCATATCCGGAAAGAAAACATTCTAAGAAAGAAAAATCAAGAAAAGGAGGAAACGGAAAGTAAACACAACGCGACATATGCAAGCGCAGCCAAGGCCACAATTTATGAGGTGAGGGAAACAAAGACCCACCTCATTGTCACAAACTAATCATCTATGAAAGTATTAACGAGTATACTATACCCACACGTCATGAATATAGGCAAACCAGGCACTTCCGTGTAAACTTTAAATAACATGCTTGTGACAAGTGGAATGAAGTTCTGTTTCCCAGATACCTCACTCTTTTCAGAAATACTTTGCATAGGTGTGGCCAAAACTATTGAGTGACACCCAAACACGCAAAGGAAACATCCCACGAGGACTAAACTATCCAACAAGAAATTTAAGACTTCAACAATGAAAGGCAAAAAGACGACAACGAAAAGAAAAGAAAAATAAAAGACCACTAAATGCAACACAAAGAGGATTAAGACCAAATTTCTTATAGTACGCAATAGAAATTGACAGGATAAGAAGAAAACTGAGTATTCTGTAAATTAATACTGGTGGATCGTGCTCCAAAACATCTACTCTGTGTAACATCTTTAGAGAAAATGATCACAACACAATAACAATATCAGGGTATGGAGTAAATCTGAAACGTAGAAAATGAAGATCTTCAACTATTCCGTCTTAAATGCAAACCTAAAGAAGGGTAAGCCCAATGACGAGGTGACCATTGCTACAAGAAAAGGCATTGACTTCAAGGAAATAAACACCATCGCTGAATACTACATGGCTATAAATGTTGAAACCAAAATATTGTCAATAATAATAGCCATAGGGTATCAACAGGCAAGACAGAATTAAATTGCTTTGCACAACCTCGTGATAATCTTCGACACAGGCTTTCTCCCACCATTCATGGGAGACCTGAATATCAGGTGCAGAACGAAAGGCTACAAACGAAATGGAAATATAATTGGTGAAAACTTTGAAATGTTCATCGAAATAAATATATATAAGAGGATAATCTCGAATTTTCCAACATACCACACAAACATGGTTTTAACGACACCAGACGTACCGCTAACAGCCATTACATGCAACCCATCTATGTTCGAATGTAGACCATGTTGGAACTCTACTGATTCGAAATCAAAACCCGATACAAGGGCCAGTACCAAAGAGAAATAATTGCAACAGGTCGAACTGGGACAGGTACTAGAAGGAATTCCTCAACTTTGCCCCACGTAATCTAATAGATGCTAACTTGGAAGAAATCGACGCAGAAAATATATGCATGAAAATAGCTATCATCGCAGTAGAATCGCAGCAGAAAACAACCTCCATAGAACCCGACATCGCACCCTACCTACCTTCAATTGACAGAAGTTATCAAGAATAAGAACAAACATATAAGCGACAAACGATGGGATTACTCCTATCGGACTTAGCCAAACAAGTTACACGGCACTGTCAGAAAGAAGGAAGGTATGTGGCATCTCATAGAACAAAGGCAAAGGACTATATTAAATATCATAGCAAAAAAAATAAATGAATGAAGAAACCGTAATAAAATTAAAAGATACACAACATGATTGAAGAAGATCTCCAAGGATTAAAATATCTTTAAAAACGACAAAGGTCAGATAATGGAAAAATGTTTAGAACCTATTGAAAGTCATTGTTTTCAATCACTCCCAAAGATAACGCGTATTTTAGCCCATAACTTGACTTGGTCGACGAAAATCTAGGTAACAACATAAGAGAACTTCTACCTCGCTAGTCGTCGAAGAACATAAGGAAGAAGTAATGTGATCTCAGGCCACAGGAAAAACGGACAAAGTAAAAAGCGTCATCAACTCATTCAAGCTGGAAGCGCCATGGCAGACCCCTCTTGTATCACCAAACAGCCCTAAACAAGGCCCCCTGCAATATACTAAATGCTATGAAGAACATCTAAAATGCTTGCATATACACAGGATACTTCACAGATGATCTTCGTCCTGAACAGGAAAACCACTCAATCTTTTCACCAGCTACAGATCTAAATCGCTTCTGAACTTCATAGGAAAAGTCTTCGAAAATATCTTGAACATAAGACAATATATTGAAGAAAATAACCTAAATAACTAATGCCATCGACTATCGAAGGCACTTCATTCATCAGAAACTCTTTTTCAACAAGAAGAACGGAAGGAATCTTGCCGCATAAGATTTTCGCTCTCGAAGACTCCTTATTTATTTGAAGTTCGTACAGAGGTTACCTGAAGAAACTAACCTACCTGCTCGGTCCTCAAAAAGCCACACATCCTCATCACTTTTCTCCTCCGACACTTCTTCTCACCTGCTATTCATCCTCTTCCATCTCATCATACCCTAGTTCCATCTCATACGAGGGTATATAGAGATTATAATGTTATTCATCCAGCGTTCATATTTTAATATATCTGGCTAATTTCAGCACCTTTTCCTGCCTCAGGGGCACATCGTCTGGTTGGAGAAGACGGCAATCATAACCTAGTTCAAACTATTCCCTTTGCTTTGAAAATGCATAATTTGATGCTTCCGGGAAAGCAGGTTTGAGGAATAGCCCACTGCGGAACTCGGAATCATTGGAATCCTGTACATTGGAACTTCACTGCAACCTCTTGAGTGTTCCAAAAGAAACCTTAGGATCTCGGCAAGACCACAGAAGGACATATAACCGTCTCTTTGTATGCGGAGAGCAGTGAAAAATATCCAAAACTCAGAGGGGGCGGTACCCCTAGGGGTAAGAGTTGATTCGACCACCATCCAGCAAAATGTCTGTCATGAATCATCCCTCGACGGGCCCCATCCAGTTTAATCCATTTATCCCATAATTCATCCATGGCAGCAACCCCATACTCAGCACAAAAAGCCCCAAGAGAGGCAAGGAAAGCTCATTATTTCTCTAAAGGAAAGAAACTATAAAAAAGCTTTCCCCAGACAAAATAATATACAGGCTCGAACTTTAATCAAGCAACCAATCAAAGAAAGAGGAACACAAGGAAGTTGGGGGTATGCCACCCTCGGCCTAATGGAAAACACGGAAGGTGCCAAGAGGGTCCCGCTCAGGGTCCTCGAAGGCCACTCGAAACCGGACAAAGAGAATAGCCTTCCTACAATTTCGTAGAGATCGGAGTCATGGCTATATTGCTCTCTGCGATATTGATAAGGACCTGGGCAGCTTAGTCAGCAAGAATGCAACAAAAAAATCTAAAGAAAATTGGACTGGCTACCTGGACACTCTATGCCGTAATAACCAAGAGAACGGTCATCTGCAGGTGCCTCGATCCTTGGAACGAGGGGCAATCCGGGGATGGGATTAAAACCTAAATTGAAAAGAACCAAACAAGAGCAAAGGTCGAAGAGATTGTAAAATTTAAAAAAACAGTCCAGAGATGAATACACCCATGTATTCAAAGCAGTTTTTAAGGAAAGAGAAATGGCAACCAAAGCTACTAAACAAGAACTCTTGACATTCTACACAAAAATAGCACCATACCAGATAGAGAGTGAAACCTTCATCTCTCCAGGTCTGCTTCAAGTGCTATGCTCTCGACAACACCCAACAAGAGAATATAGATACCAATGTAAAAAAATTCTGAATGTTCAAGCAAAGAACACAGTATGGAGAACGGCAAGAGCCCTTAAAAAAATGTGCAAACTGTGGAAACCCACACCGCCCTCTTGTAATATCTTACTCTAAAAAACAAAAGGATGGCCATGATTGAAGAGAAAGAAAGAAAGAATAATATCACGTACGCAGCAGCAACTGCAACAAAACTGACATAAGATCAAAAAGGAATCATAAATATCGAAGGTGAGATGAGACCGTACGTAATGTTGTTCATTTTGCATACACAGCTCGTTAATATAGCCAAACCCAGATCTTACTCAGAAAAACTAAACAAGATGCTCACTTGTTTCCCTGAAAATACACATTCAAACGACCTTTATCGTATCTAGATTACCCCTGAGCAGGAAACCGAAAAAGAATCACCCTCACCAACAGAAGAGCAAACAGACAGCGATACCATAGTCGCTGAAGAAGAAAAGGAAATCAGTGAACATATAAAATTACTCCAACAGAAGTTAGAAAAAGCGAAGGAAAGAGAAACGGCCAAAAACAATACTGAAAAATACAACATAAAAATTTACCGAGCTAACTCTTCCCCATTGCCATCAATTACCAAACAAAAAGATATAGTTGAAGGACTTATCAAAGGAAAATTCAAATGGGATTATGACTTGGACTACGATGAAGCTGAGATAAACAATGCCCTTAAACTCTCAGAAAACTCATGCATCAACCTTCCCAATGAACAATTCAAGAAGAAACGGTCAGGTCAGATAAGGTCACCTGCCAAATGTGACAAGAACAAATCAGAAAAGACAACTAACAGTAAGATTGATCAAATCGTACGTTACTTAAATAATCTCAAGATCCTTTTCCTGAACGTCGACGGATGGAGATCCAAGAGACTCATATTCAGCAATATAATATGAAAAATAGACACAGATATCGTAATAATAACCGAACGCGGGATTAATCTACAAGAAGAACACATAAAAATTCCAAATGCACAATAATAGCAACAAACCCTTCCCAAACACGCTATGACGGAACAGCTATGGGGTGACCCCTAACTTTATTAGAATATTCCACTGCCCGTCATCAGCAATTTTTATATGGGACTTGAATGCCAGGCGTCGGTAAAGAGGATATATATGACATTAATGGCAACGACAAGAACCTGAAACTCCTCTTGAGGAAGCAAATAGTGCAGAGGGAAGTACTCGACTTCCCAACATTCCTATCGGAAAGGTCCTCAACCACTATGAACATCATTCTGACCAACCTGAATTTAGCTTTCAATATTCACACCTTACCCAGCCTCGATCACATTGGGTTTGTCACAAAAATCTCCACCTCAGCCATTGTCGTAGAATTGCTCATAGTCTGGTCCAATAATTATTCTAGTCCTTGATCTGGACACACCGCTTTTGTTTAAGTCGATGGTATTGACCCTATGACTCAATCTACGATCATATATATATATATATATATATATATATATATATATATATGAGGAATTGAACCACATTCTCCGAAGACAATTTAATTCAGAACAGTTTCGGTTTATCTCACACTCTTTTTCAACTGACACTGGGTAGAAAATTTAAGAGAAGTGCATATAAGCATAACACAAGATCCCCTCTTTTTTCCCCCAATCCCCTACTTGTGGCTAATCTGGGGGGGGGGGGGGGTTAGGCCTAAACATATTAAAGGGCTGATATTTAACTATTTTGTTTATATGCTTTCTTATTATAGGATTAAAATAAAATTGACCCTCAGGTAGATTTAAATTAGGAACTGACGATATCAAGCTCGATTCTACGATGCTTCTCTTGACATAGTTAGCCGATTTAAATACCATTTTACTTCCATTGAAATCGATCGTATGATTCTTGTCTCTAACATGGCAAAATATTCCACTGCTTTCGCTGCCCACTCTAATATCTCTTTTGTGTTCGTACAATCTCTTGTCTAGATTTCTCCCCGTTTCCCCTATATAAACTTTATGGCAATCGTTGCATGGTATTGCATATACTCCTATGTTATGATGTTCTTTGGGTTTCCTGGCCATCATCAATTGGTTTAAGGAATTATTATATTTAAAGGCTAGATTAATACCTGCTTTTCCAAATATGTCCTTTAAACTATTTATTGATGGAGACATGCAAATTATTCAAATTATTAAAAAAGGTATTAAAATCATGGCCATTAGGCAATACAGAAAATACATTGACGATGTATTTTTTGTATGGCCTAATGGCTATGATTTTGATACCTTTTTTAATAATTTGAATAATTTGCATGTCTCCATCAAATTTAAATATGAATGGGAATATGATAATAGATTACCCTTTTTAGATGTCCTCATTAATAAAGATCACCATGAATTAAGACTTGACTTGTATAGGAAACCAACCCACTCGAATGCCTATATACATTATTTTTCGTTTCACGATAATACTGTTAAAAAATCGGTAATTTCCAACCTTTTCCTTAGAGCATACAAAATATGTCATCCTTCCTATTTAGATGAAGAAATTGTCATTAACAGGACCATTTTTTCTAATTTGTATTACCCCGATTGGTTCATATCGTCTGCCCATTTTGCAGCTAGGAAAACATTCTATGGTAATAAGCCTTCCCGCACTAACGACTTCAACAAATGTATAACATTGTCATTTAATAATAAATTAAATAGTTTAAAGGACATATTTGTAAAAGCGGGTATTAATCTAGACTTTAAATATAATAATTCCTTAAACCAATTGATGATGGCCAGGAAACCCAAAGAACATCATAACAAAGGAGTATATGCAATACCATGCAACGATTGCCATAAAGCTTATATAGGGGAAACGGGGAGAAATCTAGACAAGAGATTGTACGAACACAAAAGAGATATTAGAGTGGGCAGCGAAAGCAGTGGAATATTTTGCCATGTTAGAGACAAGAATCATACGATCGATTTTAATGGAAGTAAAATGGTATTTAAATCGGCTAACTATGTCAAGAGAAGAATCGTAGAATCGAGCTTGATATCGACAGTTCCTAATTTAAATCTATCTGAGGGTCAATTTTATTTTAATCCTGTAATAAGAAAGCATATAAACAAAATAGTTAAATATCAGCCCTTCAATATGTTTAGGCCTAACCCCCCCCCCCCCATAGATTAGCCACAAGTAGGGGATTGGGGGAAAAAAGAGGGGATCTTTTGTTATGCTTATAGGCACTTCTCTTAAATTTTATACCCAGTGTCAGTTGAAAAAGAGTGTGAGATAAACCGAAACTGTTCTGAATTAAATTGTCTTCGGAGAATGTGGTTTAATTCCTCTTCTTTTCTTGCGATATTGCATTAATTTTTACCATATATATATATATATATATATATATATATATATATATATATATGCTTTAATTCCTACTGAACGTGCGAAACTGGTTAGAGGCGGGTTGTGCCGTAACCTAGGATTCTCACTATAAAAGTCCCACTTGTTACTGGGGGGAGGTATGTGATTGTTGAATTCTAAGAGTGCATAATACAGGTTGAATAAATTAGCCGAAGGGATTCCTAATTAAAGTCTTGCCAAGGGTACGTCAAAAAGGAGGAGCCACAAATAAACACACGAACAAAAAATGAACTTTACTTTACACAAATATAATAATTAGCAATAGTTAAACGCGCAAAATTAAGGATTAAATATTAAACACTGATGTTAAGCGTCTAGATTTATAATGACTCAATGGGAGTATCAATCACTTTTAATTAAATAGGTAATTTAAGAATAGAGGGGCACTGGGTTTACAGATTACCATTAATTGTGATGGATTGGAGAGACGACTACTCAGGTCCAGACGGGGTGGTTCGGGTGGCGTTAACACGAGTTCTCGGGGAGAGGGGGGATGAGACGACGGGTTCGGGGCTGCTGACTGCAGTTCCGGTTAGTTCACTCCTAACTGGATGTGACACTAACAAATAGTAACTTCCAGTAACTATTTGGATGTTCCTTTTCTTTCTCAAGTTACGTTGAGCACAGAGCGTATTCTTATTGTCACAGACTCTGCGGGGCGGGATTTGCCCCAGGAACACTTTGAGACAGCGACCAAGTTGACTCGGCGGCGCGTTGGCAGTCGATACGTTACGACAGTGACTCTCGTTCAACGTGAGGGTTACGCGTTACGCAAGTAGGTTTGGGACAGTGCTCTAGAGGGATGAACGGCGTTGTTATTTATACCGCGACTGTGTGAAATCGAGAGAGAGATTCCATTCACGACAATTCGCTTATCGCAGCGCCTTCTGGACAATTTCCATGGTGTCATAAAGAAGGCAAATAGAATTTAGGCTTCTCTGTGAGATAGGTCTTCTTTCGTCAGACTTCCTGTCGCCTGTTGGGGAAGGGTGAGGGGGAGAGAAAGGAGACGAAGGTCAACTCAAAAGACAAATTTCTTTCGTTCCCATGATTGTCTGGCGGCATGCGAGTATGTACGTTCCATACCCTCACACCCATACAAATTGAAATACCGAGAAGGAAAATCAACATAGGAGCAAAAAACAATCATAAATATCGAAGGTGAGATGAGGCCGTACCTCATGTTATGCATTTTGCATGCACAGCTCGTTAATATAGCCAAACCCAGATCTTACTCAGAAAAACTAAACAAGATGCTCACCTTAAACTAAAACCCATTTGTTTCCCCGAAAATCCACCTTCAAGCTACCTTTGAAGGTGCATACTAACCCCATTTTACCCATTTTACTGAGTACATATAACATCGCCTCTCTTAATGACAGCCCTCTAGAATAAATATGTAGATTCCCACCTAACAAATATCTCAAACCTAATTATAGAAGCTGATTCACTTCATACCTTCAAAACAAATTATAGAACAATCCCCGCCCCTTCATGGACCGAAGATATCAAGTCAAAATGCAAGATATCTACTCCACGTTCGAGGAAATTCGTCATTAGGAAACAGCAGAAATAGGTACGTACGACTGAGAAATCTAAGAACCCATGTAAATAAACTGATCAATGAAATACGCACACAACCTGGAACAATGTAATCGAAAGAATGGACATTAAGGAAGGCCCCTGAAGGTTCTGAAACCAGTATAGAAATTTAAAAGTTTCCGAACCAAAAGAGAAAATGCTTTTTAAAAAAAAGGAGAGGTTACGATAGACACCGACAGAGAGATAAAGGATCGTTCCAAGAATCACTGGTCGACAATCTCCTCCGTCACCCAGGAGAAAACTCCCAAACTACCAAAACTACAATGTGGCTTTCGAACAACGAGTGGTAGAGCAACAACAAGTAAGGGAACCCGAATTCTCACCTTACTCACGGGTAGATGAAACCCGCGAGCAAAGGAACCAAAGAAGACCCTTCACTCTATAAGAACTTAAAATAGCCTTGTGATCATTTAAGCAAAGAAGCCCAGGTATTAGTGAAATCAATAAACACCACTTAGCAACACGCCAGACAATATACAACTGTCATTTCTCAAAATCTTCAACGCATAGCTAAACATAAGGCCTTTTCCAGCCCCTTTGAAGACAGAGACTGATATTCTTCCCAAAACCAGGAAACCAAAACAACACATCGACATCTACTGACTGATCTCACTTCTTAATGAAAAGCTTAGAAATTTCTTAGAAGATAACGGTATGCAGAACAATCAACAACATGGATTCAGAAAACATCAAGGCACCGAAACAGCACTGGCACGCATCACTGAAACGGTTGCAGTCGAACTGGCAAAGGACAACAGAGTGAAGTTAACAGTCCGCGTTGTTGCCAAGGCATTCGATAAAGTATGTCCCCAAGGACTAAAGCTAAAACTAGCTGCCCTCGGAATAGAATCAAACCTCACACGAATCCTCTGCAGTTATCTTAATGAAAGAAAAGCAAGAATTTTTATCAATAATTACACCGGCAATGCCTTCACTTTAAATGCAGGTGTCTCGCAGGGAGCGGTTTCAGCCCCATGCTCTATACCGCGTATACGAAAGACCTCTCCCAACACTCGAATGATTTGGCAATGTACATCCAACTGGAAGATGATGTCTCTCAGATCATTACAAGCGAACGTAAGAATCTGAGAGACATCGCGCAACGAACTGTTCGCGAAGTCATAAATATCAACGATTTCGAGGGAGCAAACAAAATACAAACAAACGCTGAAAATTTCTGGACAATTTCCCTGAAAAGAAAAAAAAAGACTCATCAAGTCACTGCGTACAACATCGAGGGTAAATTCCTCACGTTAACGAGAAAATTAATCAGTCAAAGATCGTTCTCTCTTTCTTATACAGGTTTAGTAACTTCACAGAGAAAGACAAAAGAAAGCTCTACTTTTGTCTTTCCGATTCATACCTTATCAAAGACAAAGATCCTACAAATGCAGTGGAACCGAAAACAAGCGACCCGCTTCATACCCAACACATCGAGGAGAGATCGGACACTATCAAGCGTTCTGCAACCAAAGGACAAGCCTAAAACCGATTTCCCAAATCATCCATGAACGCGCCCAGAAAATATGGCATAAAATAGAATTAAACTTCCCAAACGGAGTTCTGAACATAATCAAACTGACGGATAAAGAAAACAGGAAAATAAACTTAAGGCAAAACTTCGAAAGCAGTAGAAAAGATTATATGTAGATAAGCTAGAACCACTATAGAGCTAAAAAGATCAATAAATGACAAAAAAGAAGAATACAAACGAGCATACAATAACTTAAAAGCACAAGAGTGCATGCATCACTTTAAAAAAACAAAACAAAGAATAAAAGAAACTCGAAAGCGCGAAAGAGATCAAAATATGAGAATAAAGGCTAAAATGCTAACCTAAAAAAAACAAGACATCTTAAAAGGAAAACAAACCAATAAACAAAAACTCAAGAGAACAAAGGCTCATATGCTCAAATATAAACATAACAATAATATAACTGCAAGTAAATCAAAAACAGAACAAAAGCGTTAGCCAGGCAACATGGCACACATCACCATTACCCTCATTCTAATCATTTATCATAATCTTCCCCTATCCTCATCCGAATCATTAACATTACTCATCCCTCACTTACATAATGATCTATACCTACCCTGTCTTTCACCACCACACACATTCAATTCTTTTACTATCTCGATCCTGATTCTTGGATTTGTGGTTCGGATTTTACGTTAATTATTAAGTCCAAATGATGGTAATGTTCTATTATATTCACTTATTCTTCTAACTAAGGAAAAAGATTAACTTAGATCAAGTTCTTATCTCTTGTATTATTTCTCATTTCATCCTCCTCATTCTCCTCCTCTTCTCTTCTACCCCTCCTCCCAACTCATGCCCCGCGGACATACTAATTCCCCGCAGACACGAGTCTCCAGCTAACCCCCATGCCTTGAGGCGAGGATCACCGTCTGAACGAACGTCTTCCCGAGGCCTTATCTCGTCTGGTTGACGAAGAATGGCGCCACACCATTCCCTTGAGACTGCCATGCCATGGAGGCATGCTAGCGAGCAAGCTAACACAGTATTTATTCGGAGGTCTCCTGTTACTCAGGAGAGAATACCGTCCGCTTTACGCGAAGATACATTCCCTCGTCTCGAGTCGAACCTCAGAGCTAGAAGGTTTGGTCGGCTAGACTAATTGCCGTAAATTTTGGCCATAGTCAATAGGCAAATTCGTGAAGCGGCATCTCCTCGGAGAATTGCGCGACCCACTCATCTCATCCCGTTTAAAGAATACTTCGCCCCCTCGTTTGAGATTACTTATTCCCGCATCCAAGAGCATCTTGTTCCGAGTTCAAGAATATCTCGACTCCACTTTCAAGAGTAATTCGCCTAGGATTCAAAATTACCTCACTCGTGCCTGAGGTAATCCACTCCCGCCGTTGAGATTTCTTCGCCTGTGCAATAAGATTATCTCACCCTGACAAATCCGAGCTTTGGCTCCCCTTCCCCCTTCATTAAGAGTCAAGTCTATAAGGTAAAAGCAATTCCAACCTTTATACTCCGTCACGAAGATTATCCCCTATTGTCATCGTTTTTCTTTCTGACCGAGTTAAGCATTTATCCCCTGATTGTCGCTTTAGTCATTGAGTCATTATTTCCTTTTGAGCCCGAAATTAATTCTCAATTTATCCCTATGTACATGTTTCCATATTTATCTTGTTTTTGTTATTAAACCTTTATTGGGGGTTTTAATCTTTTAATATCATTGAATGAAACTTAGCATTTAAAAAACTCATCCCGGCCAACGAATACGCACTCGCATAGATATAATTGCTTTAAACTTCCCGAACCCAAGGAGTACTTACTGTCCCGCCTCATTAGCTTGGTACAGCCGGTCATCTCTCGGCTGCCTGCAACGTAAGTGTAATTGCCTTACGATACCACGACACCCATAAAATATCAGTATTATGAAAAAGAAACATGGTGGCAACTATTGTGTAGGACCATCTAGGAATAGTTGCGTTCAAGAATTGATAGTCAGCTACACCCCAGTGTGGTGGTGCACCATCTTGTTTGTTTTAAAACTACCCGTTATGCATTTTACCACACCAAACATTCGCTTTACGGTGATCCCTCTCGTGGCCTAACACATGTTGGTTTTCTGTTCCCCATATACGAGCGTTGTACCTGCCTATCATCCCCGAGTGTAAAAGGTAACCTCAGAAAAAAACGTGTTTAATTAAGGTAATCATTTTCCGCATCAATTCATTTCAGATTTTCTTTAGTTAAAATTTCACGTCGGGGGTGATCGTTTAGCTCTAAGGCTTGAACGATTTCCACATTGTGCTATACAAACGCAACCTTTTGTGAAAAACTTTAACCACTGTTCTCTGTGATAAGTCAAATTTCCTTGAGAAACGACAAGGTGATCTCAGAGGGTTGTTGTTGTTATTTTTAATAAAAGCTTCCCAGGACCAGATGAGCTAGGCTCCCTCTGACCGCTTGTGAGTTTAAGAGAAAAGGCTTTGATTCAAAGACCCTGTGCTTTAGGATCTGTCAACGTTACCACAATTAAGTGGGGTCGTGTTTATTTTCTGAGACTGTCCTGGAGGACCAAGTTAGAATGGAAGAAGTCCGTTGCATGTTGTAGAAATTTTATAGCAGCCCGTATGCTAGCGGCTCATGCAACATCTAGCTTTTGAGGGCTGCGTTGTAAAGCAATACACACAACATCAATAGTTGTTTCATTCGTGCGTGGCCGACCAGTTCCTTTGAGGTCACTAACACTACCATTCTCTTTAAATTTCTCATACCAACCCTTGGCATTCTTAACAACTGGAGGATATCGTCTGTATTCATTTCTGAATCTTCGTCGAACTATAATTGGCGATTTTGTTTCATGATAAACAGAATGCTTCGTTTTCTCCTTCATAGACGCCCTTTTGATACTCACGAATGTAGCGCCACCTGATGAGGATAAAATGTCTGACATTTCAGATATGATTTTTCATAACGAGAGAAAGGCTTTATGTTCACCCTGTATATCTTGTGTCATAGAAAATTCTTTCATTTTACTTTGATGTTAAATTTCATAATACTGATATTCACTTATTATCATATGTATCAATGATTCCTGGTAATAAAGAGCTATCAATGACCAGTAAGTGGATTCGAGGCGGGTCACATCCATTCAAACGAGGCGTTCAAGAGAAAGAAAAGAGCAGGATAGTTCTTCTCATTGAAATCTTCCCTATAATAGTGAAAAAGAAATATACTGACGCAAAAGTACAAAACGAAAATGAAAAACATTTATTCACATACTTTTAAAGGTCATTGAGCAAATAGTTTCACCAAGTGCCACTATCATTTTTGCATTGTGCACCAATTTCCCTTTATTCCCAATTAACTACGCCTATTTCCTCTTGTGGCGTGTGTAAATTTCAATATTTTCACTCTCAACATACTGTTTCAATCGATTTTTTAATCAATTTATCGAACTCCTTTGAACGATATATCGAGGGAGAGGATTCCAAGGAGTAGCTACTGTATTTTATAAGCGAAAGTTGTTCGCAATATTAGAATGAAAACCTCAATGAATTGGCTCAAACCAGTTATGATATGGTTAATTTCTAGCCTAAAGGCCTGAAAAGCAAAGTGGGATTCAGTTTAGGAACACGAATGAAAATTTATAAACTTTAACGAGTTCACCCGAGAATTCGCCGATTTTCCAATAAGCTAAACCCGGATCTTCAGCGCCTTTCTTCTTACGGTATGTTTATTACTTTTATTACTTTGAGACTGAGTTTTGTGGTACATCATTGAACTCTAAGCTTATTAAATTATTATATTTCTCTAAAGAAGTTACTTACCACTAAGACGCGAGAACCAATGAGAGCACCTCCGTCAGAAAATTTGTAAGGATAGATCTATAAAGAAAGGGGTAACGCGGGGAAAAATGAAAATGTGGGGAAGATTGTAGCCGCAGATCCACCCTCGGGCGTTGTGGCCAGGAAGGTACGTAAACATCTAGATATCTGCTGCAGCGTGGTGGCCCTTGCTACCTCGAACCCCCCTCCCCCTTTTTGAAGAGTATTTCAGAAAAGAAGGGTAACCAAAGTAAAACAACGCACTTCAATTGTTGTGAGCGAACCATTGATTCATATAGGGAAAAAACACCTTTATATTTATATTGAAAGTCAGACAGAGGCTTTTATGCGCCAATTTTGATCCCTAATTTTTTTTTTTTTTTTAATGTAAGATCGTCAGAAATGGATGTTATTTATATAAATGGAATCTAAAGTTTCCCCGCTTATGGTGAGTTCTCATTTTACATATATGACTTTTGTTATGTCTAACTTTACATTTCGTGATATTAAACTTTATTAAACTTTAAAAGAACTCTCCCATTAAGTTTATCTAAAGCCCATATCAAACAGGATGCTGTGAAATGCGTACTGTGTTGCATTGCAGGAGATGCGTATTACTGACATATCATCTGAACCCAATTAAGGATTTCCTCTCCAAATATAAGTGAAATATTTGCATCGAAAGCATCGCAGAATCATGCAATTTTAGACACTAACGCCAATATACCGATATTATAAATCCAAATGATTATTATATTATTATTATTATCTGGCAAATTGTGCAATTCAGCCAAATTAACACGTTGTTCAAGGTTGTCCCATAGATTTTCGATGGGGTTGAGATCCGGTGATTTTGCAGGAAAATGCAGATGTGTGATTGTTTCTGAATTTCCATCATGTGAGTCAGTTACAGTTCGATTCCAGTGAAGACGGTAGTTGTCATCCTGGAAGACAGGGATCGAAATGCTACGTTCCGCGTTAAGATGAACGGAAAACGTCAAAACCTAGTCTTCTAGCCGCTCGATGTAGGCCTGTATACTGATCTAAATTGTGTTTCACTTCAACGAAAGGAATCATTTCCGCATAATTAACAACCTCCCAGTACATCAGAAACCATCTGTCAGCCTGAATATCACCCTGCACACATGAGGTCTTTGATAAAAACGAAGCAGGGTGTCATTCAGATCAAGCAGAAACGTGATTCGTCTGACCAGATAACGCGTTTCTAGTCATCTGCGGTGCACTGTTTGTGTCTTTAGACCACTGTAACCGGTACCTTTGTGTGCACAAGAAAGCAAAGGCCTCTTGCGTGCCACATTGCTTCATATGTTCATGCTATGTAGTTCGCTTCGGAGTGTTCTTTCAGTAATGGGTACCAACGGACTGGCGTTGACGTCTTGCAGCAATTTTTGCCTTGAAGCGAAGCAATTTTTAGCTAGAAGGCGTGAAACACTCCGGCGGTCGTGGTCCATCAGTAACGTCTTTCGTTCACTATTTTGCCAGGAATTTCTTCTAGACCGAGATTTTTGCCATAGCTGTTAGACGCGTATGAACGTGTGGGTGTAGTTAAACTTACATCCTTCACAGGCTGGCCTCGGCGCGCTCGAAGATGATCACTCCTTTTTTCAACTCAGTAACATCGACTTTGCGGCCCTATTTTACATACAGTGTGCGAATCGGACACTGCTCCGTACGACCTTTGCCAAGTCTATGACACCCGTCACGCACTTTCCAGTGTAGCAGCTGTCATTTTTGGACAGTTACTACAAAAGTTTTTAAAATGCCCTTGGCATTTTCTCCATTTAAGAGCTTACACATCTCGCAGGAAATTCATGTAGGACGCCCCAATTTATGTACAACATTCCAATGCTGTTTTTACCCACTATGTATTAGTACGGTTGTTACCAACCAAACATAACCTTGGCCTGCCGCAGTTTAAATTAGCCAATCAGAGTCGTTCTCCTTTTGTCCTTGTATCTCTCCCATACTCAAAGCCACTCGTGCTCTCTCCACTTGAGTCTATACCTCGTGTCACAGTCGTGTGTTTATATTAATCAATGCCCATCACTTATCAAAATTTCATTTATACTAATTTAAATACGATTGCTACTCTCAAATGTATGTTTCCAATCTTCTCCCTTGCTCTTAATTATATCTATTTTCCCTATCTGCGCAAGAAATCGCAGCCCACATAATATATATTTATATAAATTATTGTATATGTATAAATACCCAATGATACAGATAATATAAATATAAATATTGCCAATCTATTGAATTCCTAGAAATATTTACCTGGTTCCTCATCTAAAGCATTTATTCCCGATTCTCGTTCGTTTTTGCTTGTGTATCATTCCCATTTGTAACGAAACTCGTTTTCAGTGAACTAAATACCTTCAACTCCCCTTTACTTATATATAAATTAAAATAAGGTTAAGGATTAAGTTATCTAGGATAACATAATCATTGACCATTGCTTTATAAACTATTTTCAACACGCCACGTGAATACTATTTATCTAGTGAACTTATATATATATATATATACATATAATATATATATATATATATATATATATATATATATATATATATATATATATATATATATATATATATATATATTAGAATGACCCACCGACATATACGTCACTTCTACCCAATTTGCGTGAACGTTCAAGGTCAACGAGTGACCTTGACGCAACTCTGGTCACGACTAGATGGGGGATAGAAGTAGGGGGAAGTTGGACCCGGAGGAAGTTGGGGTCTAACTTCCCTGAACGTGGACGAGTGCGAAGGATTTAAATTCAAAACAATTGTCTAAAGTTGGCTGCGGGCTATGAGGCTTATGAAAAAGTAGAAACAAAATATACTTTAATATTTACACAGTTATAGACAATAAATAAATTGAATAGAATAATGGCAATGGATACTCGATGTACACAAGAACCGAACTAACAGAGCTACTTGGTGTGGGCTCTACGGTGGGGGGGGGGTCAAGAGGCGATACAAGCCTCTGTACATACGCACACAGACACAGGGATGACAGGAGAGGTAGCCACACATGATTCGTCTCAGCCTAGCTTGGGTTAGAGGCTTTAAGAGATGGAACGGGGATCGGATGTTATTCGAGGGACTTTAACCACGGGGAGTTGAACCTCTAGTAGTAACACTAACTGGAGAGAGTATTCGTGCCAAACAAAATGGACCAAAACCAAAGATGGGCCAATTGGCTGGGGCTCCAGATCCTTCGGTATAATTCTAGTCTTCGGCTCGTAGAAGACTGGAGCGCGATCGAGAATGATGTGTTTCGTTGTAAAAGACAGTCATATACTGTCGCTGCCCAATTGGGACCAACAATATATAAGGACTAGCCAGAACCGTTACTGCCTCCGCCAGGGTGGGCGCGGGTGAATCTCTCCACGAACCAACACAGCGCTTGAGAGATGGGAAGTACTCACGCGGGAGTTTCTTGATAACGCCCTGGGAGACGACAGAAGCGCGCGTTCGAGATTCCAATCCTCGTTATCGCAGAAAGCAGTTCGATATTCTGACTCTTCCCACGGTCCTCGCCCACATGGACTGAGACCGTGGTTTCGACAGGGCCCATGGCGACAAGGATCCTTCATTCTCGACAATTCCTCCATTCCCAAGATGTTCCTTTAAAAAAAAGTGACATCTAACAACCGCTGGATGGGTATTAAAAGTCTCAAATTTTCCCGACCTCAAGGGGAGGACAATTAGGGGATACCTGACCTTGAACGGGTCGCGCTTTGGTGACTTGGACATATTTATGTACAAAGAGTATCCAGGGACACAAGAAATAATTGAATTCGACAAGAACATAAGGGCTACAAGAACTAACATTCGTTCAAACGGAGGTCGATCACCTATGGTCAATAACGTCCTAGAGCTTCACAAAAAAAATAATACACAAAGATAAAAAAACACAATACATAAAGATACAAAAGGGAAATATAATATACAGGGAATTAATTGCTCCGAACGATACATGGGGTTACCGGATCGTTCTTGATTTGTTGACGGAGAAACTTATTGTCCGAATATATACATTTTAAACAAGAGGAACAAAATTAAACATAAAAGTTACAAGCATAAAATTGATCCTAGATTAGTTTGGATAGGCTCAAAAGGGTTCCTACTCAAACTATCAGCAACACAATTATCGGATCCTTTTATATAATTGATTTTAAACTGTTACTCCTGGAGGTATAATCTCAAGCGCATAAGGCTACCATTGTTGCTTTTTACATTTCGCAAATATGCGAGGGGCTTGCGATCCGTCTCTACAATGAACTCTTTACCTAATAAATACATTCTAAACTTCTGCATGACCCATATAATAGCCAGAGCCTCGTTTTCAATGACGGCATAATTTTTCTCGTGCGGGAGAAGCTTACGGCTAGCGTAGGCGACAGGGGTAACTGTCGCCATCATCGCTATACTGGAGTAAAACCAAATGTCTTCTTAGGGTTAGAGAGCCAGAGGATAGAGGCAAAAGCTAATTTTCCCTCTAGTCGTTCGAAGTGAGAGAGAGAGCTAATGGGGACCAGACCAGGTGTTCCGGGGACTTCTTTTCAGCAAATCACACAAAGGGGCTGAGAAAGAATCAAAATGGGGGACGAAGTGGCGGTAGAAAGAGGCACATCCCATGAAGGATCTCAGCTGCTTCTTATTGGACGGATGGGGCATTTACACAATCGCGCAGATTTTGTCCTCCTGGGGGGTTAATCTTTTGTTCCCAATGTGAAAGCCAAGGTAGTAAATCATACTATAAGCAAAATGGCACTTGCTCTTGCTATTTGTGAGTCCGTGTTCACTCAAGGCCTGGAAGGTGATCACGTGATAGTCCCACTCGCGAGTTGCAACGTGAATGTTATCAAAATATAAAGTCACGTTTGCCAATCCGTCTAATATTCTTCGCATCATGCGATTGTAATTACTACAGGCCGTCACCAAGCCGAAAGGGAGACGGCCGAACTGCATTTAACCTTTGTCTGTGGAGATAAAGCCGTGTATCTCTTTACAACTTCTTTAAGGGGAATTTGATAATAAGCCTTACATAGGTCAAATTCGGTAATGTAATTGGCCTTTTCAAAGAGACGGATGTTTTGGTCGATCAAGGATATAGGCTCAGCATCGAAAAAGGTTACTGAATTAAGTTTCCGAAAATCGACGCACAGCCTATATGACTCGTCGGACTTCTTTACCAACACAGTAGTGGAGCAGTAATTGGATTGAGACTTGTATAATCTTTAAATTTAATAATTTAGTAACTTCTGCGTTAAATATATCTTAAATGGATGGACAGGGTTTATGGCTCAGAAAGAAAGGCTCCATGGTAGTTAAAATAATATAATGCTCAAACTGAGCGGCATAGCCGTGAATCTCGGAAATCACGTCTCCAAAGTGACTCAATAACTGCTTTAGCTGACTCTTCAAATCGGAGAGCAGCTGGGCGTTAACGTATAATTCGGATGGCGGGGATTCGGTAGCACTGGGCAAGCCATTAGCATCACATTTAGCGGATCTAGGGGGTGAAGGGGCCAATCCAGTTGATTGCGACATGGGCGAATGTTTCAGCTGTGATGGATCCTTTTTGCAGCGGAGCGGGTCTGACGCGTCCTTTTGCGGCTGTCCTTTGACAAACTTCACACGAAGGGCAATATATGAGGATTTCATTTGCCACCTCAGGCCAATAAAAATATTTAAAGATTCTCTGAGCCGTTTTAGTATGGCTGAAATGGCCAGAGAAAATACTATCATGGGCCGTTTTAATTATGAGGAGTACCTGCGAACGGGGGATGCATAGTGTCTGGGCCTTAGAACTATTGCTTTCCAAGCAGGTGCTGTACAGGAGGTCGTTCTTCACGACGTAGGAAAAGACTTTATTACCACGGGTGGACTCCTGAATCTTATTACGAGCTTTGATCCAAAGGTGGCTGAGTGAATCGCAGTCCTTTTGCTCTTTAGCGAATATATTGTTCAGAATGCTGCTAAACTCGGAGTCGAAGCGGGTTTCAAGGGAAGCGGGTGACTCTGCTTCCTTTTTCGCCTGGTAACGAGTGGGGATGGGTTGAACCACAGGGGAGGAAGTAACCCGTGGGTACTGTCCTACCAGAATAGCGGAGAACTTTATTTGGGCCACCAATACTTCAGCCCAGCTGGTATAATACGCGCATTCAATAAAGCATTTCACGATGGGGAATCGATTTGATCGCCCAAGGTAGTCATGTACTACCGCAAACTTATCATGGTTCGGAGCAATCGGGGGGAGCAGCTCGTTCAACACCACAATACATGTACACCCTGTATTCCAAACAAGGTTTGAGACCCGGCAGCCGTGTATTGATCAGGTCTCAAACTTTAAGCTTCCTGGGGAACTCTTCTTGAGCAAAAAGTTCACCTGATGGTCAGGGGCAGGAAGAGCAGACGGAGAGGGAGGTGATTCAACTTGCGACGGTGGTGGCGCTGGGAGTTCTGAGGGCAGTTGGTTCTCAAATCTCCTCAACACCGCAGGAGAAAGACACGATGGGCCTCCTGGGCAAGTATGGCGAAGGGTAATTCAATGAGAATGGCTTGACATCACGGGGTTCCGATGAAGAAAAATTCTGGCCAGTTATTTTGACAAACTTACTAGGGTCACGGGGTGTGAATTTTTGTTTGCCATTTTTACCTTTGGGGATGATGGATCAGACTCTTCCTTCCTTACGGTAGCAATTGTGGCTCCTAAAGAATATATCGGCTTCTTCGATGCATTCCTTGAATGTGGAACACCTCCGGTCCTTCACAAAAGATCGAATTTCCGAAGAAAGCAAATCCATAAGCTGGTCCTTCAGAATGAAGTCGACTAACGCTTTATACTCGTGGGGAACTTTCGAAGAATTGAGCCAGAAGTTGAAAAGTCTCTGAAGCGTATACCAAAACTGTCGAAAAGTTTGATTGGGCTCTATACGGACGTGAAGAAATTTAAAACGGTAGAAATCGGGCGTCATGTTATACGCAGCTAACAATTCCGATTTCGACGTCGAATAATCGATCGTTGTCTCCTGGGGAAGGGATATGAAAATATCTCAGGGCTTAGAACATAACGGCAGGGGTTTAGTGACACCATTCTGCTTCAATGTCTCAGTTGTTTAGCTCGAAGGTCTTTTCAAAAGGCGTCAAATATGAACCGAAATCTTCTCCTTCCTTGTAAATGGGGAGATTCACTGACCCAGTTTGAGGGATGTCCGTCCGCGAGTTGGTGGAGAGCGTTTCGGATCTCGCTCTACTCATTTCCAGGTTCATGTCGGCGGATGCTTTCTCTTTTTTCCTTCTCTCTCTTTCTTCTCTTTCTTGTTTTTCTCTCTCGTTCTTCTCTTCCTTTTTCTCTTGCTCGTTCTTCTCTTTTTGTCTCTCTCTTTCGTTCTTCGCTTTCTTTTCTTTCCACTCTCTCTCGATATTCTCTTTCTCTTCTTTCTGCTCTCTCGGCTCTCTCTTCTTTTTGTACACAAGACAGAAGGTCCTTTCCAGATAACCCAAGAGATTCACCTTGTAATTTCAATTGGTCGAATGAAGACATGATAGTCGCGAATTCGAACTAAACTTTTTTAAATAAAAATGTAAAGGGATTGTCCACCCGAATTGACTCGGTATACACTCGGCGCATTAATAATTTCCGTCTAGCACTCAGAAATACCCGAATTAACACGAGAGCCTTTAACTTAGCTCACAACACCGAAATCAAAACTAGACTAAGCCTTTCTTGATATGAAAGGGTAAAATTCCGCTAGGGGGAATAAATGAGAAGCACGGTCTCAAAACTTGCACACGGTATGTATAAAGGCGGGTACACAACAAATGGGAAAAATAGTTCACGAGAATATTTTTGCTTACCTTTTCAATAACCAAGCCTTCAGCCTCAAAACCTTTAAAAAAACTTAAAAGGAGCCTTTTAAAGAGCCTATAAATCTGACGTCAGTTAATATATATATATATATATATATATATATATATATATATATATATATATATATATATATATATATATATATATATATATATATATATAAGTAAAAGAACTCAATGGCGAGTTATGGTATGTAGTTTATCATACCCTCTTCAGTCGTATACTGAGAATGCAATTGTTACAAAGGTCTATAAATAGCATACAGATCAGAAAAAAAGCAAAAGGAAAAACCACAAAGAAACACAAAACGGGGGGGAAAAGGCCTTTAATTAGTGAGTGCGAGTCTAAGATCTTTGACTAAGCTGTTACGGGGCTGCATTTCAATTGCCCATCTGACAAATTAAAATTGGGAATTTCTCCTATTAATATAGATTCTACTATTTTCCTTCACGGAAATGTTTACATTTATATATGATTTGTGCCTTTGAATAGTCAGTTTAGTGGTTGAAATTGCTAATATGTTTATCCAAATTTGAAGCACATATCATCTAGTTCATTACAATATTACAACCTTATTTCACGCGTAATAAGTTCTTTATTTTTCATCCATGTAATCACTGGCTTGATTTGACTTTCAAATATGCAACGATCCATGCAGTTATTCTAAAAGGAAAGTTTACCTTTCTAACAGTGAATCACCAAGGACATTCGTGGATCCAGTGACAGGAGCACACACTCAGGGGAGTGAACGATCATGGTTTGATGACAAAACAACAATTTTAAAGAAATTTGAGCCGTAAGTAGTGAACTTTTCCAGTCACACGTTAAAGAAGCACCTTATTAACTTCCCTTTTAACAATAGGGTTCCCATTTTTATTCTTTTGAAGAATAGCGGTCCCTTGCTCATGTAGGACCGCTATTCTTCAAAAGATGAAAAAATAAAAGAAAATATTCTTTTCCCTAGTAAAGAGAGGGCAGACGTACTTATACTTTAACAATAAATATTTCGCTGTATATACTTTTCTAGACGATGTTTCCAAGGTTGAAATCCCTTGTCAGGAATTTTCTACATTTTAATAATTCTAATGCTGCTGTTTTTATTTTTATTAATGGGTCCAAACGAGTTCCTTTGAGGCGTTCTGAGTCATTTAGAAACCCATTCTTTTGAGTGTATTTTGCTCTCGCCTCATATTGATGGTTCCCCGTTTCGTTTTGAGTTTCTATTAGATGTTTAAAATCTTTTCGATGAGCCTCGAATCAATTAAAAAACTAGCGTAAAACTATTCTCCCGAGTTAGGCGCGGATCCAGGAGGGCTAGGGGGCTGAGGCCTCCCCCCCAATATTCTGAGCCGTTTATGTTTTTAAAGCCATTCTTGTATTCTACTATTCAGAGAGTTATGTAATAATATAGAATATAATATAAAATAGTTTTTTAAACCGTTTTGCAATCGAATGTACCTTATATGATACATCTCTAAAATACAGTATTTATAGCTTAGCACACGTCCACAAACTACAATGAACCACTATTGATAATTTTATGTATGTAAAGAATTCGGATCTGATATAGTTAGTGCTCTTTCCCGTGTGATATACTGTTATTTATTATCAACACTGTGTAAGATAACCATTATTAATGTTTAATGCCCTTTTCTCAGTCTACTCATAGGGAGAAATTCAGATTAACCTCCTCAACTTTTATCCTGGATCTGCCACTGACCCGGGTTCAAGTGTTAATTGGAGGAACCACTGATTATATTATTTCAATCATTCTTTAGTGAGAATCAGAGGAACTACTGATTATTATTTCAAAGTTTCCTTATTGACAATGGGATACACCTCTCAATATCATTCCAATTATTCCTTATTGACAATTGGATCAACCACTGATTAATATTCCAATTATTCTCTCTTGACACTGGAAGGAATTACTTATTATAAATCAGTGTTTAATCCCATTTTTAAACGGGAATAATTCAAATAAAAATATTGTACAACAAATTTCAGTGTCAAGAAAAGAACATAGATCTCATGTGCATTTTATTATGAAGTTGAGAGTGCTGAATTCGAATTTGATAACAAAAGTTTCACATCACGTAACATTTTCTTGTAAATTGCCGATTTAATAATTGAGCAATTGATACTGATTTCAACGATACCATAAATGTATTTCGCTCCCAAAGTCAGATTAAATGTGTCATTTGTAATTAATTCAGGAATACGAGGGGCGGTCAATAAGTTTTGCGAATCGGTAGGGCAAAACAGAGGAAGGGCGATGGCTGTTAGTGGTGGTGTTAGGACAGGTTATGACAAGTCAGGACCTGCAGCCGCACGCTCCTGCCTCGTATATTTAAGAAGCAGTAGCTGATCGCAGATCGTCAGTCACAAATTTTTCAACAATGGAGAAGGTTGAGCACCGCGCAGTTCTCAAATTTTTTAGCAAGGCAGGCAAGAATGCAAAAGAGATCCATGAACGCATGGTTACAGTGTACACCGACACCGACCCTTCATATGCAACCATTGCTCGCTGGAATAGGGAGTTCCGACATGGTAGTGAGTCCCTTGAAGATGACCCCCGTCCAGGACGCCCGTCAGACGTGACCAACGAGGACAATGTGGCCCGTGTGGAGAGGATGATCCTCAAACATCGACGGGTGAAGGTCGAAGAAATCGAGCGAGAACTTGGAATATCATATGGAAGTGTTATCAACATCATCCACGATAATGTGGCCATGACCAAGGTCTCTGCACGTTGGGTCCCTAGAAACCTCACTCCACATGATCGACTTCAACGTCGTCAAAGTCCACAAGGCCAGAGTTGCACAAGCTGCCCTGCGCGAGTGCGGATTTGAGCAGCTCAACCATCCCCCCTACAGTCCAGATCTGGCCCCTAGCGACTACTTTTTATTCCGCTAGCTCAAGGCTGCACTGCGTGGACGCCGGTTTGGGGACGATGAAGATGTCCAGCTCGCCGTCCACGAGTGGATTGTAGAGCAGTCGGGAGATTCCTGGTTGTCGGGAATTCGAAGCCTCAGGGACAAGTGGCGCAAGTGCATTGAAGTCGAGGGTAGTTATATTGAAAAATAATAAAACACTTCCTGGTTGTCGGGAATTCGAAGCCTCGGGGACAAGTGGCACAAGTGCATAGAACTCGAGGGTAGTTATATTGAAAAATAATAAAACACTTCCTCATATCTCGTTTCCTTATATCCGAATTGCAAAACTTATTGACCGCCCCTTGTATATAATGAATCAGCAGGTTTTGGGGATTATATAATGTATTAACCTACATTTTAGTATTTACTCCTTTGTTTGTAAGACGTCTCAGGTGTTTCACGCTTTAGGTTCTAGCAGAAGTCAGCCAGCATAGCAGGGCTCTATTTTCCCTTATACCTGTTTTCAATTGACGCTATATTTTGATGGAACCTCTCCATGTTGATCACTCACATGATTACGCTCTCCACTATACGCTCTCGCTGGGCCCCTTGGTGTATTCGCAGAAGTCCTTTGCATACATCTTTGAATGCATGCCGCTAGCTCAATTTCATCCATTGTCGGCTCGAAGGCTTCATCAGCTATAAGTTGACCTATCTGAGGGCCTACGAATAGGCTTTCTTTCATCTTGGCATTACTTATTTTAGGGAGGATCACTTTGAGGTACTGGAAACATGGCTTGTTATGCTGCAGTGCTTTGGTAGATTTCTTCATTAGGCCTAGCTTTATATGCAGTGGTGGCAAAATGATTTTCTCCTTCTTAACTAGTGGCTCATGAATTACATTATGGCATCCACGCGTCATAGTTTCCCCTAGGTGACCATTTTGAGCGTACATAATGTTCTAATCTGGCCCTACTTACCCACTTTGCAAAGGAAGCACATGAACTTCGTGTATCCAGTTTGTAGCCCATTAAGTAGGGCTACTACTTTTAAGTCCGAACAAATTAGCCGTTCATGCTCCTTGTAACTTATTCAGTCTAGAATAAAAGCAAGGTTCTCATATCTCTCTCTTAAAATGACTGAGTGAGCAACTGGAACTGAAGGGATGGTGTTCCCAATGTGCAACGGAACCGCTTTTATGCTATAAAGGGATGCATCTATGAATAAACTCCACTTATTTTGTGCATAGGTCAGCTCAAAGGCATTGAATAGGCCTCTGATATCATTACAATAAGTCAAGTTGTTTTCAAAAGTGAAGAATTGATGTAGATCTGCAGAATGCTTCCTAAATACTGTAATTTGAGCATTCTCTAGTCATTTTAGCTGTCTCCTGAAAAGTTAAAACATGTAGTATGTGAAACATAATATAAATAGTAACAGCAACAAATATTAAATAAAAAGAGTGAAAATTGGAAGCATTTATAGTAAGTTACAAAATTATCAAGCGTTACGTAAGAGTAACCACGGATTTGTTGGACCCATATAACAAAAATAATATTGAGTATACGTTCATATATTTAATATGATAGATTGACAAATACCTTAGGAACACTCCATTAAAATTATATCAAAATCCGTTAATAATTTTTAGAGTTGTCAGTTTCAGCCAAATCCTGTTTGTTTTCAATCCCTACGGAACCATCCGTGTATTTAACGTAAGTAAAACGATAATTTACGATTAACTCGAGGGTCGCATAAAGAGACGGATGTATTCGCGATTTACGCAATAAATACCCATAGAAAAGATTATTCTCATTTCAGTTTTTTTTTTATTGTTGTACAGTATAATTATTATTTTCTGTCATAGTCAATAGGGCTATAATTGAAATAATAATTAATGGTTCCTCCTAATTCTGTAGGGAATAGTACGAATAATATAATCAGTGGTTCCTCCCATTGTAAATAGGGAATAATTCGAATGATATAATCATTGATTTGTCCAATTTTCAATAGGGACTAATTGGAATAATCATCACTGGCTCCTCCAATTGTCAATAAGACATAATGGAATTACGTTCAGTGGTTCCTCCCATTGAAAATAGGGAATAATTGGACTAATGAGCAGTGGTTCCTCCCATTTAAAATAGGGAATAATTGGACTAATGAGCAGTGGTTCCTCTCATTGTCAATAAAAAATAATTGGAATACTAACACTTGCCAACAAGAACTTTATTCTCTATTTTGGGGGGGCTGATTTAGGACAATTTTGATGCATTAAATAAAAAAATCATATTGGTCTTGCTCATTAAGGTCAACTTTTTTATTTATCGACACATGAAGTGTTTTTACCTTTTTTTTTTACATGTACGAGTATTTTCTATTCATGTGATGCAAAAAATATTTCTTTAAATAAAGGAATTCTAAAGAGTTTACATGCGGCACTTTTCGATGAACTGGTATTTTTCTTTTACAGTTGAATGAAATGGATTCGGCCAGAAGATCATACAAAAATAAGCCCGATGTATTCTGCTCATAGAAATCCATCACGTTTCATTAAGCGTTCTTTCTATGCTAATTTTAGTATACAACTTGTTACCGCGGATAAAGCCTGGACGTTACACATGATATGCAAGACATGCACCGAGTATCTGCATCGTTGGGCCAAGGGAAGTAAAAGTTGTCTGAAGTCTGGAATTCCCATTTTTTGGAGGGAGTCGACTAACCATGTCGCTGACTGCTACTTCTGCGATATTTATTTGCCTGGGATTAACGGAAAGAACCTAAGCAGCCTCAAGTATCCTGATCTTAAATCAGCACGTCGTCCTGTAACTCATTGTGATGAAATTCCAGTACCCGTCTTTGGAGAACTTCTTGACATTAGTGACGAAGATTCGTCCAGTGGTGAAGAAAATGAAGAAGAGGTGGTTTTCGACGTTGATGATCCACATCCTTTTTTGCCAAAGGAGATAAATGATCTAGTTCGCGATCTCAGCTTCTCAATGTCTTCTGCCGAACTATTGCATCCAGATTGAAGGGAAAGAAAACTCCTCTCTGACAGTGCTCGGTTCATCTATTACCGCAACAGCCATCAAGAGTACCTCAGTTATCCCCTGAAGAAGACTTGGTCTACTGTACAGCGATTGCGCTGCTTCTGCACAAGCTTGGAGCGCTACAGTACCAAACCGAAGATTGGAGACTGTTCATTAACAGCAGCAAGTGATCGCTGAAATGTGTTCAACTGCACAATGACAACCACTTTGTATCTGTACCCTTCACTCATTCTAATTCACTGGAGGAGAAGTGTGAAGCGGTGAAGTACGTGCTAGAGGAAAGTTGTTATGATCAGCATGAATAGTTGGTTTGTGATAACTTGAAGATGGTAAACTTTGTGTTGGAAAAACAGTCTGGGTTTACCAACTGCCCGTGTTTTCTGTGCATATGGGATATTATGTCCCAGCTCAGCATTACACGAAGAAAGGATGGATTGTATGGGAGAAATTGGTGCCATGCAGAACAAGGAACGTCATAATAACCCTCTGGTGGACAGATACAGGATACTCTTACCATCGCTGCACATCAAGTTCGGCTTGATCAAACAGTTCACTAAAGCTCTGGACAAGGATGGTGGCTGCTTCGCTTACCTGTGCTACGCTTTTCCAGCATTGACCATGGATAGATTAAAAGCAGGCAACTTTGATCGTTCTCATCTCCGTCAGCTTATCGGAGATCCAGAGTTTGAAAACTCATTTAACAAAGTTGAACTGGAAACATGGAAAGCTTTTATTCTGCTCCTAAAGAAGTTTCTTGGCAACAATAAGGCCAGTAACTACACAGAAACTTTCACCAGTATTCTCACTGCTTTCAGAAACCTCGAATACAACATGAGCATCAAAATGCATTACTTATTCTCACATATGGATCAGTTTCCTGATAATCTGGGATCAATGAGTGACGAGGAGGAGAAAAAGATTCCATCAGGACATGAAAGAGATGGATACCAGGTATCAGGGACGCTGGGATGCAGTCATGATGACTGATGGATTCTGAAGAGAGACATCCCTACCGCTGAGCATTCTAGGAGTTCAAAGAAGCGGAAGTTTATGCCCTGAATTCTGGACAATGTTTACCTAATATCCGATATACATGTACTTACTTTTATTACTGTCTAATATTCAATGTACAGTAGTCATTTTTGTAACATTTAATTAATAAATTGTGTTAGAAAAGATTTTATCATCTTAAAAATCGAGTTTGGAGGAGAAATATTAACAAATATCAACCGAAAATGTCACCAAAATTGTAATCGATCTAGTTATAAGGTCAAATTAAAAAAAAAAATTGACTTAACACAAAAACATGATCTGATCGGAGAAAACGGATGTCATTTTAGTTGAGAAAACTTAGACGCCTTACAAAGATTTTTTTGCAACATAGTATTATTATTGCAATTATTCCCTATTGACATTGGAAGGAACCACTGATTATTATTCCAAATATTATTCCAATGATTATTATTCCCTATTAAAAATTGGAGGAACCACTCATTATTATGAATCTTATGCAGTTACAATGTAATAATTGTGTAAAATAGTAAGACTCATACAGTGTGTGTGTTAATTCATTAACATCGCACTAATTATATTTATTAAAGAAAATGGTGAGAACAATGTGATATATCATCTGAAGATTCAAATGTGGTCTGAAGTGTTGAATTTAGGAGAGGTGAAAAGGAGTGGGAAATATATCGCTACAGAAGCTAAAAAAGAAGCCTCCTTAAGGGAAGTGTTTTAGCACCCCTTTTCACTCTAGTTTGCGTGGCTCCAGGAGATGGAAGAATGAAGGAAAAAACAAGACATAAAAGAATAAATAAAATAGTGGAAATAAAAAAAGGGGTGAAAAAGATTAATACTACAACAGAAAATTTATAGTACAAAATTGCAAATGTAATGAAGCACATAAAATTACCAATTTGAGCTCCCACATGGGGACTTAAAGTGTGAAGGATTGATGCAGAGGACAAAATTCTCCTAAACTTGCCAGCAACAAAAACACTTCCCATTAAAAGGATTCATTTCCTTATCAATCAACAATTCATCAACATGATCTGCCGAAAAAGAAGATTTCCTATTTTGAAGTATTGCGTCTGGCAAGACTCATCCTTCACAAATTACCCACAATATATTAATTAGATCAAGTGTTCTCATGGAATTAAACAAAAATATTAGGACATTCGACAAGCAAAATTCAAACCATCATCCATTCATCGTCCACAAATCACCTTGTAGAGGTAATCCCTAGAATATTATTATTTCCCCACCTCCTAAGATATTACTTGGGGAGAGAAAGCAAGTCATCTCCCCCCCCCTTCCAACCTCACCCCTTTTGGACTTGCCGCCAGGTCACCGCAAAGAAAATCCACACCGAGGCATGACGCTGAAATTGAAGGCTATCCCCCCCGCCGTCTCAATCTCCCCCCCCCCTCCTCGGGCCTGGAGATTAATGGTAGGTTTGCTGCGAACAGCTTTTATGGCTCCAGCCGCTGGTCGGCCGTCTGGCCCGCTGATCCCTGCCCTTGACACTTCCCCACAAGGAGACGCTCGGTTTGTCACGGCTGATAACGAGGGTCTGAAAAGGCCTCTCTCTCTCCTCTGGTTGGAGAACTTTGGGTATATATGCACCCTCTCCAGGACTACAGACAGATTTGGTTAGAAGACACTTCCCCGAAAGAAATTCAATTCAACGAAGCTCTCTCCTGAGAAGTGTGAGTGACGGTCGCAAGCACCGAAAGAGCTGGACATCACACCAGTATCTTCGGGTCAGGGAGAAGAGTCTCGTGAGGCAACGTCAGCCTTTCTCAACCGCCTTGGATCAAGGATTGGAGAAGCCCTCTGTCGCGGTGTGACATTATATTATATCAATATCATATTATATCTATGGGGAAAGGAACTAATAACTTAAAGGCCAACCGACAAAGGGGCGGAACGCTACGAGTTTCAACGCGCGGAGCAGCGAGAATAGAGTGCAAAATTAGGTAAGGTAAAATTTGGGCAATCGCACAGCTCAAGGTTATTTAAAGAGGCATGTACAAAAATATAATTTTATTTACATAAAATAAGAGAATCAATGGGCAAAATTATATTGGTTAATGAGGGGGGGGAATTGCAGAGTTATGCATCAGACTCTGAAGTTAGAAATTAATGCCTTACAGAAGGAGACTATTCCAATGGGGAGGATTAACTCAAATGGGTTGCTGAAGGGGGGGAGGGGTTGGCTTACGAAGGATTCCGGGTAAAACGTCATGATAAGGTTTCACGGATGTCTTCTGCAGGCAATAAACGTGAGGGCGAGGGCACTCGGAGCTTCTGAGCGGGAAGTTGACGTGAGGACGGTTTCTCAAGGGAGGGGGGCGGTAACTTCCGGTTCAGGGGAGAGTATTTCGGCCACTCGAAGACGAGGAGGAAGCGAGTAGGGCTTCTACAGGAGTTGATGAGTTGAGTCGAAAAAATCGCTCGGTGGCGATCGTCAAATGGAAATATCTCACTGGCTGGGCTAATTCCAACAACATGAAAAGTTCAGCCGTCACTTTGCTTCGTTGTTAAGCACCTAACTTGGAACTAGGGGGAATGCTTCTTGGATCCTGGCGGGACTCCTCAACTCACTATCTCTCACCTGGAAGACGAGCCCTATCCGAGGCCCCCCCTTCAGGGGTGGGGGAAACATGGGGTGTTTGGCCAGCGCTACTCTCGAATGGCCTCGAACCTTCACGCTCAGGTGATTCTAACCCGCGAAAAGGTGGTCCGGGGTGGACGCGGTTCGAGGCTACCGCTTGTGGATGGGATGGGGGAGGCTTACCAATTTAAGCCTAACCAAATTCTAGAATTTTCTTTAACGCATGGACGTCACTTCCATGCTGGAAAAGAAATTCCACGTGGAATTCCCCCACACCGTCCTCCGAAGTTCTTTTGGTGACCTCTTGAGGACAAGAAGCCCGTTAGCTGGCTCAAGCCGAGTGTGGAGAAATCCCCCCCCCCTTTCGAAGTTCGACCGGTGAGCTCTTGAGGACAAGAGGGCCGCATCTCGCAAAACACAATTTCGAGAAAGTAGCCCCACCTGCTGCTGGTTTATGGCTACCCCTAGTGAGTAATCAAGGTCACCAAGACCTACCCCAAGTTTGCCCCGTTTTACTCTCGAGGTTCAAAGGAACTAAATCACTCACTACCCTAAATCTGCCATTATAACCATTGAATAAGGCAGGCTATCTATTTAGTATTTGGAGCCTAATTCCGTCTTATTCATGTACCCATATATATCCATATTTATTGTTGTGCCTTTTATTTAGTGTGTATTAAAATCTATTTTTGTCGTTGAGTTTGTTATATTCCTCGGTCACGCAGCTGCCACTATCTATTCAAATCCCACTCTTAGAACAATAATTGTTGTCCCCTTGCTTGGCCTATCTTAGAGCCTGTGTGCGCATATTGCCGTACATTTGGCCATACTTCTACATATATATATATATATATATATATATATATATATATATATATATATATATATATATATATATATATATATATATATATATATATATATATATATATATATATATATATATATATTTATATATATATATATAATTTGACGTCAGGTATGGGGTCTTCTCCACCTGATTTTGAAGAACTAAGTTTAATTGATAGCAGCTTCATTACCAAAAATATCTCAACACCAATATATTAGGCCAATTTTCTTTTTGATTAACGGGTAACAACCAATTTTTAAGCCCATTCTTGCGTGGTGTGTCCACAGTTTTTCTAGTTCCTTAGAAGAGGATACTAGCTAAGCGGTAATAGTAACCCCCCTTTTTTGTGTCCTGAGTCAGATTCCCTCATTAGTTAATTTTTATATTTTTTGTGTGAGTTTGCCCGATTTTTACTAGGAATTTTAATTTTTTTTTTCGTTAGTAGAATTTATATTTGTTTTGGGTAAAGCTTCAATATCTCTGGTAGCTTTTTCGTGTGCAAAGGCCAAAAGTAGCCCAAGGGAATGAAAGAATTATGAAGCATGAGGGAGAGATAAGCCGTGATCAAGTCGAGATAAACTCCGTAGGATCTCCTAATGAACAGGCTCAAATGCCCTCATTAAATCTCCCCGCATACAAGGATAGAGAAGATTTTTGCTCTTATTTAACGAACTTCGAGAAGATCTTCGAAGTCAACAATTGTGACTTAGAATTAGATGGTGTCGCCCGGTTACTTCCACCCTTGAATCCTCGTCTTTGCGGCATATTCATTCGCTCCCTTCAGAGACCACCCTTGATTATTCAACCCTAAAGGTAGAACTTCTTTCTGCTATTAACATGAATCCAGAATTTTATAGAGTTAGATTCCGCTCCGCGCGAATACAGTTAGGCCAAACTTACAGACAATTCGGATTCACGCTTCGGCGTAATTTCCAATTCTGGCTGGATTCCGCCCAAATAGTAAATGATTATGAGTCGCTGATTGACTTCATTCTAAGGGATCAAGTGATATCGACCATCCCTCGCGAACTAAGGGCCTTCATAGCGGACCTAGGAGCGTCCACTTTGAAGGACTGTGTGGAAGAAGCCGACCTTCACGCTTCCAGTCACGACCTCTAACCAAAGAAGGTCAAGAAGAACCATCCCCCCTCCCCCAAACATAGGTTTGGGTTTAACCGAAGCCCACTCAAGGGCAACAACGACTTTGTAAAAGTGCGGGCGCCGAGCAAGTGCAGGCCTTACTCACCGCGAGAGCAAAAGGATATGAAGCCCCCATCACTCTCCTCCACGCATAGCAACTACTCCCGTAGACCAATTGTATGCTTTACGTGTGGCCCCCCTCCGCACTTAAGTTACAATTGCCCCAAAAATTCTCAACTGAGGACCTCGTCGAGTCACCAGTTCCAGCAAATCTCTGCTGCCCTCTTGCCTAATCCACCAGCCAAATCGCCAACGATCCCTGCTCCCTATCCTCCGGATCAACATGTAAATTTACTGTTCAACAAGAGTTCCCACGGTGGGCTCCAGTTTGAAAATGGTGCAGTGAATGGTTGCCGAATGTCAACCTTCGTTAGAGATACAGGTTCCACCTGTATAGTAGTTTCCGACAAACTACTCCTCCCCGCAAGTCCTCAGCATAACAGGTTTGCGTTGGTGCATGACTTTTTAGGTCGTGCCACAAGGTTCCCAGTGGTACGGTGCCATATTCAGTGCCAGTACTTCACCGGATGGGCCGACGTGGTCGCGGCCCCGATGAAATTCTGCTTTGTCCTCATTGGACAGAGCACACAACTCTCATAAAACCCAATTTCTCAGCCGGTCGTTACCAGGGCCCAGACCGAGAAGGATGTACCGCTAACGGTACCCCTATCGTCCCCAGACATCAACCTCACCACCATTGTTTAATGTGGTGACGCGCCAAAGAATTGTCACCCATTACAACCTCTGTGGGAAAGAGAAAGGAAGAAGGAGACTGAAACGGTGCGAGGCGATCGGAAGATCGAATACACCTTGAAGGACGCGTTAGTAACCCGTTCTTCTGTTGAACCGAAGTTCCCCCCCCCCCGAACCCGTTTTAAAGATGGCTCATAATGGCCTAATGGCCAGACATTTCGTCCATAACAAAACGGCACAGCGAGTTTTTAAATAATTCTCTTGGTCAGGAGCGGCTAAAGAAATTATCGACTTCTGCAAGTCCTTTGACACTTGCCGAGAAGGTCGCCCCCAAAATGCGTGTATCCCCCGCTTCCCTTCAAAGGACCTCGTGAGTGGCCGAGCACTTCGTCCGCGTCTCAATCGACCTAATAGGCCCCATTCGTCCCCCGTCAAGCGAGGGACACTCCTATCCCTTTGAACCCGTGCGTCTGGTCCAAACGGTGCGCGTAGAAGCAGACGATAAGTATTCCCTGCCGTCTCTTCCTTCCCCAAAGTGGAGCCTAACTCCGACTTGAACGTAAACCCCAATGTCGCCCCTAATGAGAGGGTTCAATTGCTTGTCTTATTGGAAGGTTCTCCCGTGTCATTCTATCGTCGTTTTGGGTCGAATTTCCCTGCCATAGCCTCGCCCCTTAACGACATGCTTAAAAGAACGGCCCCCGATCCAGTTAATTGGACCCTTTCCGCGGAAGATCGCTTCCACCAGTTACAAGACAAGCTAATCTCTGCCCCTATCTTAAGATTACCGAATCCTAATAAAACATTCGAGGTTCTTACCGATGCCTCCCAAGATGGCCTAGGTTGTGCTCTCGTCCAATATGATGACGATGAGGTGGGATATCCTGTAGGATATGCTAGCAGGAAGGTGTCCCATAGCGAAAAGACGTAGGTCACCATAGAGCTTGAAGCGTTAGTCATAGTGTAGTCTATTTGTAAGTTTAGGATGTATCTCATAGGTAAAGAATTTATTGTCGAAAGTAATCACAAACCCCTGGCGTATCTAAAAAACTGTAAGAGCCAAATGGCCGTTTAATGCGTTGGAGCCTACTACTCATGGGGTACCGATTTCGGATCTTGTATGTTAAAGGCACCAACAGCTGCCTAGCCGATAGCTTGAATAGGAATCGAATAGAAGACCCCCTTCCTCCAACAACCTGAGTGTATAGTAAAATTCGCGTTTGATTCATTTTTGTAAATACTATTTATCTTTTTTTTTATTTTTGCCCTGTTGATGTTGCGTGTGCGTATGTATAGATTAAGTTATTTGTGGTTACACATATGTAAATCCCGTGTAGTGTTATGTTTTTTTTCTCTGTTGGTAAAGTTAAAATTGTAGCTTTATAAGTTCCCCCTCTTGATGAAATTATTGTAGATATTTTTTTCGCTCTAAAGTGTTCTGTGTTGTAAAAATGTATTTGGATAGGGAGGAGTGTAGAGGTATCCCCTAAAATAATATTATTTCCCTACCTCCTAAGATATTACTTCGGGAGAGAAAGCGAGTCATCCCCCCCCCTCCCCAGCATAAGGGCATCAAAGCGTGACGAGAAGCTCCGAGTGGCGAATCTTTGCAAGGAGAATCCCAAGGAGTTATTTGGTTATGTAAACAGCCGTAAACGAATCCATCGCACGATTGGCCCTTTAGTGGATGAGGAGGGGGATTTAAAGCACTCAGATGCCGAAAATGCTAACCTCCTCAACGACTACTTCTCTTCAGTGTTTACTGAAGAGTGTGGTCCCAACCCTCAGCCCACGGATACTTACTTGGGGGAAAACTGGAGGAAATGGACTTCACCCAAGGAGAAATAGAAAATAAGATCACTGATCTAAAGACGAATAAGTCCCCTGGCCTGGATGGGTCTCTACCTAAAATGTTGAAAGAAGTGCACGATGAAGTGTCACGACATCTAAGCACAATTTTTAACATGTCAATCCGGACCGGATGCGTTCCTAGAGACCGGCGTGAGGCGAAGGTGACTCCTATCTTCAAGAAAGGAGACCCTAGCCAGCCGTCGAACTTTCGACCTATTAGCTTATCCTCAATAGTCGGTAAAATCATGGAAAGCACCATGCTAGACAAAATGACGTCATACTTAGTCCAACTTGCGAATGAGGAGTTCCCAGCACGGGTTCCGAAGGAAACGGTCATGCCTAACGAATCTTGTGAAATTCTTCCACGTCGTTTTCAGTGAGTACGACCGAGACAAGGCGGTGGATGTTATCTACTTAGACTTTCCAAAAGCCTTCGATAAGGTACCACACCGCCGCCTCCTCCGGAAAGTCCGTGCGCTGAGCATAGACGGAAATGTAGCAAGTTGGATAGAGAACTGGCTAAGTGGCAGATGGCAACGGGTGGTGTTGAATGGACAGGCTTCTGAGTGGGTGCCCGTTACTAGCGGTGTTCCCCAAGGTTCTCTCCTGGGACCACTACTGTTCATCATCTACGTCAACAACATGGACGGTGACATGGTTGCGAAGATTTATAAATTTGCCGATGATACCAAGCTTAGTATGAACGTCGCATAGGAAGGAAATACTGCTCGCCTTCAAGATAATCTTCGGAAGATTGGATCGTGGTCGGACACGTGGCAAATGCCTTTTAACGTGAACAAATTCAAAGTGATGGATATCGATCACCGAAACCCCCAATCTCAGTATATCGTTAAGGGCACTGCTCTTGAATCCACTGACACTGAAAAGAACTTGGGTGTAGCTACATATTACCAGTGATCTCAAGTTCTCGAGGCAGTGTATTGAGGCGGAGAAGAAAGCCCAAAGGATGTTAGGTTATATAAAGCGACAGTTTGGATATCGGAACAAGGAGATAGTACTGTGTTTGTATAATTCCATTGTCCGACCGCACCTGTAGTATGCTATACAATTTTGGAGTCCTTCGCTTCTAAAGGATATCGCAACATTAGAACGTGTGCAATCCAGAGCAACCAAACTGATTCCCTCTATCAGACACAAGAGTTACCAAGATAGATTACGGGAATTAGACTTGTTCTCGCTGGAGACCCGGAGACTGCGTGGTTAGCTTATCGAAGTGTTCAAAATACTTCGAGGTTTCGAAAATATAGACTACAGGGATATTTTCCAGCTTAGCCAGAGCAGAACAAGAAATCACGGCTACAAACTCTAACTGAAGCGTTACCAGCGTGATCTGTGTGGGAAATATTTCACATATAGCATCTGCGACCATTGTAATGCCCTTCCAGTGGAAGCGGTTAACAGCAACTCTGTTGAACAGTTCAAGTCGAGACTAGACAAGTGTTCACTCAAAGGTACCCTCTTTGAATGGATCGTAGGTCTACTAGGGTACTGATTTTTTTGTTACTCCTTGTTACTTACTCTCTTTCTCTCTCTCTCTATCTCTCATTTTTCACCAACTTTTTAAGTCCAAGACCAAGTCATTAAATCGACTGCTTTCCCAATAGGTAAAGAAAAAAAAACGGAAAAGAACACGATCCCGTAACCTACTCCAGATCTTCAAAGGTCCACAAACAGGGACCCCAGAATCGAAGCCAGAAAGCAACTGGAAAAGAGTAAAAAAAGAACAGCTCTAAGTAGCAAACAAGCTGAGGGTAACTTCTCAGGCTCTGTTTCCTCCTCTGATGAGGAACAAGAGTGCTACCAGACTCCTAAGGTTCATGAGAGAGAAAGGAGCAAGAGTAAAATGAAGAGTTCTCGTCAAACCAAAAAGTTTGATGGAAAAGAGATTAAAATCCGATTCTATAGGAAGGGTGAAACTCCCTTCCCAGAGGATCCCAACATCGGGGAAATCATCGAAGGAATCAAAGCAGGCTTATATAAATGGACGTACGATGCGCCAGTCCAAGAAGTGCCCATGACGGCAGAAATAAAAATACACAGGGACTCCTGCTTCGCCATAAGTGAAGCAGAATTTTTCAAAATCAAAAACGGAAAAAAGAAACGTAATAAAAAGCAGTAGAAGAAGACACACACACACATAAGATACACAAGCACTAGATAAAACAAACATGAAAAACACAAATAACACATTAAAAATCCTTACAATTAACGTTAATGGTTGTGAAAGGAAACGCATTCCATACGGAAACATATTCCGTACAGTGGATTCCGACCTGATCCTCATCACTGTGGTAACACGAATACAAACAGAATAAAGATACAAAATTACACCGTTATAATTAAAAAAAGACACACAGGATCAGTACGACGGCCCAGCCATCGCGATCTGAAATAAAAACATTACATACAGAACACTTCCAAACCTAGAAGAGTTATTTGTGGCAGTTGAAATACCAACCCTGGTGGCAAACCTGACTGTGGTGGCTGCCTATCAACCTCCACGTCGCAAATACCTGCCGATTACTAACACTTATACTCTTTTCGGGCTCGGAAAACTAACATTGCCTGGTGGTGATCTAAACGCCAGATGCATAGCGTCAGGCTACGGAAGCACCGACCAAAGAGGAAGAAACCTGAAGTTGCTACTCGAAAGAGACAGACTCCAGAGGGTCGGGCCGGATTTCCCGACCTTCTTAACACATCGTTCGGTAACTAAACCGCATGTGGTGTCAATGAGCAAAAACTTCTCCTTCAATATTAGCAATGAGCCCGGACCAGTTGTACTGAGCGATCACATGCCGATTATCAGCACAATCTCGCTTGTCCCACTACTCAAGCCCGTCCCACTTAGGAAAAGTTACGCTAAAGCCAACTGGGAGCTATATAGAGAGATACTCAGTGCATACCAACCAGCTGAAATGGAAGACGCTAATCTCGAAGAGATTGATGAGGAAATAAATAAGATCACCAATCTCCTAAAACAAGCCGACGAAAGATGCGTCAGCAGAATCTCTTATAAAATGCTCCCACGCCCTAAGGTGGACGAACGAGATGAGAGAAATCGCGCGGGAACATAAAAAAATATTTCATGAGTTCACGTCACTAGAATTCCCATCCCGAGCCCATAACCTCGAGCATTAGAAGTGCTTACTTAATTCAGTGTTTAATTCAATAATACTATTCCATTCATGCTGTCGGGTGTCATTAAGACGCAAGCATCCCAGTGAGTAATTTTCAAGTAATCCCCACGACATTTTTGTAGACTTACTTATTCAGTGTAGAGATTAATTCTATTTATATTTATATACGCTGTTGCTTATTTCAAATTCATGTACATTAAAGTTTATTTTTGTATCGGTGTGTAAAACTAATTTGGACGATCCTTTGGCAATTATTAAGCAATCCACTCGGCTTAAATCTCAATATTACACCGATCCACCCATAGTTGGCTTTTACTGAGTGGGGACACACCCAGGGGATCATCATTTTAGTTTTGATCAAAAGGTACGCACCGGGATTATTCTTGTTCACCGGAAGTGGTTAAGGTAGGTGTATTGGATACGCTTCACCTTCGCTTCACCTCGGTGCGGTAATAAAAATATATGTCCAGGAAGTGGGACTGGGATTACCCACTCACTAACCCTCGACACACTGGTATGGTGATGGAACGTTTGAAACATGTCCTAGAATTTTTTATCAAATCTATACTATTCATATTGAAATCCATTGGAAAATTCATCCTCTTATTTATTTATTTTTTACCAAACAAGACAGAATAAATTTAATTTCGAATCTTGAAAGTCCTTATTGATTGTGTTGAACGTTATGGATTGCAAATTGAAGTATCAGATATAAGTGTTGATTTTTGAATGGCTGCACGAAATGCTTTTTTGCGTGTTCTTGGTGAAATCACCATACATTTCTTTTTTTTGTTTTTTTTTTGCCAAACTACTTGGAGAAAACTTCAACAGTTGGGTCTTCCTAGCCTTTATAATAATGATAAGGAATTTCCCTATTTTGCAGAAAGGTTTCTGCCTGTTGCTAATGTACCAAAAGTACTTGAACATTTGCAACAAAGAGTACCTGAGGAAGCTCTTCCTTTCATTAAATATATTGAAGAAACTTATATTTTAGCAAGCTTAGAACAAATGGAAGGCGCGCTAAACCTTTGTTCCCCCCACTCAAATGGAATGTTTATGAACTGATTCTAGAGGGTTCCCATAGTACAATTAACTCTGTTGAAGCTTGGCATAGAAGATTTGGTGTTTTAGTGCGAGCCAAATCAAATGTATATTGTTATTGATGCTTTGAGGAAAGAAGAGAATGTAATTAGAGCAAGAATTTCACAGCTTGATATAGGAGTAAGCCCGAGGAAGAAAAACTCCAATGCTGGAAGAAAAGAGAGACGAATCATAAATAGTGTGACAGACTACAGCCTATAACCTAGTTTTATTCTGAAATTTTTTTTAAATAATGAAACTTTGTTAATTTGATTAATAAGGAATGAATTTTAGATAATACTATTATATATATATATATATATATATATATATATATATATATATATATATATATATATATATATATATATATATATATAAAATACCTAGCTGGAAGACCTTTTAGACCAAAGTTCCTTTAGTTGAAATTTCCTTTATTTCCTTTAGGCCCTTTATTATTTATAATCTATGTAAATGATCTTGGGCAAGGTGTAAATAGCAAAGTGTCAATTTTTGCTGATGACACTAAATTGGCAGCTGTAGTCAAAGAGGTTGAGGGTAGTTTTAAAGTGCAAGGTGACTTAAAATAGTTGTCAGCTTGGGCTCAGAAGTGGCAGATGACTTTTAACCTTAATAAATGCAAAGTTATTAACATGGGGAGAGATAATAGGGAATTTAGCTATGAGATGGATGGGTATTGGCTTAATTCAGTTGAAGATGAGAAGGACTTAGGAGTAGTAGTAGATAGGTCACTGAAATTTTCAAAGCAGTGTATTGAGGCAAAAATTAGAGCAAATAGGGTGCTAGGTTACATTAAAAGAAATGTTAGCTACAAGAGTAAGGAGGTCATCCTTAAACTATACAACTCCTATGTCAGGCCACATTTAGAGTACTGTATACAGGCATGGTCACCACATTTTAGACATGATATAAACTTATTAGAGTTAGTACAAAGGAGAGCAACAAAAATAATACCATCCCTGAAGCACCTTGAATATGAAGATAGACTGAGGGCATTAAATATGTTTTCATTTGAAAGAAGGTGTGTGAGAGGAGATATGATTTCGCTTTTAAAATCTTTTCTGGGATGGATAAATTGGATTTCAGCAAGTTATTTGAGTTAGAAGGTAGTAATAGAACTAGAGGCCACCACTTAAAGATTAAAAAACAGAGGTGCAGACTGGATGTTAGAAAATATTTTTCACTAACAGAGTGGTGGATTATTTAAATGGTTTGCCACCTGAGACTGTAGACAGCCCAAACTTGAATGTTTTCAAGCGCAGATTGGATGATTATATGGGGATGGAGGGTTAATTTCTTTCTTTTTGGTATGGGGATATGTTTCTTGACTCATTCCTGTGGATGCAGTTTCTTTTTATTGTATATTTTGGGAAACTTTGATTTTGTTTTTGACAGACTCCTATGGAGGCTTTAAATTATATATTGTAGATGCATGGTTGGACATAATCCTATGGATTGTTAAATTGTAAATTGTAGATGCATGATCTGACAAAATCCTATGGATGCATTATGTGGGTGGGATTTGATGGATACGGATGACCTTTGATAGGCCCTTGTGGCTTTTGTCATCCGTGAAATTATGTTATGTTATGTTAGACGAAAGCTCATTAGACGAAAGATCTTTATACCAAAGTTCTCACACCCGTCCAAACATATACCTTTCACTTTATGTGATTTCCCAGTACCTTCAGAATTTTTGGCCCTATAAGTAGCTGTTCAGTACCACTGCCTGATTTTAAAATTGGCAGGCGATTTAGGACTTCTACTCCTGATATGTCTTCAAGAAGTTTTCCATCCCAATGAACAAACAAGTGCTTCTCAGTTTATAAATGTATTTTCAAGTTCTCACTGAATGGCTTTCTTGATTTTTGTCGAGCTCGGCGGATAGTAGAGTAACTGACATTATAGTCTCCAGGGTTCTTCCCAACACTCAAAATGGTAGGAATAATAACGAGAGAGGCTGAGCGGTCACTTATTTTGGCAACATACAAGGAGGAAAGAATATTTTCATTCAATATTTTAGCCTTTTTCTTTGGAGGACCTTTTGATGTTGAGGCTTTTGGTTCATGTTATATATCTTCTACTTCTGTTTCACTTGAAGCATTACTAGAACTAGTGCTACTTGCAAGAACAACTGTTTTATTGAATGAAGCTGCTTGTCATCCATTTTTAAGCTCAATTTTCTCTTGCTGCAGTTGCACTTCAAGTTTACTCTGTTGTTTCTTTTTATCTATTCCAAACATTATCCCTTTCATTCCCGCGCCCTGTAGACGAAGGAACTCTTTATCTTCTTCATTGGTCATTATTACATTAACATTTTTATGAACAATATTAAATAGCTAATAGCTTATCTAAACTTTCCTTCCATTTCTTTGCTTTTACTCTCGCATGCAAGGATTTTTTGTCTTTCCTCTTCCTAAGTTGTTTCCAGTCATCATATAATCTGATAAGTTTCTCTTTACGGCATTAAATTTATGAGTGGTTGGTATCCCAGCATTTTGCCATACACCTAATACATCACTGATAGTTACGTTTAAAGCTTCTCTCTTTTGTTAACACTATTGATTCATCAGTAAATAAATAACTTCTTTTTTGATGGTAACTTGCTATGGCTCAGGTGTGTGATTGGTGCCAAACTTCAGTTGAAGTTCTGGTTTCAACAGTGAATCCAGTTGAAGTGCTTGTAATTGGGTAAATCAGGAACAGCGTCGCGCAACCTTTTCTTCCGACTGTAAGCAGTGCGCTAATTCATGTGACGTGTGCCTTTGACCTGCCTCAACCTCTTGCAACAATTGTTAAGCTTCTATTTCTTTAGTCAAAAAGAACTTAAATTTATATTATATAATCTATGTGGATTGAAAATGTTTTTAACTTAAAATATTACTCACAAATATAATCAATGAGAAATTAAGTATTAGAAAAGCATTGATAGTTACTTCAAGTTTTAATAAATCTAAAATATTCGAGTGTCGGGCGCCACCTTTAAATATTATTTATTTGACTCAAATGTTTTGCTACAATGGTTTTACATGAAAATTAATCATTAGTAATTGTTATATTTTACAGCAGAAGAGGCATTTTTAACTTAAAAATGCCTCTTCTGCTGTAAAATATAGCAATCACCATATACAATTTGGCCTCTTTATATTTATATATATATATATATATATATATATATATATATATATATATATATATATATATATATATATATATATATATATATATATATATAATGACCTGATTATGATAGGGTATATATGTATAATAATTGAAATCGCAAACTAAACTAGCTCCACGCTTAGCATCTGTAATTTTTTTTTTTTGTTCTCAAGACTCATTTGATGTGTATCCCTAAGTGTGACCTCATTTAAAGTGTATCCAAGCTATGCTCGCGTCTAGACGATATTGGATACACGACTCCTTTAGCAGTTAAAGTCTCCCTCGGAGCCATTGGAGCCAGTCGAGTTTACCTGACCCAGCTAATGGAGCTCCTCTCGCGCCTCGCCCTAGATCAAGTTATGTCCAAATGCAATATCTAGGAAACGTGTCTCTTGACGTCACTACCTATGTAAGTACTTTGTTGTAGAACGGACAAAGTTGAAAGGAAGTTGCTTCTAACTTATTTCTTATAACCTCAATCAGTCTCAAATTTTGAGTACTCTATCTTCTATACATTTTCACTTCCACCAAATTCACCACTCATTAAAAACTTATTTTAAAAAACTTTGTGGCAGAGATGCTGTCGATGGTTTTCGTTTAATTTTAATAATAATAATAATAAGAAGAAGAAGAAAAAGAAGAATTTCCTATTTGTAAGAACAACATACGCTAACTATAATTACTTGAGAAATCGAAATTCGGATGAACCCTAATAAAAATCGAGGTATATTTTTAGAATATTATCTGAGAATATGGTCGGTTATAGCCGTGGTATAGTCGTAGTATGGTCGCTTTTTACGAAAAATGTGCGTAGTTTAAAGCTGTAATTCTCTTCCCTGCCCACGTAAGTCTAGGCCAAATGTTCCCAATTTGATAACCTTATTACAAATGTGGTCATGTCAATAAATTAAAACGAAATACATAGCAATAGTGTACTAGACGTATTGTCAACATATTGTTAACCTAATATTAATATCGATAGAGATAACAGTGGGAAGCATACTCCTGGTGCCAACGGTGGCCACAGTGTTAGAATTATTACACAGAAAGAAGGGTGGCGCTTAAGTGACAGAAGTTCGTCTCCGATTGATTAGGAAAGTTATAGTGGTCTCTCCAGAAGACTTATTCGAAACGATGTTTAGTTCCGAATGCCCTCGTTAGTTAGAGTTTAATTTAATGGTAGTTTGAGGAGAGTTAAACAGATTTTTTATTGTTCCGAAATCGATAGAAGGTTATGAGTTTGAAGGACCGAAGGTTAAAAGAATTTAGGCAAGAGAGGGGACCAAGTGAGAGAGAGAGAGAGAGAGTTTGTTCGTTGGGAATTAGAGGGAACTCACAGAACCAATGCGAGAAAGAGGGTATAAAAGCTTATCTTGGTCGGAGAACACGGGCGAGGGCCAACTTGCGAGTTGGAGTCGTTTACGGGGCCGCACACTTCCAAAATTCTGTCCGGCCGAGTCCAAGAGTTTGAGGGGAGTTATGAGAGTCTTGAGTTTGATTCTTTCTTCAAACTTCAGAACGGTCCCGCCCAGAGTCCAAAGTTTGCGAGGAGTTTCAGATGGAAGTTTCTTAATCTAGCGTCTGATCTAGAGTGCTCGTTTGTCGCTCCTGCAAGAGGGTTTTCAAGGAACCGAGAAGGGGGAGTTGGATGATAATTAGGGGGAAGGGGGGCATGAGGAAGACAAGCTTGCGAGGTCCTAACGCGTAACTCCCTGTGCACACAATAAACCACTTGGATCCAAAGCTGATCGCGTGGCCTATAGCCATAAGCCATATGGTCAAGTCTTCGATTGCTACAAAATGGGCCATAGAGAGAGGAGGGGGGGGGACCCTCTAAGGAAGGAAACCCCCCAAACTATCCTCCTTTGACATACATGCGCTATTGCACGCTCAGACAGACACATGTACAAGACGGTGCACTAGGCTGTAATCTTAACAACAGATCTATTTTACAACCCTAAAAATAATATGACAAAAATCCACTGTTCTGTAGCGACCCATGCCTAGTTCAGAATCCTAGTTAAGCCATCGGTCTCTATTGAGAGATAAAAGGCATAAGAAAGGGTGAAGATTGGCGATTCTAGTATTAAAAGAAGAACTGGGCGACACAATAAACTACTCTTTTTGCTACAGGAAACTTTTATTATGTATTGCAGAGGTGGACGAACCGGGGTAAATTACCCCAAATGGGGTAAAAAGGGAGATCTCTTGGGTAATAAAGGTTCATAAATAAAATTGCACAAATATTAAATTATTATTCAACAAGAGGACAGCTTCGCCACTCCTCCTTACAGAAGGAGCTTGCGCTTCGCTGACAGACTTTCGGTCTGTGTCCTACGGCCTATCATGATTCTTTTTTTCTCTATCTATATTTGCTCTAATAATTTTCATGTCTAAATTTTAATAAATTTTCTGAACTTCACCATTTGTGATTCTTTTAGTTTTAAAAAATTCAGAAGCCTGCACAAATTGAGAACCTATAGCAACAATACACAGCCCTGAGGGAAGCCATAGCGTATAATGGTCACCAAAGAGGGGATAGGACTCGATTGCAGCAAGTAAAGGAAGAACTGATAAATGTAACAGCAGAGGGAAAAAGTGAAAGATAGATTTGTAGAGGCTATAGACACCAAATCAACCCAACCAAGCTATGGAACAAGATCAATATAGCCAGAGGTAAGAGACAGTCAAGGCCCAAAATCGAAATTATTCAAGATGGAGGAGAAGCCAAAGAGCAAATGAAGTTGAAGCTGCCTTCCGTAGACATTGGAGAAGTGTGTTCGATATCTCCCGAGAAGAAAACGAAGACTTTTATAGAGAACACGAACTAAGGGTGGTAGAGGAGCTGGGAATAAATCGACTCGAAATTGTCCCAAATAACAATGAATCACGACAATTCTAGAGGAAGAAGAAATTGAGCCAGTTACACTACAATAATTGAAAAGAACAATTATGGCTACCCAACAAAAAGCGCCCGGTGAGTCAGGGCTAACTAGGGGGAACCTGATCCGAGCGCTGGACCCCTTTGTGGATAAAATAGTATCGCTATTCAATGCCACACTTAGTGCAGGATATTTTCCATATGAGATGAAAAGAGGTAAAATAATATTCCTACAGAAACCCGGCAAACCCCCTAATAGTCTAGGTAATCTCAGATCAATAACATTACTGGAGACCCTGGCGAAACTGTTAGTGAGAGTGATAAATGCCAGATTGAACAAATACCTAGAAGATAGATCCTTAATAGCCAACCACCAACATCGGTTCATAAAAAATAGGAGTACTGAAACGGCTCTAGCCGTACTTGTAGAAACAGTGGCCGGGGCAAAGTTTAACAAGAATTATATAGATGTAATACTAAGAGATGTCCAAAAGGCATTCGATAAAGTTTGGAGGGTCGGCCTAAAATACAGGATCAGAAGATGGGGCTACCCTCAACCTAAGCTAAATGCCTCTGTGGGTACGTTACGAATAGATCAGCCTACATTTAAGTAGAGGGCTCTAATGGACTGAGATTCGAGGTCCCCCAAGGACGCTGCTTAAGTCTAACACTCTACAGTATACTCACCATGGACCTACCTAACCCAAGCAATGAATCTACTATATATATATATAATTTGCAAATGATATAACGATACAGACATGCCAAAATTATGACAAGGATCAGGACGACCGAAATCGATAAGATAAATGAATATTAACGTAAGTGGAAGATTAAAACAAATTAAGAAAATTTCACCATCATTCCAATAGGAAGACGAAAACCCGCCAGTGTACAAGTAGATGACAACAGGTATCGCTACGGGGACGAGGGGAAAGTATTCGGTTTCAAAATCTCTCGATGCAGATACGGGAAATACGTAAAGGAAAGAGTTGGATTAGCGAAGGTGAGCTTAACCAAATTATACTAACTTAATGGCCTAAAGAGAGAAAACAAGAAAAAATATACAACGCAATCTGCAGGTCCTCACTTCTCTACCCAGCTATCCTGATGAATAGACCACAGAACAAATACATTTAAACTCCAAAGGGTCCAAAATTCGGCAGTATATATCATTTCCAACACTAGAAGAATAGAACATAAAAATTAAGCGACCTGCACCGCGAAATCGAACTTCCGGCTATAAATGTGTCCTTGCATACAAGAGCTTGTAAGTTCTAGGACAACTTAAACGATTTACTTAGTGAAGAGGAAAAAAGAGCCATGGATATCCCGCAAAATTACATGGTAAATAATAAAGGCGGTTTTAGGAGCTGGAAACCCAACTCGAGAGTGGATCCGCCCCCAATATACACGAGTAGGTGAGATTTCTAAGCAATTGCACAAACTCAAACAAAGTCTGCACTAGAAAACAAAAACACGAACAAAATAAAGGCGTGAGAGCCTCCAACTAAGGAAGATAAAAGTGTGAATAACAAGAATTAGTAGGAAGAAAAAAGGAGATGGCTGGTCACCCAGAAACTATCAATAACTATTAATTTATTCCCTTTCACCACTTTACCTAAACGCCCACTGTCCACTCTACTCTTACTATATACTTTATCTTCTACCTTTTTCAAGACGTTAGACGCCATCATGCTGAAAAATACAATAATTCATCCCCCAAATGGTCTTGAACTGTTGGGAAAAGGTACTGATGAACCACCTTTTGGTAACATTTTCAGTTGATGGTAGTGTTAATGGGCAAAATTATTAGGGCCCAGATGCTTAAACATGGGCACTACACAGGACTCATAAAATATCTTCTCTTTTCTCACCCTAAGGAGAAATCTTCCAGAAGCTACAAACAAGCGTAAAGAAGATACATTAGAGAATACAGCCCCACCCCCCTGAAAATAAACGGGCCCCAACTTTCGATAGGGGTCATTTCTTCATTTTCTGCAAGGATTGAATGAAACTTTGTTGATAACTAGTTTAGTGTTTAAAAACATCATATCAAAACATGAGCGTCTTTGGACTTTTCTTCTTTATTCTAGAGCACGTGTTCGAGATTACCTCCATTTAACTCTGTGCATTTCTTGAGGCGCAGCGCAGAGTTATCCATGACGTCCTTACAAACCGACTGGACTAATGGTTCTGATCTCCTCCCTGATGGCTTCCTTGAGTTCCGTGATGGCCCTGGGTCTCCCTACGTACACTCTGTCTTTAAGGTAGCCCCATAGAAAGAAATCTGGAGGGGGAGGTTAAGGTCTGGGCTGTGAGGTGCCCACTCAAAATCAGTCTTGAGACTGATCACACGGCCACCAAAGTTCTTTTTCAGCCAATCTCGAGACAGACATGAGGTGCGAGAGCTTGCTACATCTTGCTAGAACCAGAATTTTCACATGCGCGACGGGAACAGGGTCCGCAGCTTTCCCTCGAAGGTTTTGAGGACCTCAACATACCGCTCCTTGGTGACTGTCACTGTTGCGCCAGATTCCTCGAAGAAGAATGGTCCGATGATGCCTCTAGCTGAGATTGCAGTCCATACTGTGTACCTAGGGTAGTGTAGGGGCTTGGTAGCTACCTCATTTGGTTTGGAGGTCCCCAGAAGACATTTGTCGTCGAGTTTACCTTTCCTTCAAGATGGAAGTGAGCTTCATCTGAAGTCCAAAAGAGGTTAAGGAAAGTTGGGGTCTCCTGAATCTTCTCCAGTATCTTGACTGCCATAGCCTTTATCTGCTCCTTGTCTGAGGCTGTAAGGCTCTGCTTTGTCTGTAATCTGTATGGGTAGGACTTTAAATCCATTACTAGCACTCTCCTGCAAGTCTCACGGGATATACCGAGGGGCTGACTTCGCTTGCGCACAGAGCGCTTTAAACTCTGCTGAACTGACTCCCTCACACTCTCGACCAGCTCAGCTGTACGCTTCCTGGAGCGTCCTGAATGGATTTGACGGTTGTGAATGGCTGCATTGAGGTTCTCCACTGTCCCATAGTTCTCGAAGTGGCCCACCCAGTCCTGAATTCTGCTCTTGGAGGAGCTTTTTCACATTTGAACTGATGCACGAAAGTGTCCTGCACTTTCTTGAACGAGCCTATCTTGTAGTAATGTTTGATGCAATATATTCTTTGCTGGAGCTCCAATTAAGATCTAGTTGTGTTCACAAGCGTTGTTTCTGTCATGTCCTGCAAAAAAAGGGTGATTAGTGAATGAATGAAGGTTATATCACAAAAAGGGTGTGCAGGCCAGTTTTTTTGTGTTTTTTTTTGCTCCAGTCTTCAATAGTTTATTCCTTATAATTCCTACAAGAATGGAGCTTGTCTATAAGGTTCTTTCTTATTGGTGAAATGAGGATTCTTCGCAGCCCTTCTCAATTAAGAAAAGAGGAGTACATTTACAAGTCCTTCGTCGGGCCTACACTTAAGCAGACGGATATTCTGCATGTATGAGGCTGTGTCTCTTTTAAGGAAACTGGAGCTGTAGCAATTTTGCCCACAGACAGTGCCATTGTAAGATTAAACAACCTTTTAGCTAAGGACTCACTGGAAAATGATGTCGTAGCGGCGGGGTAGCGAGTTGAAGGCCGTCATGCCACTAGTCACGTATGCACTCTCGGCAAAGGTTTTAATAGGACCTACTGACGAGAAGAAACTCAGAGTGAATCCTGAGTTGGTACAGAGAAGACTGGCTGTTCCCTGTACAGCCTTAGCAGACTCCTGCCACTACTAGTTGACATTACATCTGCTGCTGCACCTTTTGTCAGCTCCTGACATACCCGTCTTTGTCACTCTTACTAGGAAGTCGGATACATCTGAGCTTGTTACGACTCATCCCTGTCTCCAGAACAACCACCTCACTACTTCCGTGACAGGTATATGGAGTATTTCTTTTGATCTTGCGTCCCATTCTTTGGTTCTCGTCATCGAAACCTACAATTACTTAGAGGGAACGTAAGACAAGGGCATATTCCTGAACTGATTGTTTGAAGTAGCAGTGCTTAGTTTATAACCACGTGTTATCGTTAGTGGTTTATTACTGTGATATCTATATGTGACAAATTTGTGCACTATATTTATTTAATACATTTAAGGAAGCACTCTTTGTGTCATTTTACCGTGGCAGATATCTGAGCACCTTTATGTTGGACTTCTCTTTATTTCTGTTTGGGGCTGAGAGAATATAGTTCCTCGTCATGACTTTGCAGTGACGACCTTGCAAGGATTGGCTTTTCTTCGTCACCCTACGCGTCGATAGGTCACTCCCCCTCCCCTCACAGAGGCACACAAGATTCCTCGAAGTTCGCGAGCGTGGGGCCCTCCGTAATAAGAAGATCCCGTCACCGCCTTCTTCCAGCAGAATCGTGACGGAATTATGGGATCAGGTCGGTCCCTGGAGATCCTACCTCATCGTCTCCACCCCTTACTTCACCAACTTCACTCACCAGCTCGACCCGAACATCAGGTTCCAAGGTATAAGGAGTAGTACGACGACCTCTCCGCATTCGGGATAATAGGATATATATATATATATATATATATATATATATATATATATATATATATATATATATATATATATATATATATATATATATAAAAGAGTCGGGGAAAATTCCAACCACCCCTCGGCCTATTCCTCGACAGACTCTGTTTACACGGTTTTGCTTTTTGCCTGTGTTTTGTTGAGTACTAGTTCTGTTTGCGACACTTTGCAAGGTGTGTCATTTATTTAACTTTGTTTGTTACGTTTACTATTCTTGCAGAGTTAACTTTCTATGTGTCATTTATTTAACTTTGTTTGTGTCCTTTATTTAGTTCTGCTTGTTTCATTTACTTTACGTGCAAAGTTAACTTTCTATTTACTTGTAATTCAAGGTATGTTGGTTTTGTTGACCCGTTGAACATGACAGAAACAACGCTTGTGAACACAACTAGATCTCAATAGGAGCTCCAGCAAAGAATATACTGCATCAAACATTACTACAAAATAGGCTCGTTCAAGAAAGTGCAGGACACTTTCGTGCATCAGTTCGAATGTGAAAAAGCCCCCTCCAAGAGCAGAATTCAGGATTGGGTGGGCCACTTCGAGAACTATGGGACAGTGGAGAACCTCAATGCAGCCAGTCACAACCGTCCAAACCATTCAGGACGCTCCAGGAAGCGTATAGTTGAGCTGGTCGAGAGTGTGAGGGAGTCAGTTCAGCAGAGTTCAAATCGCTCTGTGCGCAAGCGAAGTCAGCCTCTCGGTATATCCCGTGAGACTTGCAGGAGAGTGCTAGTAATGGATTTAAAGTCCTACCCATACATAATACAGACAAAGCAGAGCCTTACAGCCTCAGACAAGGAGCAGATAAAGGCTATGGCAGTCAAGATACTGGAGAAGATTCAGGAGACCCTAACTTTCCTTAACCTCTTTTGGACTTCAGATGAAGCTCACTTCCATCTTGAAGGAAAGGTAAACTCGACGACAAATGTCTTCTGGGGACCTCCAAACCAAATGAGGTAGCTACCAAGCCCCTACACTACCCTAGGTACACAGTATGGACTGTAATCTCAGCTAGAGGCATCATCGGACCATTCTTCTTCGAGGAATCTGGCGCAACAGTGACAGTCACCAAGGAGCGGTATGTTGAGGTCCTCAAAACCTTCGAGAGGGAGCTGCAGACCCTGTTCCCGTCGCGCATGGGAAAATTCTGGTTCTAGCCAGATGTAGCAAGCTCTCGCACCTCATGTTTGTCTCGAGATTGGCTGAAAAAGAACTTTGGTTGCCGTGTGATCAGTCTCAAGACTGATTTTGAGTGGGCACCTCACAGCCCAGACCTTAACCTCCCCCTCCAGATTTCTTTCTATGGGGCTACCTTAAAGACAGAGTGTACGTAGGGAGACCCAGGGCCATCACGGAACTCAAGGAAGCCATCAGGGAGGAGATCAGAACCATTAGTCCAGTCGGTTTGTAAGGACGTCATGGATAACTCTGCGCTACGCCTCAAGAAATGCACAGAGTTAAATGGAGGTAATCTCGAACACGTGCTCTAGAATAAAGAAGAAAAGTCCAAAGACGCTCATGTTTTGATATGATGTTTTTAAACACTAAACTAGTTATCAACAAAGTTTCATTCAATCCTTGCAGAAAATGAAGAAATGACCCCTATCGAAAGTTGGGGCCCGTTTATTTTCAGGGGGGTGGGGCTGTATTCTCTAATGTATCTTCTTTACGCTTGTTTGTAGCTTCTGGAAGATTTCTCCTTAGGGTGAGAAAAGAGAAGATATTTTATGAGTCCTGTGTAGTGCCCATGTTTAAGCATCTGGGCCCTAATAATTTTGCCCATTAACACTACCATCAACTGAAAATGTTACCAAAAGGTGGTTCATCAGTACCTTTTCCCAACAGTTCAAGACCATTTGGGGGATGAATTATTGTATTTTTCAGCATGATGGCGTCTAACGTCTTGAAAAAGGTAGAAGATAAAGTATATAGTAAGAGTAGAGTGGACAGTGGGCGTTTAGGTAAAGTGGTGAAAGGGAATAAATTAATAGTTATTGATAGTTTCTGGGTGACCAGCCATCTCCTTTTTTCTTCCTACTAATTCTTGTTATTCACACTTTTATCTTCCTTAGTTGGAGGCTCTCACGCCTTTATTTTGTTCGTGTTTTTGTTTTCTAGTGCAGACTTTGTTTGAGTTTGTGCAATTGCTTAGAAATCTCACCTACTCGTGTATATTGGGGGCGGATCCACTCTCGAGTTGGGTTTCCAGCTCCTAAAACCGCCTTTATTATTTACCATGTAATTTTGCGGGATATCCATGGCTCTTTTTTCCTCTTCACTAAGTAAATCGTTTAAGTTGTCCTAGAACTTACAAGCTCTTGTATGCAAGGACACATTTATAGCCGGAAGTTCGATTTCGCGGTGCAGGTCGCTTAATTTTTATGTTCTATTCTTCTAGTGTTGGAAATGATATATACTGCCGAATTTTGGACCCTTTGGAGTTTAAATGTATTTGTTCTGTGGTCTATTCATCAGGATAGCTGGGTAGAGAAGTGAGGACCTGCAGATTGCGTTGTATATTTTTTCTTGTTTTCTCTCTTTAGGCCATTAAGTTAGTATAATTTGGTTAAGCTCACCTTCGCTAATCCAACTCTTTCCTTTACGTATTTCCCGTATCTGCATCGAGAGATTTTGAAACCGAATACTTTCCCCTCGTCCCCGTAGCGATACCTGCTGTCATCTACTTGTACACTGGCGGGTTTTCGTCTTCCTATTGGAATGATGGTGAAATTTTCTTAATTTGTCTTAATCTTCCACTTACGTTAATATTCATTTATCTTATCGATTTCGGTCGTCCTGATCCTTGTCATAATTTTAGCATGTCTGTATCGTTATATAATTTGCAAATTATATATATATATATATATATATATATATATATATATATATATATATATATATATATATATATATATATATATATATATATATATAGTAGATTCGTTGCTTGGGTTAGGTAGGTCCACGGTGAAGATACTGTAGAGTGTTAGACTTAAGCAGCGTCCTTAGGGGACCTCGAATCTCAGTCCATTAGAGCCCTCTACTTAAATGTAGGCTGATACATCCGTAACGTACCCACAGAGGCACTTTGCTTAGGTTGAGGGTAGCCCCATCTTCTGATCTTGTATTTTAGGCCGATCCTCCAAACTTTATCGAATGCCTTTTGGACATCTCTTAGTATTACATCTATATAATTCTTGTTAAACTTTGCCCCGGCCACTGTTTCTACAAGTACGGCTAGAGCCATTTCAGTACTCCTATTTTTTATGAACCCATATTGGTAGTTGGCTATTAAGGATCTATCTTCTAGGTGTTTGTTCAATCTGGCATTTATCACTCTCACTAACAGTTTCGCCAGGGTCTCCAGTAATGTTATTGGTCTGAGATTACCTAGACTATTAGGGGGTTTGCCGGGTTTCTGTAGGAATATTATTTTACCTCTTTTCATCTCATATGGAAAATATCCTGCACTAAGTGTGGCATTGAATAGCGATACTATTTTATCCACAAAGGGGTCCAGCGCTCGGATCAGGTTCCCCCTAGTTAGCCCTGACTCACCGGGCGCTTTTTGTTGGGTAGCCATAATTGTTCTTTTCAATTATTGTAGTGTAACTGGCTCAATTTCCTCTAGAATTGTCGTGATTCATTGTTATTTGGGACGATTTCGAGTCGATTTATTCCCAGCTCCTCTACCACCCTTAGTTCGTGTTCTCTATAAAAGTCTTCGTTTTCTTCTCGGGAGATATCGAACACACTTCTCCAATGTCTACGGAAGGCAGCTTCAACTTCATTTGCTCTTTGGCTTCTCCTCCATCTTGAATAATTTCGATTTTGGGCCTTGACTGTCTCTTACCTCTGGCTATATTGATCTTGTTCCATAGCTTGGTTGGGTTGATTTGGTGTCTATAGCCTCTACAAATCTATCTTTCACTTTTTCCCTCTGCTGTTACATTTATCAGTTCTTCCTTTACTTGCTGCAATCGAGTCCTATCCCCTCTTTGGTGACCATTATACGCTATGGCTTCCCTCAGGGCTGTGTATTGTTGCTATAGGTTCTCAATTTGTGCAGGCTTCTGAATTTTTTAAAACTAAAAGAATCACAAATGGTGAAGTTCAGAAAATTTATTAAAATTTACGCATGAAAATTATTAGAGCAAATATAGATAGAGAAAGAAAAATCATGATAGGCCGTAGGACACAGACCGAAAGTCTGTCAGCGAAGCGCAAGCTCCTTCTGTAAGGAGGAGTGGCGAAGCTGTCCTCTTGTTGAATAATAATTTAATATTTGTGCAATTTTATTTATGAACCTTTATTACCCAAGAGATCTCCCTTTTTACCCCATTTGGGGTAATTTACCCCGGTTCGTCCACCTCTGCAATACATAATAAAAGTTTCCTGTAGCAAAAAGAGTAGTTTATTGTGTCGCCCAGTTCTTCTTTTAATACTAGAATCGCCAATCTTCACCCTTTCTTATGCCTTTTATCTCTCAATAGAGACCGATGGCTTAACTAGGATTCTGAACTAGGCATGGGTCGCTACAGAACAGTGGATTTTTGTCATATTATTTTTAGGGTTGTAAAATAGATCTGTTGTTAAGATTACAGCCTAGTGCACCGTCTTGTACATGTGTCTGTCTGAGCGTGCAATAGCGCATGTATGTCAAAGGAGGGTAGTTTGGGGGGTTTCCTTCCTTAGAGGGTCCCCCCCCTCCTCTCTCTATGGCCCATTTTGTAGCAATCGAAGACTTGACCATATGGCTTATGGCTATAGGCCACGCGATCAGCTTTGGATCCAAGTGGTTTATTGTGTGCACAGGGAGTTACGCGTTAGGACCTCGCAAGCTTGTTTTCCTCATGCCCCCCCTCCCCCTAATTATCATCCAACTCCCCCTTCTCGGTTCCTTGAAAACCCTCTTGCAGGAGCGACAAACGAGCACTCTAGATCAGACGCTAGATTAAGAAACTTCCATCTGAAACTCCTCGCAAACTTTGGACTCTGGGCGGGACCGTTCTGAAGTTTGAAGAAAGAATCAAACTCAAGACTCTCATAACTCCCCTCAAACTCTTGGACTCGGCCGGACAGAATTTTGGAAGTGTGCAGCCCCGTGAACGACTCCAACTCGCAAGTTGGCCCTCGCCCGTGTTCTCCGACCAAGATAAGCTTTTATACCCTCTTTCTCGCATTGGTTCTGTGAGTTCCCTCTAATTCCCATCGAACAAACTCTCTCTCTCTCTCTCTCTCACTTGGTCCCCTCTCTTGCCTAAATTCTTTTAACCTTCGGTCCTTTAAACTCATAACCTTCTATCGATTTCGGAACAATAAAAAATCTGTTTAACTCTCCTCAAACTACCATTAAATTAAACTCTAACTAACGAGGGCATTCGGAACTAAACATCGTTTCAAATAAGTCTTCTGGAGAGACCACTATAACTTTCCTAATCAATCGGAGACGAACTTCTGTCACTTAAGCGCCACCCTTCTTTCTGTGTAATAATTCTAACACTGTGGCCCCCGTTGGCACCGTGAGTATGCTTCCCACTGTTATCTCTATCGATATTAATATTAGGTTAACAATATGTTGACAATACGTCTAGTACACTATTGCTATGTATTTCGTTTTAATTTAATGACATGACCACATTTGTAATAAGGTTATCAAATTGGGAACATTCGGCCTAGACTTACGTGGGCAGGGAAGAGAATTACAGCTTTAAACTACGCACATTTTTCGTAAAAAGTGACCATACTACGACTATACCACGGCTATAACCGACCATATTCTCAGATAATATTCTAAAAATATACCTCGATTTTTATTAGGGTTCATCCGAATTTCGATTGCTCAAGTAATTATAGTTAGCGTATGTTGTTCTTACAAATAGGAAATTCTTCTTTTTCTTCTTCTTCTTATTTTCATTATTATTAAAATTAAACGAAAACCATCGACAGCATCTCTGCCACAAAATTTTTCAAAATAAGTTTTTAATGAGTCGTGAAATTAGTGGAAGTGAAAATGTATAGAAGATAGAGTACTCAAAATTTGAGACTGATTGAGGTTATAAGAACTAAGTTAGAAGCAACTTTCTTTCAACTTAGTCCGTTCTACAACATAGTACTTACATAGGTAGTGACGTCAAGAGACACGTTTCCTAGATATTGCATAAAACCTGACATCATTTGGACATAACTTGATCTAGGGAGAGGCACGAGAGGAGCTCCATTAGCTGGGTCAGGTAAACTCGACTGGCTCCAATGGCTCCGAGGGAGACTTTAACTGCTAAAAGAGTTGTGTATCCAATATCGTCTAGACGCGAGCATTGCTTGGATACACTTTAAATGAGGTCACACTTAGGGATACACATCAAATGAGTCTTGAGAACAAAAAAAAAAATTACAGATGCTAAGCGTGGAGCTATTTTAGTTTGCGATTTCAATTATTATACATATTTACCCTATCATAATCAGGTCACTAAATATATATATATATATATATATATATATATATATATATATATATATATATATATATATATATATATATATATATATATATATATATATTATATATATATATATATATATTTATATATATATATATATATATATATATATATATATATATATATATTTATATATATATATATATATATATATATATATATATATATATATATATATATATATATATATATATATATATATTTATATATATATATATATATATATATATATATATATATATATATATATATATATATATATATATATATATTTATATATATATATATATATATATATATATATATATATATATATATATATATATATATATTTATATATATATATATATATATATATATATATATATATATATATATATATATATATATATATATATATATATATATATATATATATATATATATATATATATATATATATATATATATATATATATATATATATATATATATATATATATATATATATATATATATATATATATATATATATATATATATATATATATATATATATATATATATATATATAAAAAGAGGCCAAATTGTATATGGTGATTGCTATATTTTACAGCAGAAGAGGCATTTTTAAGTTAAAAATGCCTCTTCTGCTGTAAAATATAACAATTACTATTGATTAATTTTCATGTAAAACCATTGTAGCAAAACTTTTGAGTCAAATAAATAATATTTAAAGGTGGCGCCCGACACTCGAATATTTTAGATTTATTAAAACTTGAAGGTACTATCAATGCTTTTCTAATACTTAATTTCTCATTGATTATATTTGTGAGTAATATTTTAAGTTAAAAACATTTTCAATCCACATAGATTATATAATATATATTTAAGTTCTTTTTGACTAAAGAAATAGAAGCTTAACAATTATTGCAAGAGGTTGAGGCAGGTCAAAGGCACATGTCACATGAATTAGCGCACTGTTTGCAGTCGGAAGTAAAGGTTGCGCGACGCTGTTCCTGATTTACCCAATTACAAGCACTTCAACTGGATTCACTGTTGAAACCAGAACTTCAACTGAAGTTTGGCACCAATCACACACCTGAGCCATAGCAAGTTACCATCAAAAAAGAAGTTATTTATTTACTGATGAATCAATAGTGTTAACAAAAGAGAGAAGCTTTAAACGTAACTATCAGTGATGTATTAGGTGTATGGCAAAATGCTGGGATACCAACCACTCATAAATTTAATGCCGTAAAGAGAAACTTATCAGATTATATGATGAAGGGAAACAACTTAGGAAGAGGAAAGACAAAAAATCCTTGCATGCGAGAGTAAAAGCAAAGAAATGGAAGGAAAGTTTAGATAAGCTATTAGCTATTTAATATTGTTCATAAAAATGTTAATGTAATAATGACCAATGAAGAAGACAAAGAGTTCCTTCGTCTACAGGGCTCGGGAATGAAAGGGATAATGTTTGGAATAGATAAAAAGAAACAACAGAGTAAACTTGAAGTGCAACTACAGCAAGAGAAAATTGAGCTTAAAAATGGATGACAAGCAGCTTCATTCAATAAAACAGTTGTTCTTGCAAGTAGCACTAGTTCTAGTAATGCTTCAAGTGAAACAGAAGTAGAAGATATATAACATGAACCAAAAGCCTCAACATCAAAAGGTCCTCCAAAGAAAAAGGCTAAAATATTGAATGAAAATATTCTTTCCTCCTTGTATGTTGCCAAAATAAGTGACCGCTCAGCCTCTCTCGTTATTATTCCTACCATTTTGAGTGTTGGGAAGAACCCTGGAGACTATAATGTCAGTTACTCTACTATCCGCCGAGCTCGACAAAAATCAAGAAAGCCATTCAGTGAGAACTTGAAAATACATTTATAAACTGAGAAGCACTTGTTTGTTCATTGGGATGGAAAACTTCTTGAAGACATATCAGGAGTAGAAGTCCTAAATCGCCTGCCAATTTTAAAATCAGGCAGTGGTACCAAACAGCTACTTATAGGGCCAAAAATTCTGAAGGTACTGGGAAATCACATAAAGTGAAAGGTATATGTTTGGACGGGTGTGAGAACTTTGGTATAAAGATCTTTCGTCTAATGAGCTTTCGTCTAACATAACATAACATAATTTCACGGATGACAAAAGCCACAAGGGCCTATCAAAGGTCATCTGTATCCATCAAATCCCACCCACATAATGCATCCATTGGATTTTGTCAGATCATGCATCTACAATATACAATTTAACAATCCATAGGGCTATTAAATTAATTTACTAGACTTTCTGGAGTTTGTAACAGATCAAGTAGATAAGGGAGAGAATGTAGATATAATTTACTTAGATGTTAGTAAAGCATTTGATAAGGTACCACATAGGAGACTAGTTCATAAATTAAAAATGATTGGGATATGTGGGGGTGTTTCAAATTGGATAGCTGAGTGGCTGAAAGACAGGAATCAAAGGGTAGTGCTAAATGGTGTAAAGTCAGAGTGGAGGGATGTTATCAGTGGGCTTCCTCAGGGATCAGTTCTCGGCCCATTATTATTTGTCATCTATATAAACGATCTTGGCGAGGTAGTTAATAATAAAGTGTCAATTTTGGCGGATGATACCAAATTAGCAGCAGTAGTTAAAGATATTGATGATAATTTTAAAGTGCAGGGGGATTTAAATAAATTGTTATCCTGGGCACATAAGTGGTAAATGACTTTCAACCTTGATAAGTGCAAAGTTATTAACATGGGAAAAGATAATAGAGAATTTAACTATGAAATGGATGGGCATTGGCTGAGCTCAGTAGAGGATGAGAAAGATCTAGGAGTAGTAATAGATAAGTCATTAAGGTTTTCTAAGCAGTGTATTGAAGCAAGAAATAGGGCAAATAGAGTGCTGGGTTTCATTAAGAGAAATGTCAGTTACAAAAGTAAGGAGGTTATTCTTAAACTCTATAACTCTTATGTTAGGCCACATCTAGATACTGTATATAGGCATGGTCCCCACATTTTAGACACGATATTAACCTTCTTGAGTCAGTGCAACGGAGGGTAACAAAGATTATTCCTTCCCTGAGGCACCTTGAATATATAGATAGACTGAGGGTATTAAATATGTTCTCGTTCGAAAGGAGGTGTGTGAGAGGGGATATGATTGAGCTCTTTAAAAATTTTTCCGGGATAGATAAACTGGATGTTAGCAAGTTTTTTGAGTTAGATGATGGAAATTGGACTAGAGGTCACCACTTGAAAATTAAAAAGCAAAGGTGTAGGTTGGATTTAAGAAAATATTTTTTCACTAATAGAGTGGTAGACTTCTGGAAAAAATTGCCGCCGAGGGTAGTAGGTAGTCCAAATCTAAATGTATTTAAGAGTAGATTGGATGAGTTTATGGGGAGGAAAGGTTGTGATGGTTCCTAAGTTTTGTATATATTAATATTGTTTATATATATCTATAGCTGCATGATTTAGTTCTTGACAAGCCTTGATTGGTGATTTTAGACACGATATTAACCTTCTTGAGTCAGTGCAACGGAGGGTAACAAAGATTATTCCTTCCCTGAGGCACCTTGAATATGAAGATAGACTGAGGGTATTAAATATGTTCTCGTTTGAAAGGAGGTGTGTGAGAGAGGATATGATTGAGCTGTTTAAAATTTTTTCCGGGATAGATAAATTGGATGTTAGCAAGTTTTTTGAGTTAGATGATGGAAATCGGACTAGAGGTCACCACTTGAAAATTAAAAAGCAAGGGTGTAGGTTGGATTTAAGAAAATATTTTTTCACCAATAGAGTGGTAGACTTCTGGAACAAATTGCCGCAGAGGGTAGTAGGCAGTCCAAATCTAAATGTATTTAAGAGTAGGTTGGATGAGTTTATGGGAAGGGAAGGTTGTGATGGTTCCTAAGTTTTGTATATATTAATATTGTTTGTATATATCTATAGCTGCATGATTTAGTTCTTGACAAGCCTTGATTGGTGATACCCTTGTTTCTGGATGCAATCCTCTGGATGTAGTTTTCCTGGGAGTTTGGGTGCCTTGAAAAAGAGGCCGCTTGACTCAGATGACCTATGATGAGCCCTTGTGGCTTTTGTCATCCGTTATATTATATTGTGGGAGACTTTGATTTTGTCTTCCCCTGGTGATGGTGCTTTTTGTGGGTGGGTTTTGACGGAGGCGGATGACCTTTGATAGGCCCTTGTGGCTTTTGTCATCCGTGTAATTATGTTATGTTATATGTTATGTTATACCCTTGTTTCTGGACGCAATCCTCTGGATGTAGTTTTCCTGGGAGTTTGAGGGCCTTAAAAAAGAGGCCATTTGACTCGGATGACCTATGATGAGCCCTTGTGGCTTTTGTCATCTGTTATATTATATTGTGGGGGACTTTGATTTTGTCTTCCCCTGGTGATAGTGCTTTTTGTGGGTGGGTTTTGATGGAGGCGGATGACCTTTGATAGGCCCTTGTGGCTTTTGTCATTCGTGAAATTATGTTATGTTTAAACCCATGCTGAGCATCACTGATTAACCCCTCCCTCTCTAGATGTTGGCAAATCCCGTTTTTAACTATTTTCTCAAGAATTTATAGACTACAGGAGTTAGGCTAACCGGTCTAAAGTTATTTTTGACCTAGTATATAACTTCTCCAGAGCTATTGTGATACTTTTTACCCCTTCTTTAAGTATCCTAGAATGAATATTATCAGGTCGGGAGGCCTTGGTAGTATCTAATTCACCTATTAGTCCTTTTATCGTCCTCCAATCCATACTAATGGTAGTAAACACCTCTTTCGCTGACCCATGAGTACTATACATAAGACTATTTAGTTTCTCCTTTGTAAATACTGATGCAAAATGACCATTTAGTACCTCAACTATTTCCTCATTAGTTTCTCTCACAACCCCTTTGTATTTGATAGGTCCTATTTTAACTCTGCCAGACTTGTTATTAATTTTATAGTAACTAAAGAACTTTCTAGGATCTTTGTTGCTATCCTGAGCTAATTTAATTTCTGACACCCTTTTGTTCTTCTTTATAATCTTATTTAACTCATTCCTAGCCATTCTATAATCACTTAAATTTTGAATATTATTTTCTACCTGTAATTTTTTATATGCCCTTTTCATCTCTTAAATTTTTCTAGCTATCTCCCGATTCCACCATGGACTTCATCCATAACTCTGGTCTCCATCTGGCGACTGTGCCTTCCACACATTCCCCATTGACGACAGCCTACTTCTCAATGCTGAGGAGATGCCACTCGCTCCTCATTATTCACTTGTACATGTGGGCCCTCTGTCTCCGTCAGTTGCCAACATCTCTCACCTCATCCGCTGCCAATCTTGATGGTGCCTATGCCACTGAGAGATGATATTCATACCTTAAGTGCTATAGGTTTAAGCTAGGAAACTCGATGATACCTCTGGCTTTGCCCAAGACACCACTCAGGAAGGTACCACTTTTACTATTTGTCACCACACCTCTTCTCCCAAAGTTTCCACAGCGCCAGGAGTATTATATTCAGCCTTTTTTGACCACAATTTGTATCACACCTGATCCATCCATGCCAGCCAGTGTGGCTACAAATTGTATGAAGGGTTTTCTTTCACACCATATCCCCGCTGTTTGAAGTCAGTGGAGCTCTTCCAGTAATACATTTGTTTTCCAGGCTGAACTGGTTGCAATATACTGCACAGAAGAGGAGATAATGCATTATACCTGGTTCGGAGACCAGATCATGATCTTTAGTGACTCACAAAGTGCTCTTGGGGCATTGGAATCTTCACATACAATGGTTTGTGATATCTGTAATGCCACAGTTGCTGTGAGCTGGGTGGATGTCAGTATTATCTTATGCCTGGTTCCAGGATATGTGAGAATTGCCAATGAGAGAGCTAAAGAGTCTACAAGGACTTAGCAATCAGGCCACTGTTTCATTCTTCCTCACACTGACTACATAGCAGGTATCAGGGCAGCACTCTTGCCTGCTTGGCAAAGAAGATGGGAGACAGCTGAGGGGAACTTAAAGTTGTGTGTTGTTGCAGCATGACTTTTCCCATAGATCTACACCCTCATGCCATGCTGGCTTCATGTTGCTTTCTGTTGTCTTAGAATTGGACACACTCATGAGATACCATGCTCTGATGGCCTACTCACTTTCACCTTACTGCAATGACTGCATTGTCCCCAGATTGTTCAGCACATTCTTATTGAATGTTCCAATCTGATCTTTGTGCATATTACCTGTCCCTGTACCAGGACAAGCAGTGTTGTTACTGCTTGTCCCTCATACTACTTGCAACAAGTTCGTGGACTATCTGACACTTGTAGGGAAGCTGGCCTTCATCCTTTTATTTGACTCTCTTTGGTGTTGGTCCATTGATCCAATGCTGGGGGGAGGCTGGCCTTCATGATACAGAAGCAAGCTTCTGGAATTCTTGCCTTTGATCTGTTTCTTAATTTGTTTTTTTTAGAGAATTTTAAAGTAGCCTATTACTAGGCTAAAATTTTAATTGCAGCCACTTATTCCCTTGAAGGTTGGCACCAGATGGCCACTGTTAAAAAAAATGCATGCAATGGAAAAGCAACTTAAATAAAATTGATCAAAAAAGCAATTTGTTATATAATTTTGTATATATTACCTTAAGAATTAACCCCAGAAAAATGTGTACCTATCAAATCAGAAAAATTACCAATATAATACTTTCCAAAATGATTTTTCTCTCGCCTAATACTTGTGACAGTATTGATGAAAATTATTTAGATAAAATCCCTTAAAGTGGTGTGATTTGAGAAAGATTAGGTTATAGAATTAATTCTCTGTATTTTCAATTTCAATGAGTGTTGAGAAAAAATTGACCTGGGTGAAACAATGCTGGGGGAACCATGCTCAAGTAAATAATGTCTTTTTCATATTTTAATATTGTAAAAACATATTGAAATAGTTGTGGGCTGAATACAGCCCTTAGGCCATATATTTAACACCTCATCCTGGTTCTAGACCTTTCAAAAGGTCATCAGTTAAGTTCTCTAGTAATTATCACTATTTAATATTTTTGTTTTTTTCTTAACAGGAATAATTTGGTCATAAATGTATGGAAATGCCATTTATTTATTTATTAGTACCTACCATTGTATAAAATCAGAATTAATATACCAGAGTGGCAAGTACTTGAATTGTTCTTAGAAAAGGAAAACTGCTAATTATTACTATTTCTTTTTTAAATGGAGTGCACTTCTATTCCTATACAATGTAAAGAAGATTGCATGAATAATATGTACGAAAATCAACCTGTGGTATGTATATTTTTTCAACATATTTAATATTTAAGCCTAAATATAAATATTTTGAGATAAAATAAAGTTACTGAGAAAAGTAATAAGGTAAACTTACATATGTAAACACTCGGTACCATTGTTTCTTCAACATATGAATTTATAGCCACTCTATCATCTAAAATTCTTTCCCTAACATGCCACCATTATATTTCCAAGTCACAATCAACATTAGGGTGTGTCATGTCACTAGGGGTGGAATTTCAAAATGAAATGATGTTAACGCAGAACTCTTTATTTTTATCCTTTTCAAACAGAAACAAAATGAGAGAAATTCTTTTTTGATTGGACAATATCTTCATGTTGTGCAGTCACCATACTTTTCTTCATGGATGGGAGAAATTGTGTCATATTACACAAATCAATAATCATTGCTTCGACTTTGTCAGGCTTCCTTTCTTGGCTGTCGGATACATTTTCTGGTGCTCTTTGACAATGTGGAGGAGGCATTGCAGCTGGTCCTCTGACTTAGTGCGAGGGTTCTTAGTGAAATCCTGCACAAGAGCGATCTCTCATTCTGCGGCATCGTTGGTGAAAGAAGGCTACCTACTCGCCTTGCCCCAGCCTTGTATATGGGGTTTGCCCCCGTAGGGCAGGATCAACATCAAGGAACCCTTTGTCAATTTTCAGCAGATCCATAAATTTCTTGTCTAAGTGCGCCTCCTCGATGGGAACCTTGGGTAGAGGTTCCTCTGATGCCTCCACGCTTTGGAGGTTGGCAACAACATTCTTCTCCTCCACAGAGACAGCTCATTGTCAAAAAGTGCTAGACCAACTCTCACTTCTGACAAGTACCATATGTGATGTCCCAACACTTTCAGCCCTTACTCTCTGATCACCTTGTTTGTCTCTTTCACAAGGGCCTTGTAAAGGTCAAGGTCATTTCTTGGGGCTTTTGCTGAACACGCAGCTGAGAACCACACTTGAATGTAGTCCCGTACGATGAAGATGCAGAACTTGTACAGCTTTGGAGGAACTGCGTGTGAAATGGACAGCTGCTGTTTGTTGTATTCTGCAAACTGAGGCGTGAAGATCCACATTTTCAGAGCATAAATTCATCTTGCCATCCATCGAGCCCGATGGACTGCTCCTGGCTTGTGGAAAGAGATCTTGCGTCCATGAGGGATTCCACCAAAGAACACAATGGCTAGTTCTAGCAGTTCCTGGTAGTTGTCACATGGGTGGTACTGTTGGAGGTACCCTTGGCAGAGTTTGAGGACGTCGTCCACCCAGTCCTCCTATAGCTCTTCATTTGCTGTCCTGTACTGATCTTGATCAACAAACTACCAGAACTCTCGGAAATGGACAAAGGCAGCAATATCTGGACTTTGAGATACTTGTGGGGTGAGGGTTGAGAAAACAGCTTCCAACAGAATTTCCAGCCCATGATGGCAACAGGCCAGATGCAGCAGATCTCAACCAAGGATTGCTGCAGTCAAATCCACACTCCACCCTTGGATCCCATATTCGTTGCTGTTGTGTCGAAGCACAGCACTCAGATCTGATTGGAAATAGCCCACTCGGATATAATGGAATAGATGGTGTTTGCTGTAGGCTCCGCTTTGCAGTCAGCGATGGGAACTGTGAGGATCTTCTCCTCGCCTTTTCCAGAAACTAGGATCAGCAGTCGGTCCACAATGCCTTCGTTTGTGAGGGAGGGCATAAGTTTTCCATCCCAGTGGAGTGTGAGTGGTACATCGGGAGCAAAGTTTTCTTTCGGCTTTGCAGTCTTTTCCTGGCACTGACGTCTTCGCTTCCGAGTGATCGTGCTCACGCTCAATGCCAATTCTCCAGTGTCCGCTCCGAGCTCCTCCACGAATGGAAGCAGCACATGTGCAGCTTGATAGTCACTTATGTTGGTCCGGTCCAGAGCAGCAGAAACTTGCAGGGAGATGATTTGCTTCTGCAATGGTGCACAGCAGGATTGTTTTGGTGAAGGAGTTACTATCATGCCTTGCTCTTCAGATGAAGCGGTTGAGGTCAAAGACTCAAGTTCAGGAGAATAAGACAGAGATCTCTCCATAACATAAAACAATACTGAAACCACTTCATGAACTGCAAAACTGTACGAGGCGGGACCATGCCTTTGTTGCATTGGGATGGTCAATAGGGACAAACTTCTAAGCACCTGCGCAACATAAAGATGTCATGCTACAAGACTTAGATTTTGCTTGTAGCGTTTCCTCATTATAGTCCGAACACTTTGGATTTTTTGACTCACCCTAATCAACATATTTTAAATATCTTAGAAAACTTTGATAACAAAGAAGTCATTATTCTTGGTGACTTTTCTGAAAATAACTCCTTTGTTGTAAGATGAAAGCCAAAGCTCTCACTGGTCAAACACTCCAGCTACTGTACATCTTTTTGTAGTTGTATTATAAAAATGAGAACACATAATAGTCTTAATCCTAAAAGGTTTTGGTTTATCAGTGACTCATTGATCCATTTAGTAGCAGCAGTTCATGAATTTCTTAAAAAAAAATTCCCTGCCATAAATTTTCCTCAAAAATATACAAAAGTTCACTATTTTTCAGATGGTTGCGTTATTCAGTACAAAAATAAGTAGAACTTCATAAATCTTTGCTATCATTTTTTAGACTATGGAATGAAATGTGAATGGAAATTTTTTTGGTACCAGTTGTGGCAAGAAGGTTTGTGATGGCAGTGGAGGCATAGTCAAAAGGGCTGCAACCAAGGAGAGTATTCAGAGGGTCTATAAATCACCAATTATAATGCCAAATAGAATTATTCCAACTTTTTGTAAATTATTTGACTGAAATTCAATTCTTTTACATTCCATCTGATGACATATGAACAATTGAAGAGCAATTGCAATGTAGATTTGAGATTGCTCAAACCTTAACAGGTGTACAAGGATTTCATAAAATTAGTCCTAACAGTTTAATGACTGTCAAAGCATTCAAAACATTACAGATAACAGAATATACTTTCTACCAAATTTTAGCTGATATATTAATTCATTATATGACCTTTATTAACTACAATATTCCTTATATAGAGTTTATTGAAGAAATATTAGATGAACATCAAGACTAAAATTAACTTCATGCACCAGGTTGCCAAAACAAATTCTCTATTTTGTCCACTGAGGATACATGTTGGGTATTTATGGAGAACATTTTGAGTGTGTTGAGTGCCCCCAAACTGAATGCAGGACTTGTAATTGCATATTCATTTGGGTTTTAACAACCTGCTCCTCCACACCCCCCAACTTTCTTTCCACTACCCTATTCTTTCTTTTTACTGTTTTTTTTTTATGCCCAGACCAAAGTAGAGCAACCATGATGGGCTACCTGATCACCAGGTATGGGGTGGATGGCATTTGATGGCAGCGGCTGGCTTTGCCAGTCCCTTATACACCCCTCATAGAGTCGGCTACTGTGAAGAGTGTTTTAACATTTCCATCCCACTATAATATTAGGGTCCCCATGCCCATGTATGAAAGCTAAAAAAAAATCCCTAAATGATTATAAGGTTTTTAATTCTCTTACTTCACAAATGTATGATTTATTCAATAATGAATTTGATCCTGAGTTAGACTACCATCAGGGTTTTGGACTCTGTCACACACACACACACACACACACACACACACATCGCTATTGAAAGTTGTTGATGTTTTTGATTTCAGTGATGATTTTAACCTGATAAAAAGTTTGGGACTCCTTTTGGTTAGAACACCACTCTCTGTAAACCACCACCCTACTTTTAATTCTATCAAGGAGGTGATCAAGTGAAATGAACTCATCAACTATGATCTGATCAAGCTCTAGAACAGATTAGCTACACAAAAGATGATAGATATTGACAAGCTAACATTGATGGTAAATGGTATCTGGACCAATACCCAGACACCAATACTCACATTTGTGCCTAAGGAACTGCCCTTTCACATGAAAGCTGGCTATCTTCGTATCTCTGTACATCAATAAACCTAGATGGTTTTAAATGCCATATGTACATTATCCTCAACTATCCCCCTCTCCCCAAAGGCAGGATGAGCCATTATATAATTCAATAGATACAGCAAAACCATGGAAGATTTTAAAGCTTATTTGGGACACGCTACATAAACTCCCCCTTCTATCACACAGATGGATGAAAAGATGCTGACACCACAGTGTAAACAAGAATCACAACACTCAAATTCTCATGCAAGCAACTATCCTATTCACAATGCAGACCTTTCCACCTCCAAGGAGACAGATTCAGACACTGCTGTTTTTGAAAACCCTCTCCCAATAGTTTGTTCCATTAGTATGAATAAATCAGAATTTAATTTGATCCCTGCATATGTTGAAATACACCAGTCTCCCCCCTTCCCATATCCCTATATCTTCTATTTTAACTGAACCCAATCCCCAGACACTGATCTCAGAAACCTCCACTGAAAAGAATGAGGAAAATTTGTTACAACCCTCCACTATACTCCCAGATCCAAATAAATTCTGCAAAGGTAAAGATAAAGTTGAGCCGGTATCCCCGGCACTAAAAGTCTGGAACCACACATTCAAAGGAATTAGTAAAATCTAACATTTTCTTAGCTTCTCTTGCAAGAATCTAAGTATCTCATAATCCAGACAACCTTTAAATAACTTCAATCTGTCCCTACACTCAGCAAAATAGTAAGAAAGTGTTATGATCACCCTCCAAAAGCCCTTACCTTTCAGACTGCAATATAAACTCCAAAGAAACCAGATCAATGGAAAAGACCCCGTCCTCACACTTACCCATATCTACCATTGTAACAATGGTTTAGTCAAAGAGTTTTCTTTAATTGAACTGTCAGGGTGTTCTACCCACGTGGGAAGAACTCACACTGCTAATTAAAAAGCTTGAACCAATAGTGATTTGCCTTCAAGAAAATAAATTTGGAAATTGACCATTTAAAATCTTTAATCCCCCCCCCCCCCAGTTGGGTGCTGCATGGGGGAACATCATTTCTAATAAATGATGAATATTTTGCACAACCAATTCCTCTGCAAACCACTGTGAGCAGTTGGACCCCACATCTCTCAGGACCCAAACATTCTCTAATCTGCCCTATTTATTTGCCCCCTAAAGTTGAAATATTTCCTTAAAATTTTTTAACCTAACTGCCAACTCCTTTTTAACTTTAGGTAATTTTAAAGCTTGACATACCATACCAACTGGAGTGATACTTTGTGTAGTAGTAGTAGTGGTTCAACAACTTTCCTTTATCCAGGAGGATCCCCAACCAGATAATGAAATAGACATAAAGGTCAGTATGACAATTGCTGGGGAGCCCAATGGCACCAGAGGCCGATCCTTTTTGGGGAGAGGTGCCAGGAAGTATTATGTTTTGATACCAAACAGCATTCAGGTGGAACCTTTGTTGCCCCGGGGCAGAGGTATGTGGATATAGATACATACCCATCGGCAGGATTCCTTGGAACAGAGAGAGAATGTGTGTTGTGCTGCAAAGATAGGAGAGGAAAAAAAGTGGTGTTGTAATTGGCTATATGTGTGATGAGAAGTGTAAGATCTACCCACCTCCATACCGGGGGAGCACAGCGTATCCACCAATTGGTAGCCAGATCTCTATGTGCAATGACGTTTGTGTCTGCTCATGTCGGGATCAAACCTGGTACTGCAATGTTGGGAGACTAATGCTGTATCCACTCGTCTAGCAAGAGCTCTTATGTAACAAGCATGGATGTTTTATTGAATCACTTTTATCTTCAAGAAGTTGATATATTCTAAATACAAAGAAATATCCCCCCATTATATTCAAATTTAACTCTCATAGTTGTGTAGACCCTTCTTTCTGTTCATCTGACTGCTTCTTAGATTTCATGTGGTCAGTTTTAGATTGTTTTGCATGGTAGTGACCATTGCCCCATTATGGTGCACAGAGTAGTATCTCGCCCCTGCCTATTAAATCTACTTTGCTGTGAGATTAAAAGAGGCAAATGGAATCTGTTTCGCCAGGCTTCCTACATTGATGCAATTTACAAGATGTAGACTATGTTATTGACTTCTTTTACAAAACTAATACAGAAAGCAACATCAGTCTCCATTCCAAAATCTAGCCCTGGCTTAATGAAGAAATCGATCCCATGGTATAACAAAACATGCATTGACCAAAACAGGGCCAGAGCCATTCAGCAGATGATCTTTCACCAGGCCTTTATTCATTTGTGGAAAAGTTATGCATCATCTATAACTTCATTTATTCCATCCACCCACATTTGAAAACATGTAAACAAAATACAGGGAAAATACACTGTATGTTCTTCACTAAGTCTTGAAGTAAACAGATCAATTCCCATTGATCAAGCTTAAGTCTGTAATATACTTGCCTCATTTCTTATAGAAATTAGTAACATCAACAAATACCCAGCTGATTTCCAGCAGTTAAAGTTATGTGAAGAACATCAATGCTGAGATTTTTAAAATCCTAAAGAATTATTATTACAACCACTTGATCTCTGTGAGCTATGCTTGGCGCTCTCTAAATGCAGCTCAACTGCACCTGAGCTAGATGAGATCCATTATTCCTTTATACACCTTCACCCTCATACTGAAGCATCTCTACTAGACTTTTATGAGGGTCTTTCCGAAAGTAATGCCTCCTAATTTTTTATTCTGCTCCATGGAGTCCAAGGGGATTGCTTATAGCATTGCTATGATAACTGAACCTTTGCGCTAATAACTTGAAATTTTCATTTTTCTATTACAGATATTAATGGTTTGACAGTCTAAGAAAGAAATCATTGTAATGGATGTGCGTCAGAAGCAGAGATGCTTCATTGAATTCTTCCATGCAGAAGAAGTTGAACTAATCAACATTCACCAATGCTTGGGGAATGTTTACAGAGTGGAGGTAGTTGATGTCAGCACAGTTAGAAGATGGGTTTGTCGATTCAAGAGTGGCAACAGAGATGTGAATGACAAACCATGCTCTGGATGCCCATGCACAGCCACCACTACGGAAAATGAAGCTAATTGGTGGATAATGGTGAATGAAATGCATGCAGAGTTGGAAGTGAGTGTTGGTGCACTGGAAACTATGATATCATCCCTGGGGTACAGCAAAGTGTGTGCTAGGTGTGTTCCACGGATGCTCACACATGAGCCAAAAGATTACCAGCTGGCTGTCAGTCAGCAGTTGTTGGACCAGTACAAGGCAGAAGGTGATGTATTTTGTGAACTCATCGACCCTGGTGATGAGACGTGGTGTCACTACTACAAGCCGGAGTCGAAATGACAGTTGATGGGATGTCACCACTCAGGCTTCCCAGCGAAGAAGTTCAAGATGTAGACATCAGCAAGCAAAGTGATGTGCACTGTCATCCTCTTGGAACCAGGGGGCAACTGTCAACTCTGACTTTTACATTAAAACATTGATCAAGCTGAAGGCCCAGATTGCCTGTAAAAGACCAGAGAAGAAAGAAACCTTTTGTTTGCAACACAATAATGCCAGACCACAAACAAGTTTGAAGCCCGCGAATGTGTGACAAAGTTTGGCTGGATGATGCTGCTGCACCCGCCTTATAGCCCTGATTTGGCATTGTCTAACTTCTATTTGTTCAGGCCTCTGATGTATTGATTACGCAGGTAGCGTTTTCCAGATATCGATGGCGTGAAGAAATGGACCACCTTGGCGGGCGCAGACCTTTACCATTGCAGTAGTCAGGCCCTTGCTCATTACTGGCAGAAGTACATTGACCTTAGTCCTTAATGCTTTTGCTCGAAAACAGCATGTCTTAGCAAGGTTTTTATGACTTAGAAAAGGCATATCACCATGGTAAGAAGGAGTAAAAAGAAAATAAGTACCCTAGAAGACCTTACGGTCCATTCAATGAGGGTAACTTTGGACTAGCTGTCGAGCGGGCACAACCCCGCTCAATTGCCTTATGTCCTCCCTAAACGGCCACTTTTCAAGACTTTGTCTAGTCTTGTCTTGAACTGGTCAACAGAATTGTTGTTGACAACCTCCATCAGAAGTGCGTTCCAGCTACTGCAGATACTGTACATGAAAAATTTCCCACACAGATTGCAGTTGTAACGCTTCAGCTCAAGTTTGAAGCCGTGATTTCTTTTTCTGCTCTCATTGAGGCTGAAAATATCCCTGTAGCCAACATTGTCGAACCCTCAAAGTATTTTGAAAACTTTGATGAGCTGACCACACAGTCTACGGGTCTCCAACGAGAACAGATCTAATTCCCTTAATCTATCTTCATAACTTTTATGTCTGATAGAGGGAATCAGATTGGTTGCCCTGACTTGTACGCATTCCAATCTCACAATGTCCTTTCGAAATGAAGGACTCCAAAATTGTACGGCATACTTCAGGTGCGGTCGGACAAGTGAATTGTACAAACAGAGTACTATTTCCTTGTTCCGATATCCAAACTGTCGCTTTATATAACCTAGCATCCTTTGGGCTTTCTTCTCCGTCTCAATACACAGCCTCAAGAACTTGAGATCACTAGTTATAGTTACACCCAAGTCCTTCTCAGTGTCGGTAGATTCAAGAGCAGTGCCATTAAGGATATAATAAGATTGGGGGTTTCGGTGGCCGATATGCATCACTTTGCATTTGTTCACGTTAAAAGGTATTTGCCACGTGTCCGACTACTCCCCAATCTTCCGAAGATCTTCCTGCAGGATGGCAATATTTCCATCCTTTGCAATGTTCATACCAAGCTTGGTATCGTTGGCAAATTTGGAAATCTTGGCAACCATGTCACCGTCCATGTCGTTGATGTAGATGATGAATAGTAGTGGTCCCAGGACAGAACCTTGAGGCACCCACTCAGAAGCCTGTCCATTCAGCACCACCCTTTGCCGTCTGCCACTTAGCTAGTTCTCTATCCAACCGGCTACTTTTCCATCTATACCCAGTGCTTGCACTTTCTGGAGAAGGTGGCGGTGTGGTACCTTATCAAAGGCTTTCTGAAAGTCTAAATAGACCACATCCACCGCCTTGTCGCGATTGTGCTCACTGAAGACAAAGTGGAAGAATTCCACAAGGTTCGTCAGGCATGACCATTCTCTTCGGAAGCCGTGCTGGGAACTCCTCAGTAGCAGGTTTGCAACGTCATTTTGTCCACCATGATGCTTTCCATGTGTTTACCGACTATTGAAGTCAGACTGATAGGTCAGTAGTTTGACGGTTGGCTAGGGTCTCATTTCTTGAAGATAGGAGTCACCTCCGCTTCACGCCAGTCTCTAGGAACGCATTCAGTCCGGATTCACATGTTGAAGATTGCGCTCAGGTGTCGTGACACTTGATCACACACTTCTTTCAACACTTTATGTAGAAACCCATCCGGGCCAGGTGACTTATTCGTCATTAGATCAGTGATCTTCTTTTCTATTTCTCCTTCAGTGAAGTCCATATCCGCCAGTTTTTCCCCCAAGTAGGAATCCGTTGGCTGGGGGATGGGACCACACTCTTCAGTAAACACTGAAGAGAAGTAGTCGTTGAAGAGGTTAGCATTTTCTGTAGCTGAGTGCTTTAATGTCCCCTCCTCATTCCTCAAAGAGCCAATTGTTTGACGGATTGGTTTACGGCTGTTTACATATCCAAAGAACTCCTTGGGACTCTCTTTACAAAGTCTCGCCACTCGGAGTTCCTCAGACCACTTAGCCGCCCTTATGCTAGACTTCACCCTCCTAGCTACCCTATGGTACTTGTCAAAGTCTCCAGAAATCTTTGACTGCTGGTACACCCTTCTCTTCTTCCTTAGCACTTGACCATTTTCTCAATTAAACCTCTTTGGTTGAATGGAAGACTGAGTAAGGCTTTTTGAAGGGATGAAACATGATTGAAGACTCGAACATAGTTTTGAATCTATTCCATGAATCTTCAACATCCTCACACACCTCTATTCTCGCATCAGTCAAGCCAGCATGAAGACCTGCAAAGTCTGCTCTTCTCAAATCTAGTTTCCTCGATTTACTAGTTGCAGACTCTACCTTGGGGACCTTGACTATAAATCTGACTAGTCGGTGATCACTGCCACCGAGCTCTTCGCCTACTGAGAGATCCTCAACGAGGTCATCCTCAGAGGTGAAAACCAAGTTGAGGGTATTGTTGCTTCTCGTCGGCTCACTCAGCCATTGAGTCAGGAACTCATCTGCGAATTCCAGGAGTAGCATGTTCTCGCCACAGGGTTAAGCAACTATATAATTGGGGATTAAGAGGTCTTTACCACTTTTTATCTTAGTTTTTTTATCACCCCCAACTCTTAAAGTCAGAGTGAGAACCACAACCTCTAAACTTCAAGTACAAGAAGAGGGTTTCTCCCAACATAGTGTTTTAAGCATGACATGCTTTGCAATAGCAAGCAATAACCTATACTCACCACAGTGAGAAATGGATGATGGGATGGGCGAGCACTGTCACAGGTGTCCCATCCACTATTGCCATATCTCCACAGATCAGAACGAAATACAGGGACAGGGAGTAAGGTGGGGAAACGGGGTTGGAAAGGAAGGCAGGCAGCTGATATGTGGAGATATGACAAGAATGGGGGGGGGGGACCTGTGACCGTGCTTGCCACATCCCATCATCCATTTCTCACTGCAGTGAGTATAGTAAATCAAATTTCAAAAGACATCTCAACTACCTTATTTGTAGATGATCTAGCTCTCCACGGTATTTCCTCATGACTGCCCTCTGCTGCCAGGCATTTACAAAATGCTGTAAACATAGTAAAGAGAGAAACGTCAAAAAGGGATTTTGCTTCTTCCCAACTAGGCTTAGAGATGTAAAAATGATGATGCTAGATAATGCTAGAATATACCCCAAAAATCAGATTTCTTGGAATGATACTTGATCACAAACTGATCTGGATCCCCCACATATACTACATAAAACAGAAATGCCTGAATGACCTCTGATTATAAAGGTGCTATCACATACCTCATGTGGAAGTGATAGAAAGACTATTTGGATGCTTTTCATTTCCCTAATTCAATCCAAACTAGACTATAGATGTCATGTTTAGTCTTCAGTGGGCACGGCTCCCTTCCGAATATTGGAGGCCATCCATAACATGGGAGTACGACTATCGTGTGGTACATTTTGAATAACTCATTCCTAGCCTTGATGCAGAAAGTGGGCTGCTCCTACTCTTTCCACCACATCCAGATATGTTTTTGTTAACTCCTTCAAATTCAACAACTACCCTCATCCTCACTGTACAAATTTTTTTTCTAACAATCTATAGCTAACAATGTAAGATACCTTAAACTTACCCTTACAAATGGGAGAACATAGGAATAACTTGGATACCAACAACTCTCAGTATCTCATTGTATTTATGCCATTGTGCTGTATTGGGAAATACCATCCTTCAATGTCTGCTCATTTTGTGGGATGTGTGGAAAATTTCAATGGATCTCAGATTAGCTTGCAATCTATTTCATAAACATGCAATAAGCCACATCTCATTATGCCATAGATATATCCATAGCTCTAAATCAAAGCAAATTTTGAAACAGTCCCCTAAAATCCAGGTTTTCTGGGTTTTTTAAAAAAATAATGCTACAACCATTAGAATAACGTAGAAAAAGAATAGCTATCTCTATTTTTATAATATCAATAATTAATTAGTTTAATAATTATATTATAGTAAGAACAGATCACTGATCGAGAATTGTGGGTACCTATGAGAGCCATAACCTGTTGAAGGAAAGATTAATTATGAGTCTGTATCAGAGAAATAACCTTAATTTGCTGCATACTTTTTCAAATTATAAACATAAATATGCATTTTTAATAAAATAATGATAATTAGCATTCATTTCTTTTTAAAAATATGTAATTTAAAAAAACAAAACAAAACAAACAAACCCTGTTTTTTTTTTTCAAATTTCACTTGAAAAACAAACAAACAACAGTAATAAAACCCAGGGTTTTTTTTTTGATTTGCCAACCCTGGCTGCACTATCATCCGAAAACACATTATCAAAAATGATTACTGAAGAAGGCTTCTATTTTTACCGCCAAACTTTTTTTGCCATTGAACTTAACAGTAAATCATCTTTTTTAAAAAGTTAAATTTAACCCTGACCATCCTTAATTTTGAAGATTTAATCATGAATGACCAGAAATTCTGGCAGGAACAAAGTGGTCTTTTGTTAGGTGCCCAGCCACTTTAGTGTCTTCTACAATGAACAAGCAGATGTAGAAACCAGAGCTACCTGCATTAGAACCACAATGATAGTAAAGCTACACTTTAGAGATTTTTACCTAACAATTAGGAACTATGTTTGGAACACAAGTGGCATACCAAATGGAATAGACACTTTAATAAGAAGCTTTTCCAAATTAAACAATCTGCTTATCCTTGGCAATCCTTATTCCAAAAACAATGCTACCATGAGGTAACCATGTGTCAACTTAGAATTGGATACTTGTGACTCATCCACAGACATCTAATGGCGGATCGCAGCCTTGATGATGATCCACAGTGCTCCATTGTGCTTCACCTATGACCATTAAGCATCTGTTGGTAGATTGTGCAAGATTTATAGCATTGCATTCTGCCTATTATCTTGAAATTGTAAACGTAAACTAACCCCATGATGATTGTTTTAAGCCCCCGTCACACCTTGGCAACTAGCCGTCCTGACCATTGCTGACCAAAATTTCCTGAGAATAGATGTGGCCCACTTCCAGGAGTTACTACTCCAAGTGAGACCCAAGATAGAGAAGCAGGATATGTTTTTCAGGAAGGCAGTATCACCTGGTCTCAAGCTTGCCATAACCCTACAGTACCTGGCCTTGGGTGACAGCTATATGAGTCTTCAGTATAGCTTCAGGGTTGCTCACAACACTATGTCTACCATAGTCTACGAAACCTGTGAAGCTATTATCATGGAGTACATGTAGGAAGTCATGTCATGTCCGAATACAGAAGAGAAGTGGATGAAAGTAGCCCAGACTTTCAGCACAACACCACTGGTGCATTAGATGGGAAAAATGTGCGCATGAGATGCCCTGCTAAGGCTGGATCAAAATTCTACAATTACAAGGGCTACCATTCCATAGTTCTCCTTGCACTTGTTGATGCTGAGTAGAAGTTCCTATATGTCGATATGGATGCATCTGGTGCAGGATCAGATGCAGGCATTTTCTCCATGATACCTATACACTAATCAATGGAGCAAGGCATCCTATCCCTCCCTGGCACCGACACATCAGTGCCATACTTAATTGTGGGAGATGATGCCTTCTCTCTACGAAACTGGTTCTCACCTGTGATTCTCACCTGTGAAGCCTCCTGAGCTGCACCCCTTTAGGCATGGAATTATGCATCAGGGACTCGGAGGCACTACACTCCCGCGCGCCACTGTGCCACTCGACCACTGTGGTGTGTTGTGGATGTCCTGTGCCGCCTGCGATTCGGCAAACATGTCCACAGACTGGATGCCGGATATTTTCTTCCTGGCGATGCAAGGCATGGTGAGTGGAAGGGCTTGAGGCAACGAACATGAGTGCTTTTATACCACCCGGGATACACAGGAAAGAGTTGGCGAGTGTGACATTGCTATATTGACAAATGGTTGCCGCAGAATGTAGGCCGGTCTGGATGCAGTCGGTGAATGGTGGTGCAATATCACTGTCTGCCGGCATCATCATTGCGTGTGGCATCAAGGGATTGGTGTCCCATGGTGACCATGGTCGGTGATATATGGCCATAAGCGACTGCACCGTAGAGTGTGGAAAATTTTAGATGTAAGGGGGGGGATGTTGCTAGTTGCCGCTGCAAGCCAACATCATTATGGATGCTGGCAGGCGCTGCTAAGATGCACAAAACTTTTAAGCCACGATGATGAATAGAAGAGCCAAATCTACTTCAGTGACAAATCTAAGTTGAATTTCAGATCTGATGACAGGAAGTTCATTCATCGCAGACCAGGCAAAAGGTTATATTGCACCAAAAAGAATGTGATGTTTACCAGAGTAAGTTTCATGGTCTGGGGAATGATTTCTGATGGAAGGCACTGGGCCAATTGTGCCTTTATGGGGCACAGTGAATGCACAAGTGTACAAGGAATCGTTTCAACTCATTCTGCCAGCCTTTGAAGCCTGACCTGCAAATTTCAAATGTAATAATGCCCCCTGCCACCTTACCTAGTCAGTAAAGACCTTCCTGTTGAGGAGCATATCCCTGTTATAAAATTGCCTACACAGTGTCCAGACCTGAATAGCATTAAAAGTGTTTGGAAATGTTTTGCCTTTACAATATGACCAGAAATATGAATTTATATATATATACCAGGACAGATTTATTGCTTTTAGATTATTTCCCAGGGGAAAATTTGTCTTAGAACTCAAGCTTTTTGCAACTTAAGTACTTTTCTGGAACTGAAAAGGTATGAGGCCATAGTAAGTTGATGGGCACCAAAGAATAATTTGACATGATTTAACTTTGAGCTATTATTAAGGTAGGTAGCTAAGAGGTATCTGTCAGAAACAAATGGTGGATTGATTTTCATGGATGAATATAATACTTTAGCAGAGAAGAAAATGTTTCAGAATTTGGAGAGGCTAGAATTAAAAAAAAAAGAAGAAAATATTAGAGGAGGAAAAATAACCTTTTAAGTAGAAGACTTGAATGATTTCATGCCCTGTATACAAAAACATTCTTCAGATTTTTCAGGGTCTATGATTTAGATACTTGAATAATGTCCTCAAAATCTCCATCAATGCCTTTAAAGTTTAGAATGACAGTTCAGGGACAAACAGCAGAAGTAATTCCCATTGAGAATCATTGATCACCATATAAAAACCACCAAGTAATCAAAAGTAGAAGTTGCATCTTACATATTTGACTTTTCTGATGTTTAGTTTTGTTAGGTGTATTCTAGAATAAAAAGAATTGGTGTAAATTTTGTTTCATTATCCAGTATACTATACTATAATAGTATACAATATATGAACATGCTCAAAAAAGTACTAATTATGAAAAAAAAAAATTAACACATTGACCACAAGTTGGGCTATATATGGTACACTGGTAGTCTCAAATAATTTATCCTTACTATTTTTTTTTATAACTCTTTAAGCATTAACACATAAGGGCGCTGTTCATAGCATATAATACCTGTATAACTTACTCTTAGCTCTTTGAAAGCCTTCATAGTCAATGTGTTAAGGAGTGCACCTATTTGTCAAAGATTATTTTTTGTCTTATTTGTTTTTTTTTTGTTTTTTCAGGCTTTCAAGAAAGCAAAATCTCCATGGAACTGGCTGCAGATTATTGGCAAAGAATTAAAATGGTTAGGAAAACAGAATGAAGCTCAGAAATTGTTTATTCTGATAACTCTCAATGTAGCTGGGACTATTATTCTTCTCATTTGGTGTCGACTTACTTCCAGTCTTGGTAAGAATTATCATCTGTACCTAGATTATAAATAAGCTGACTTATCCTGCATAGCACAGGTGTAAATTTTGATTTGCAATGTATAGAACTGTATTTCTTTAAGAAATGTTGTTGATTTACTTGCTCATCAGTTAAACTCATGGTCTCAATTACCTTAGAGGTCAGATTTAATCTGGTTCAGTGCCCCATTTTCAGGGATGCTCTACAACTTTCATCTTAATAAGGAACTCAAAATTCCTACTTCTCTCCTGAGTTTTCAGCCTCTTTTGGTTTGAGCATATGTGTGGGGTTGGGGTCCAGACATGTGACTGGACCCATGGTATGTTTTCTGCCCTCTTAGGGGTGGTAGAACCCATTACCCCTTTTATTACAGGTATATGCCTCTGTGCTGAATTTCATCTTACTTGGACCATAAATGTGACGGCCTAGAGCTAACAAATAGATAAACATAAGCAACCTCCTTCCTCCTTTATACATAAGATGGAGTAGTGATTCTTTATATACTGAGGATTATGCACTCATATTGAATCCCTTGAAAATTACATTAATTCATGCATCATTGTGCCAGGCTCACTGAATCCTTATGTTCTTTATGACACAAGTCAGACTGCTTGTACAGTAGATAAATGGTAAAAGAGGTGGGTTTTCATAACTCTATACTATTTTGGGGTAGTTTTAAATGTATCATTACTACACTTTTCATAATACACCACAACTCATTCATTTAGGGTTTCCCCACAAGGGTGTACCCTGTATAGGCTGTTATGCCCTGTACCTGAAGAAATAAGTAGCACACCTTTCCAGCCCCAGTGTCCCTGGCAGTCTCAAACTAGATTGAGACTACCTTGGCTATATTTTTTACGTATTTCCATTTTACCCTTTTTTTACTAGTTTCTTCTTGGTTGGCAGCTAATATTTTAGGTGAGTCAACAACCAGGGGTAGAGGCTGATTCCCCCCTTCCCCCTGGTTGAGACTAGGATTTAATGTGTCTGCTATTGAGATCTGGAGGCTTGTGTGTCCTCCCTGCCTGACTCACAGTTTACCCTCCCTCCACTATTCCTACAGGATCTGCAGCTATATATCTTACACACATTTTAACTCCTAGGAGCTAGAGCAGAAACTCAGTCACATCCTGGAACCTGGCCTCATTCATAGACCTCAGGCTGGTGAGCCAGCTTCATGAGGGCCACTGTGTTGGCTCCCTCAGCTTTCTTCTTCAGTGAAAATCTAGTGATACTTCCAGCCAACAACACTGCTATACCAGCACAATCTTTCCTCAACAGGTCCAGCTGTCTCTGGAGGTCCCCAACATTACAAAGGGGGATTTCCTGATGGAAATCCCCTCCAAGGTGACTAGAGATCTTACATCTGGGACCAAGGTGGCCTTGCGCCAGAGGGTAAGATCTTCTTGGAGGGACTGACTCCAAAGCAAGATCCCATCGCAGCTGATCTCGACGGTGCCTATGCCGCTGAGAGACGCCAGTCATACCCTAAGCCCTTTGGGTTTAGGGCCAGGAAACTCCTTCGAGAGCTAGGTATAGCTCTCGGGGCGGTAGCGCCCCTGGTTCTGCCCAGGACGCCACCCTGGAGGGTACCACATTTGGCTATTTGTCACGACGCCTCTGCTCCCAAAGCTTGTACAGCGCCGGGAGTATTGCGTTGGACCTTTTTGGAGCACACCTCATATCATGCTGGAACCGTACCAGTGTATACGGATGGCTCCAAGTCCGAAGAGGGGGTCAGCTTCCACGCTGTATCCACTCTGTTTGAAGTCAGCAGGGCTCTGCCAGGCGCTGTGTCTGTCTTCACTGCCGTGCTGGTGGCAATACACCACTCGGTACGGAAGATTAGGCGACGTGTCTGGTTCGGAGACCGGATTGTGATCTATAGCGGCTCACAAAGCGCCCTGAGTGCTCTCGGGGCATTGGAATCTCCGCATCCCCTGATTCGCGATACCCGTGATTCCACGGTTTTATCGAGCCAGGCGGATGTCGAGATTATCTTCTGCTGGGTTCCTGAGCATGTATGAATTGCGGGGAATGAGCGCGCCGATGAGGGTGCCAAAGAGTCCGCGAGGACTCTGCGACCGGATCAGCGTTTCGCTCTTCCTCACATTGACTACATGGCAGGAATATGGGCAGCTCTTCGGACTGCTTGGCAAAGAAGATGGGAGACGGTCGAAGGGAACTTAAAGTTGTGTGCCATTGCGCTGCAACTGTTCCCATGGACCTATCCCCCAATGCCACAATGGCTTCAGGTCGCTTTCTGTCGTCTCCGAATCGAGCACACTCGTGTGATGCATCGAAATCTGATGGAGCGCTCATTTGCAGAATGACGACTGCGTCGTCCCCCAGACTGTTTGGCACATTCTCGTTGAATGTCCCAGTCTGGGTGATCTTCACGCATGATACCTGTCCCGGTACCGGGATGGGCGGGGTCGCTACCACCTGTCCCTTGTACTCGGGACGAGTTCATGCACATTGACTTGTTGACTTTTGGGGGGAGGCCGGGCTTCTCCCCTTTATTTAACTAGGTTTTATTCATTTATTTTTTTTTGTTTTCTTTGTAGGTTGCACAATCCTGCACCGGGGTGAGGGGGACTTCCCCCTGATGCCGGAGATTGCTTCCTAATTGTTACATTTTTCCCTTTTTTATCATTGTTATTTTTTCCTTTTTCTTATTTTAAAGTAGCCTAGTGCTAGGCTGTTGTGATTCTGGCAACTTATGCCCAAGTGGGCAGTCGCCAGATAAGCTCCTAAAATTTTTAATCCCATTCCAGTGGTGGAAGAAGGGCTCCAGGTGCAGGTATTTCATTGGTCACTTTAGCAAGAGACAAGGCTGTAGTTTTAGTGCCCTCTCGGGAGAGGAAGAGAAAGGGGTGCAAACTTTGCCCTCCCCCTTAAAAAAGAAGAATCAGAATGAGAGTGGAGCCTTGATGATGTCAAGGTCCCTTATTTAGAGGATCTGGGCATCTTCAACCTCACCATATTCAAATATTTCCAGTTCATCCTTTTAAACATAAGTGGTTACATGTTCCATCAGTGCTGAGCTAAGTTTCTTCATCAAGAACCAAGGGTCTCATTTTGGGAATTGGAGCCATCAATCCCTCCCTGGCTACCAAATTAAGTTATCTTTGAATATGCAATGGCACACCTGGAGAGTCCCTGCCCCCACACTCCACTTTAAACCTTATAAAATGGGTAGTCTATCCCAGAGACCTGCTAGACAGTACCTCATGCCAGCAGAGAAGAGCTGGCTAATGGGGGCAATCAGGGCTTGTAGGAAGGAGGGAAAAGTCCTTCAACCTTGCCTAACACTCTTTGTCACATTTGACCTGGTTAGGCTCCCTGAGTTGGTGCATTTTGCTATTAACTCTACCTTGTGAATATATTTGTGCCATTGCCATATAAATGGTATTGCTGCAACCATTTTAGCTATACAAAATAAATCAACTTTTTTCATAGGTTTCTCTACATTTTCCCATGCTCTATGACCTCCCCCTTTTTATTGGACTCTTTGTTGCAGGTCCCATGTTCCTGCACCAGCGGGAGGCAGGCCTTCCCTCGCTGTTGGAGCAGGCTACATTCTTCTTTGTTTTGTTTGTTTTCTTGGTTTGGTGTTTGATTTTATTTTTTTTATTTTAATGTATCCTAGTAATAGGCTTGTAATTAATTAATTATGACAACTTATACCCTTGTAGGCATTTGCTGGATAGGTGCTAAAAACAAAAAAAATGAATACACTACCACCAACCAGCATCTTAAATGAGCCTCCTCCGTTAATAAACCAATCAGAGAATTGAATACACAAAACACACTGTGTAATCCTTTCTAGACTTAGGACAGCACACTCCACTTAACTCCAACAATATAAACACACAATAAACCTTGGCCTGAAACCAACATCCACCAGGTGCAACAAAAGCCCAGACATCATCCCACCCCTAATCATAGACTGCCCTAACCTCACACAAGCTTGTGCTACACACATCTCTCTTTGAGGGACCTTGCTAGATGCCACACACCTCACACAAGAGAGGTAGGGGAGTGGCAAGTATACTAAGTGAATACACGCCATTCTATCAATATTGCAGTGTATATTAGTGTATCCTAAACCTGTCAGAACATTTGGTCATTAAGAATATCATAGGATGAATAAAAGTTTGCAGAATGACTAAAGAATGAAAGAAGAATGTCAAATAGTTTTCTTCCAAGGGCGTTTTTTGGTAATTTGGTCAAGTGAGGGCAAGAGAATGCTAAGGTAAGTGCTATGGGTCTCAGACATGGTCTCTACCCAAGGGCTTAAAGAAGATAGGTCAGAGGTATGTGGCTGCTGGGCTGGCTCAGCAATCTGAAAATGAAATAGGGAAAGGGTAACCCACACCATTTATAATGACTGGAAGTGTGAATTGTGACACACCAATTTTTCTGAGGTTTTTGTGGAGGAGTATTGCGGGAAAATAGTGGTGCAGACATTCTAGTATGAAGTGTGGTATGGTTTCTGGTTGATTGGGACACCATAGGCACTTTGGAGAAAAGGAAAGACTCAAGTGGAATAGGTGCACAGACAGACCACAGTGGCTGATTTTCAGATGGACTAGGGCTGAGTCCATGTGATGACAGTTTGTTGACCTTTCTAAGGGGGATTAGCTATGTTTAAAACTTGATCTTTATTTTAATTATTCCTGAGTTAAAAATATCTAGAAATAAAAATAATTTTTATTCCAAATTGTTGTAATTGATATTATCCTATTTCAGCTCTTCTCGCATATACATACTTATCTTTGTTTAATTTTTTGAGGTAAGTTGCGCTTGTTTTTGTTTTTTGGGGGGGAGGGCTAATATTTTATTTCTTGCAAAAAATTGCTCATACAATTTCCTCTAATTGCTCATAGTTTTGTTTAGCTAAAATCGTGAGAAAAATATTGATTCAGATCATGATAAAATCATATAGGATTTTTCCCTCATCCTTGCTTCATAGTTTATTAATATTGATTATATTTTTATGTATGTATGGAAAGGAAGCCTTCTTAAAAATAATTATGTATAATTTTACAGTCTTGTGACGTGGGTACTGTGCATATGGGTAGAAGGCCAAGCAGCTTCATTATATTTCACCTTCGGACTCATTCGATGTGAAGTGTTGGCTGTCTTCACCTCTCTCACTCTCACATTGCTTGGATCACTCTTCATCATGAAAGAAAGCATTGAAAGGTTTATTCAGCCTGAAGAAGTTCACTTGTGAGTTTCATAGCCACTTTTTATTATAAGATTTGTGGTCTTAATACTGTAGCTAAAAACAAGTGCAGTGTAATGGAGTCCCAAGATTTATTATCATCATACCTTCCCCCATACATATCAAGGCTAAAAAATACCTACCTCTTTATTCATCTATCATCAGTAACACTATTCAGATCAAGAAAACTCATATAATCACATTGAATTGACAAGTCCAACCTTAAAAAAAACAAAAAAACTCGCCCCATACTGGGAATCACACTTGACCTTCTTCCCCTCTAATATAATCAAGTTGTAACAGGCCGAAAATCTAGACTAACCGCCAATCGATCCAACCCGCTTCCTACACTAATCTGGACGTGAGAAATCGAAGGAGAATGAAACAGATTGTATATACAGTCCCTTTACTTACAAAAAAATGTACAATGATATTTACAAAAATATGGGGTAAATATTCACACAACAAATATATATATATATATATATATATAGCTATTCTCCTATACACACAATATTATCTGACAAATACCAGAATACCAATCAAAATTTATATAACCAACCTTTAATTAGACTATATGTATATGTAAAAGGGATAGCCTAAGTCTAACAACAAAATATCTTTGCCAGGGTAATATCCACTAACGATCACACAGTAGACAGAAGTCACTAACAGGAGGCCTAAAGCAAACAATTATTTATATAGATATATTTTAACTATCTAAATATTTAGAAAAATTATATCACTGAAAAGAGAGTACAATCAGTTATTATTATTCATAATAAAAAATTGGAAGGCAAATTATACCCACACACTCACACAGGAGTAGGGAAAGATATATGTAAAAGGGGGTGGGAGAATGGCCCTACAGACGACACACACACACCGCTCCCCCACAAAGTTACAAACCACTTTTGGACAACAGAAGGAGTCACTTACACTGTAAGCATTTTTTAAAAAAATTTAGGAGCCCATCTGGCGACTGCTCCCCAGGGAAAAACTCACTGTAATCATACTACAGCCTACTATTAGGCTAGATTAAAAAACAAATAAAGATAAGAAAAGGAACAAAGACTAAGAAACAGTCTAAAAAATGTAACAAAAGCAACAAATAAAAATAAGAAACAAGATAAGGCAACAAGAAGGTAACATGTTCTGGCATGGGGGGGGGGGGTACAAGGGACTTGCGGTAGTGGACCCTGCTTGTTCCGGTACTGGGATGGGTAATGTTCCCATGGACCTATCCCCCAATGCCGCAATGGTTTCAGGTTGCTTTCTGCCGTCTCCGAATCGGGCTCACTTGTTTGACGCATCGCCATTTGATGGACCGCTCGCCAGCGCCCTATTGTGACGACTGTGTCCTCCCTCAGACTGTTCGGCACATTCTTGTCAAATGTCCTAGTCTTGGTGATCTTCGCTCACGTTAACTGTCCTGGTACCGGGATGGGCGGGGTCGCTACCGTCTGTCCCTTGTACTCGGGAGAGGCATGCACATTGACTGGTGGACTTATAGACTTTTTGTGGGAGGCCAACCTTCTCCCTTTTATTTAACTAGTTTTTTTTTGTTTTCTTTGTAGGTCGCACGTTCCTGCACCGGGGAGACCTCCCCCCGACGCTGGAGCTTACTTTCTCCTTGTTGCAATTTTCCCTTATTATTATTGTTGTTATTGTTTTTCATTCTTATTTTAAAGTAGCCTAGTGCTAGGCTGTCGTGAGTGCGGCGACTTGTGCCCTAGTGGGTAGTCGCCAGATAGGCTCTTAAAAAAAAAGAAAAAGAACCTCATGAAGCTCACTTCCATCTTGAAGGAAAGGTAAACTCGAAGACAAATGTCTTCTGGGGAACCTCCAGACCAAATGAGGTAGCCACCAAGCCCCTACCCCCTCCTATAGACTACAATCTCAGCCAGAGGCATTATCCGACCATTCTTCTTTGAGGAATCTGGCATGACAGTCACAGTCACCAAGGAGCGGTATGTTGTCCTCAAAACCTTCAAGAGGGAGCTTCAGACCCTGTTCCCGTTGTGTATGGGAAAATTCTGGTTCACAAAAAATGTAGCAAGCTCTCATACCTCAACCCCGTAAGGGGCGAGGCGATTTGCCATCCTGGCCGCCGTGCTGACGGGACTCAGCACCCCGTCCGGCCCCAGCTTAGCCTCTCTTCCTTCCTTCAAAACACTTGTTTCCTCTCTTTTCACACAACCTCTCCCACAACTTTCTCTGGTCAGCCTCTAATTTCACAGGGTAGATGCTGACCTTCCTTTCAGCCAACCGTCCTGCTGAGGGGGTGGGGGACAATGTTCCCTAACCACTGAGCTCCGGTCTGGGGTGGATGTTTTTTAACAACCTGCTTCATCCCCACCCATACCTTCCTCACATCCCTTTTCCTCTCCTCTTCACAATCTATATATTTTACGCCGTGTCTAAGGTGGAGCCGCCATGCCGAAGGACTGCCAGGCCACCAAGCGAGAGGGGTGGTCCCAAATGGCAGCGCCGGGCTTGTAAGCACCTCTCGCAGTGTGGGCTACTGCGAGAGGTGTGCGCGATTACATCCCGTGTAAAAAAGAGGGTCACCATGCCCAATGATGAAGATAAAAAAAAAAACTCAACCCCGAACTTCCCCTGAAACATCGACGGAGCCGCCCTTGGGCAGCTCCAGCAAAAAAATGGAGGCCTTCCCCCCTGTGCTTGCACAGGGGACCCTCCATATTTCTCTAACCGGAGAGGAGGCTTACTCCTCTCCTTCGCCTACGGGTGCAGGGGACTTCCCCTCTACCCTTCTCTGGAGGTGCTTTCGGGCACCCCACTTTTTCCAGCGGCAGTCCCCTCTTTTCTTTCCAAGGAGACTGCCACCAAAGCCAGCAGGCAGCCCTTAGCCAGCCTCTCCACATCGAAGCGGCTCGGTAGGGCAAACCCCCTTAGGGGGGAGAGGGAAGCCAGGCCCCTTCAGTCCTTTTCCTCAAAAGACCTGCTGGCAAGGATATTAAACCTTGCTGGGGTTAAGGCTTGTGCCTCCCCCCAAATAACTCTTGACGCTGCCAACGGGACCTGCGATGTCCTGGGAGGGGATGGCCAACTGGAGGCCCCTCCTGTGATAGACATGGTCCTTGAGGAGACCCAGCCTCAGACGGTAGGGCCTTCCATAGGGGGTAATCCGGGCTCGGCGCCAAGCACCGAACCTGAGTCCGCCCCTATGCAAGGTCCTCCTCAAATGGCTGGGGCCTACGAGGCAGCACAAGGAGGGAAGGGATCTCCTCTGACCGGTGCCCCTGCGACCACCAGGACCTTTTCCCTTTCGGAGAAGGACCTGGCTGAGGCCGGTCTATCTGGCCTAGAGGCTTCTGTCGGCGGAGGAGAGAAGCGGGTTCATTCCCCACCCTCCTCTCCTAAAAAGAAGAAAAAGACAAGAAAGACTAAGAAGACTCAGGGCTCCTTTCCATCCGCGGGGGCCGTCGGGACGGATGGGTCTGCTGCCACTCTGGCAAGCGACCAAGCCAAGATCGGCACATCCGCCCCCTCTGCCCCCCCCGGTTGCGGAGCCCCTGACTAAGAATAATACCAAGATTGCACAGGGCGGAGCCTGATGACATTGGGGCCCCTCATTCAGAGGTTACCTGGTGTTTTTAAGCCCGCTGGCTTCAAACGCTTCCTCGTTATTAGTTCCACTGATGGCACCATGTTGTCCAAGGGCAACATGATCCATCAGAGGAGAGGATTAGCTAGTGTAATTGGTAGAGAGCCGAAGATGACCCGTTTCTCGGACGGGAGCCTTCTGGGGAATGCGGCGAATCCCGTCGAGGCGGCCAAGATAAGTGCTCTTCGGACACTGCATGGCACTCCGGTGAGTGTGACGAGGGAACTCGTTGACTACTCCATTGAGGACATCACCCTAGAGCTGGCCGACCATGGGGCGGTCAACGTCGAACGTGTGATGAGAAAACAGGGAGGGGCCTCGAGACCCACCCCTACACTCTTCGTCACGTTCAACTGTGACAAGCTCCCTGACTCGGTGCGTGCTGATTGGTACCGCTACCGCGTGAAGGCATTCGTGCCACTGCCGCGGCGGTGCTATTACTGTCACCGCTTCGGCCATACGAATCGCTCATGTAGATGTGCAAAGTCGGGGTCACCCGAAGTCTGTGTAAACTGCTCCAAGGTCGCACACAATAAGTCCAAATCGTGTGTGGCCAAGTGTTTCAATTGCGGAGAGCCGCACCCTGCTTCTTCCAAGCAATGTGGTGCATATCTCCTTGAGAAAGAAATCCTGGCCGTTCAGGCCCAGGATAGACTCTCATTCCGCGATGCTAAGGACTTGGTCCTGGTGCGCCCAGCTCTGCCTGGGACGTCATATGCCTCAGTAGTTAGAAAGGCACCCTCTGCTCCTGGCTCATCCAGGCCCATGAGCACGGTTGTTTCCGCACCCATTCGGAGCCCTTCTGCGGGCTCTACCCAACCTGGGCGCTTCCCTGGTAAAGCTGGGGGCAAAAAGGGTTCATACCTAGCCCCGGCTAAAACCAGGGCTCCCCCCTCTTCCACCAGCGTGACCGTTTCCCGCAAGGCGAAACGGCCACGCGCCTCCACCGAGTCGTTAGACTCACAGGAGGCAACACCCCTGAAGATGGTCGCTAGGCCATCTTCGGTGGTTCCTAAAACTGTTCCCCGAAAGGAGGACAGCAACAAAGGAGCTTCGGCCCCTTCGCCCATGCCCCGAGTTGGAGCGAGTGGCTCGGAGACGGTGGTTCCTCGAAAAGAGGGCCCCCCGCCTCCCAAGCCGCAACGCCCGCCTAAGGTTTCGAGGCGGAGGGAGGAAAAGACTCGCATGGCGATCCCAACCTCCCCCAATAAGTCCTCGAAGGTGACAGCGCCTCGAGCGCTTTGTCCGGCCAACAGCGCCCGGGGTTCTGCCCCCGGGAAGCGTACGGCCATTCCCGTGAGGGTGTTCAATTCGAGGAGGGCCCCCGCGTCTCCTCCGAGCTAGACCTGGAGGGCATATTCCTTCAATGGAATTGCCGTGGACTCCGGGCCAACTGGGAGGAGCTGTGGAGGCTCGTCTCCTCCCGTTCCCCGTTAGCTATTTTTTTGCAGGAGACCATGCTAGGCGCGTGCCCGCTGCCTGCCCTCCCGGGGTTTTTGGGTCTTGCGACCCCACCACCGCGGGATGGCCGGGCTGGGGGATGCGCGGTTTACACCCGGCATGATGTCTCCGTTCTTCCTTTCTCTTTAGATACCTCCCTTCAGGCAGTGGCTGTGCAGCTGCACCTGGATAGGAGGTATACGATCATTTCTGCGTACATTCCACCGTCAGCTGACTTCGACGCGGGGGACTTCCGCCGCGTCGTGGCACGGTTGCCGAGGCCCTATCTCTTGCTTGGAGATCTGAAGGGCAGGCATCATCTCTGGGGAGATTACTCCATAAATCCCAGGGGACAAGTCGTTGCCGATCTGATCGAAGAGCTTGAGATTGGTGTCCTAAACGTGGATGAGTTTACGCATCACTGTCCGAGAACCGCTTCATTTTCTTGCCTTGACCTATCTTTGTGCTCTTCAGATGCACAGCCTGATTTTCATTGGGGGGTGGTCGATGACCTCCATGGTAGTGATCACTTTCCCATTCAAATATCATTTTGAGGGCAACTGCCACCTGAGAGACCACCTCGGTGGTGCTTGGCGCGGGCGCGGTGGCCTGCATTTCAGGAAATGACTGAATTCTCTATCTCAGTCGAGGAGTTTAGGTCGGTAGATGAGGCCGTTGAGTTCTTCTCCGGCAACCTCATCGCCGTGGGCCTGACTACTATTCGTAGGACGTCTGGCCGTTTTGCACGCCGACCACTCCCATGGTGGTCGGCCGAGTGTGAGACGGCCCTCAAACAGAAGCGTTATGCCTACATGCGCTATCAGCGCCGCCCGAACGATTTCACTGTCGCTGAATTTCGTCGGGCTAGGGCTAGGTTCCGGTATATTTCGAAGCACGCCCGCCGCTCTTCTTGGCGGGCATACGTGTCTTCACTTAACGGGAAGACCCCTTTAGCTGAGGTGTGGAAGCGAGTCAAAAGGATTCGGGGCAAGTTCTCGCAGGACCCCCCTCCCGTTCTCCAGGAGAATGGGACCGCAATCTCGGACCCCGCGTCCGTGGCGGAATCCTTAGCGACCGCCTTTTCCGCATTCTCTAGCCGTGATGCTGCTCCGCCAGCATTTAATGCACGTCGTGATGTCGCGGAAGGCCGCCGGCTGGACTTTACCTCCAGAGGCGGAGAACCCTTCAACGACAAGTTTACTGTGAGTGAGTTGCGTTCCGCTCTCGCTTCGTGCGCGGACACCGCCCATGGTCCGGAAGATGTCCCGTACGCTATGCTTCGACACCTGGGTGAGCGAGGCATGACCTTTCTGTTAGATTTGTTCAACAGGATCTGGGTGGAAGGTCTTCTCCCAGACTCCTGGCGAATCGCTACTGTGCTCGCCTTTCGCAAGCCGGGGAGAGATCACTCTACTCCGACCGGTTTCCGCCCAATCTCTCTAACCTCTTGCGTGTGCAAGTTGATGGAGAAATTGGTAAATGTTAGATTAGCCTTTTTCCTGGACAGCGGAGGTATCTGTCTTCTGCACAATGTGGCTTCCGTAAGTTCCACTCCACGTCGGATGCTGTGCTCCGACTGGAAAATGCCGTCTGCGAGGCTTTCCTTCGTAGACACCACTACGCCACGGTGTTTTTTGATCTGGAGAAGGCCTATGATACCGCATGGCGATACGGTATCATGGAGACTCTCCACACGATGGAGGCGAGGGGACGCCTCCCAATGTTTATATCTGAATTTTTGCGAGATCGTCGATTGCGCGTACAGGTGGGGGGAGCCCTCTCCGGCCCAAAGAAGCAGGAAGAGGGTGTCCCGCAGGGAATTGTCCTCAGTGTCACACTCTTTGCCCTGAGCATCAACGGCATCACCTCGGTGCTGCCGGAAGATGTTCTCGCTACGCTCTACGTGGACGACCTTTCGATCTCTTTTGGCGCGGCCCAGATGCCAACTCTGGAGCGTCGACTCCAACAGGCATTGAACCGCGTCTCTCGCTATGCCGAAGCGCACAGGTTTCGGTTTTCTTTGGCCTAAGACTAAGGTGGTGCACTTCTGCCGCCATCCACGGCTCCACCCCGACCCAGATTTGTTTCTTACTGGGGTGCGCCTGGATGTGGTTGAGTCGCACCCTTTCCTTGGTTTTGTATTCGACCGATGCCTCACCTGGGAGGCTCATATTCGCAGCCTTAGGGTCTCTTGTACCCGCGCCATGGACATTCTCCGTTCCGTGATGTTCACCGAGGTGATGCCGTTGATGCTCAGGGCAAAGAGTGTGACACTGAGGACACTTCCCTGCGGGACACCCTCTTCCTGCTCCTTTGGGCCGGAGAGGGCTCCCCCCACCCGTACGCGGAATCGACGATCTCGCAAAAATTCAGATATAAACATTGGGAGGCGTCCCCTCGCCCCCATCGTTTGGAGAGTCTCCATGATACCGTATCGCCATGCTGTATCATAGGCCTTCTCCAGATCAAAAAACACCGTGGCGTAGTGCTGTCTACGAAGGAAAGCCTCGCAGACGGCACTTTCCAGTCGGAGCAGAGCATCCGACGTGGAGTGGAACTTACGGAAGCCGCACTGTGCAGAAGACAGATGGCCTCCGCTGTCCAGGAAATAGGCTAATCTAACATTTACCAATTTCTCCATCAACTTGCACACGCAAGAGGTTAGAGAGATTGGGCGGAAACCGGTCGGAGTAGAGTGATCTCTCCCCGGCTTGCGAAAGGCGAGCACAGTAGCGATTCGCCAGGAGTCTGGGAGAAGACCTTCCACCCAGATCCTGTTGAACAAATCTAACAGAAAGACCATGCCTCGCTCACCCAGGTGTCGAAGCATGGCGTACGGTTGTTCGCTCGAAGCTCGACTACAGATGCGAGTTTTATGCATCCGCAGCCGAGCGTTTATTGCGGAAGGTAGATTCTATCCACCACACCGGCCTTCGCCTTGCGACCGGTGCCTTCCGCACTTCCCCCATTGAGAGCCTGTTTGTCGATGCTGGGGAGATGCCCCTCGCTCTGCGCCGCGTGCAGTGTATCACTCGCCTGTACGCGCGAGCCCGGCGCCTCCCTCAGTCGCCAACAGCTCTCACTGCATCCGCAGCTGATCTCGATGGTGCCTATGCCGCCGAGAGACGCCAGTCATACCCTAAGCCCTTTGGGTTTAGGGCCAGGAAACTCCTTCGAGAGGTAGATATAGCTCTTGGGCCGGTGGTGCCCCTGGTTCTGCCCAGGACGCCACCCTGGAGGGTTCCACATTTGGCTTTTTGTCGCCACACCTCTGCCTCCAAAGCTTGTACAGCGCCGGGAGTATTGCGTTCGACCTTTTTGGAGCACACATCGTGTCACGCTGGTACCGTGCCAGTGTATACGGATGGCTCCAAGTCCCAAGAGGGGGTCGGCTTCCACGCCGTATCCCCTCTGTTGGAAGTCAGCGGGGCTCTACCAGGCGCTGCGTCTGCCTTCACGGCCGAGCTGGCGGCAATACACCACTCGGTACGGGAGATTACGCTACGTGCCCGGTTCGGAGACCGGATTGTGATCTATAGCGACTCACAAAGCGCCCTGAGTGCTCTCGGGGCATTGGAATCTCCACATCCCCTGGTTCGCGAAATCCGTGATGCCACGGTTTTGGCGAGCTGGGCAGATGTCGAGATTATCTTCTGCTGAGTTCCTGGACATGTAGGAATTGCGGGGAATGAGGGCGCCAAAGAGTCTGCGAGGACTCTGCGACCGGACCAGCGTTTCGCTCTTCCTCACACTTACTACATGGCAGGAATATGGGCAGCTCTTCGGACTGCTTGGCAAAGAAGATGGGAGACGGTCGAAGGGAACTTAAATTTGCGTGCCATTGCGCCCGACTGTTCCCATGGACCTATCCCCCAATGCCGCCGCGGCTTCAGGTTGCTTTCTGTCGTCTCCGAATCGGGTACACTCGTGTGACGCATCGCTATTTGATGGAGCGCTCGCCCTCGCCCTATTGCAACGACTGCTTCGTCCCCCAGACTGTTCGGCACATTCTTGTCGAATGTCCCAGTCTGGGTGATCTTCGCGCACGACACCTGTCCTGGTACAGGGATGGGCGGGGTCGCTACCGCCTGTCCCTTGTACTCGGGATGAGTGCGTGCACATCGACTGGTGGACTTATTGACTTTTGGGGGGAGGCCGGCCTTCTCCCTATTATTTAAGCAGGGTTTGTTTTTTTGTTTTTTTCCTTTCCCCCATTTAGGGTGTTTTTTTTTCTTCATTTAATTTTATTTTAAAGTAGCTACAACTAGGCCAGTTTTAATACGGTGACTAATGCCCATGTAGGCAGTCGCCAGATGAGCTCTAATAAAAAAAAAAAAATCTCATACCCCCAAACCTGTCCCGAGATTGGCTGAAAAAGAACTTTGGTGGCCGTGTGATCAGTCTCAAGACTGATTTTCAATGGGCAACTCACAGCCTAGAACTTAGCCCCCAGATTTCTTTCTCTGGGGTCACCTTAAAGACAGTGTACGCAGGGAGACCCAAGACCATTGTGGAACTCAAGGAAGCCATCAGGAAGGAGATCAGAGCCATTAGTAGGTCGGTTTGTAAGGACATCATGGACAACTTTGTGCTGTGCCTCAAGAAATGCACAGAGCTAAATGGAGGTCATCTCGAATATGTGCTCTAGAATAAAGAAGAAAAGTTCAAAGACACTCATGTTTTGATATGATGTTTTTAAACACAATAAACTAGTTATCACCAAAGTTTCATTCAATCCTTGCAGAAAATGTCAAAATGAGGCCTATCGAAAGTTGGGGCCTATTTTTTGGGGGGGACCCTGTATAATTCTTTATGATTAGTATTATTATTAGTGTTATTAACATTTATTATTATCATTATGACTATCCATTCATCATTTTCTACCCATAATTTGTACCAGTAGGAGTGCTTCCACCTGTACATAGTTTGGTCCAGTTGCCAGTTGCCATGGTGGCTTGTTGGACTGCATGCCTTCTTGGGATTACCAAGCATCAAGGTATGATAATAATAGATGATCACCCACTCTACTTGTTAGTGGACCCACTTTATTACATACCTTCCTACCCATTTCCATACTTGCTCTCCTATCCACAGAGCTTCTGGCTACCCGGCACACTTTCATCCTCTTATGAGCCTTAGTCGAGTGGCAATGTATAATGTGAGGGCTAAAAGTGCATTGGTTAGGTTAAGTATTAGGTACAGGGTGAGTTGGGATGTCGACTCTGCTCACCTTCCTCCAGTACAGATATAAAGTGGCTATGCTGGCACCATCCTTTATGGTTAAAGCTTCCGGACAATTTCGCCTGAATGGCCGGCCAGGTTGACAAAGCCCATCAATGCTAAAAGACTGAGACTGATTATGTGTAAATGATGATATTCTGTAATTTCTGATACTATGGAGACTTTTCTCTTAATCTCCCAACTCATAGGAGGCAGGTTATAGTATCTACTTAACATGAGGCCTCTTTTCTCTTCTTTTTTTTTTTATTCAAATTAGGGTGACAACTAAAAGCAATAGTGGTAATGTGCATGGGAAGGTGAGGCTGCGCTTGGAGGCGGATCTCCATGCGCTTTAGCACTATTGCCTTTAGTTGTCACCCTAATCTGAATAAAAAAAAGAAGAGAAAAGAGGCCTCATGTTAAGTAGATACTATGATCTGCCTCCTATGAGTTGGGAGATTAAGAGAAAAGGCTCCATAATATCAGAAATTCCAGATATTATCATTTACACATAATCAGTCCCAGTCTAGCATTGATGGGCTTTGTCAACCTGGCCGGCCATTCAGGTGAAATTGTCCTGGAGCTTTAACTATAAAGGATGGTGCCAGCATAGCCACCTTTTATGTGCACTGGAGGAAGGTGAGCAGAGTCGATGTCACAACTCAGAGGCCTCTCAACCTCTTGGTGTGCTCCACCTCTGAAAAGGAGGTGCCCCCCCTCCCCCTGTGCTTTCTCAGAGGCCCCTCCAACCATCTTCTACTGGAGAGGAGGCGTACTCCTCTCCTAGGCCTACAGGTGCAGGGGTCCCCCCCCCATGATTGGGGCCTTGGGGCTTTCTCCCCAGGTTTGTCAAGCAATTCCTCATGTGGCGCACACTATGTGTAAAAGTTGGAATGCTCTATCAGAGCCCGTAGAGCAAGTTGAGGGTTTGCCACAGGGAAGTGTCCTCAGTGTCACCTGCTTCTCTGTGGCTATCAATAGCATTATCGCACATCTCCCAGCCGAGATTTCTTCAACTCTATATGTGGATGACTTAGCGTTTATCTGTTCATCGCCTAGACTTCCATTTGTCATCCATAAGCTACAGTGGGTTATAAATACTGTAGCTGATAATGCTTCCTCCAAGGGCTTCCGCTTTTCCACAGTAAAGACAAAGGCTGTCCACTTTTACAATCATGGGACCCTCCCCATTTGTCACTCTATGGTGTCCCTATTATCTTTGAGCCCCATTTCAGATTTCTAGGGGTGAGCTTTCTTGGAGACCTCATTTGGACTCTTTGAAAAGATCTTGTCTGAAGAGAATGGACATAATGAAATTACTGTCACACACTTCTTGGGAAAGTGATGGATGCACCCTGTGGCTTCTGTATTCAGCATTGGTCCAGTCAAAGCTGGACTATGGGTCACAGGTGTACTCCTCTGCCTTGCTCTCCATCCTTGAAAAATTAAATACTGTACATAACTAGGGTGTACGTCTAGCTTCTGGAGCCTTCAAGTCCTCCCCTGTGTGGAGTCTCTATGCAGAGAACAGGGCTCTTCCTCTTCCTTTTCACAGGCTCAAGTCTAACCTCAAATATCTTTTTAGGCTTGAGCAATTACCATGGCTGCTAGTATATGAGTGAGTGCATGTTCAATTTGCGAACAGTGGCCTCATATGATAGATTTCCATCTTTGGCTTGCCCCTTTGCTCTGCGCATGGCTGAGCACACAGCATCTAAGAGAGTTTTCTGTTCCGTTTTTTATACCAAAGATTTCCCCATGGATCATACCACCTGTAGTGGTATGCAAGGGGATTACTGGTAAGCCCAGGATCAGTTCTTGCCTGTAGCCTTGAGAACCGTGTATGATCAACACTCCTCCCACCATCGGCTTAGCACCTTTGTGTTTACCGACGGATCCAAGTCATCGGGGTGCAGCTGTCCTTCCTTCACATCTTTGCTGAGTGTCCCCTTTTTAGAAATCTTGGGAGGAGGGTCTTACCTTTCCTTACTGAGCAGATGGCCCCCCAACAGGTTCTGTGGGGCATCTTGTCTGAGACTCATGTTTCTTTTAGTGTGAATAGAATTTTTAAATTTTTAGAAGAATCTAATCTTTTAGCCAAAATTTAATATATTGTTTCATGATTTTATATTCTCTGTTCTTGTATCTATTGTTGATCCATCTATAGTCTATGTTTTTATCCTTTGTCGAGTTTTCAATAGTTTATTTTTTATATCCTTTTACACCCCTTGATGGTTTTAAATTCCTGTACTTCCATTCTATTATCTTAATTTCATACCTATATTTTTGTATATTCTCCAGATGTCTATATTTTATCGAGAAGACTCATGCAAATTACCAATCCTTGAATTTGGCTGTGGCTCGTCCGTTTGGGCTTTGGGGCATTTATTTTTGGCACTATTCATTCTTTCACCCTCTTCTGTAGAGTTGGCCATAGGCAACTCCATCTTTCAACAAATTGCAGTCTTCCCATATTCTCTTACAGGGGACTACCAAGAGAGTAAGCAGAAGCCCAAACTCAATCATTCCTGGTAGGAACAACTCTATAGGGTCAGCCCAGGGGGCCAAAGAAAAGCGGAACATTTTGGGGCATGCAGTCTGTAATCATGCATCTTGACATTGCAGGGGGTCAGCATGACTGGACCCCTCTTTTTCCTGATGGAGGTTAGTTCACCAGCCATAGAATTGACTGCAATGGAAGATACCTCAAATGAGATATGGGATACTTTTGGGGGGATGGCTACACAAAGGCCCCCTGTGAGATTAATGGGGGTCCCGGAGGAACCCTGCCTCAGATGGCCTGATCTTCTATGTGGTTGAACTCGGGTTTGGTGCCAAACACCGAACCTGACTCCACCTCTGTGCAAGCTTCTCCTCAGATGGTTTGGGCTCCCAAGGACTGACAAGGTTATGAGGGACCTCATCCCATTCTGGTGCCCCTCTGACAGCTAAGACCTTCTCCATCTCAGAGAAGTTTCTTGCTGAGGCTGGTCGGTCCAGCCTAGGGGCTCCTTCCGGCAGTCCAGAGAAGAGGGTTCATTCCCCACCCTCCTCCCAAAAAGAAAACAAGAGGACTAAAAGTTCCTTTCACTCTGTGAGGGGTTTCCAGACAGATGGGTCCACTGCCATTTTGACAACAGCTCAATCTAATATTGGTACATCTGTCCTAGATGTGTCCTCAATTGGGGGGTAGGGGGGAGACCTAAGTCACAAGTGCGCTGAGTGGAGCCTCGATTATGTCCATGCCTCTCATTGAGAGACTACCTGGGGTTTTCAAGCTCACTGGCTTCAAACACTTTTGGATTATTCGCTCTACTGATGACATATTGCTTTGATGGAATTGCCACTGTCTATAGGCCTACTGGTAGGAGCTCTGAAGGCTCATCTCCTTATGTTACCCATTAGTTATCTTTTTTCGGACACAGGATCAGTCCAGACTAGGTCCCTGGGATCTACTTTTTGTAGGGGACTTTCAGGGAGAAAAGGATCACTCCCACCACAAGCTGAGCTCCTCCAGGTTAAAGACCATCAGTCTTTGCATGAGGGATCTATACCAGTCTACACAGATGGCTCCAAGACCGATGAGGGAGCCGGTTTTAGAGTTATTCTTCCCTCATCCATGAAAGGGGTGACTCTTCCTAGAGCTGCCTCTATATTCACTGCAGAACTTACTGCAATCTTGACTGCCCTCAACCTTATTTTCCTGAAGACTGATGTCTCCTATGTAATTTATTAAGACTCTCTAAGTGCCCTTCAGGTGATGGATTGGTTTAATCTTGACCACCCGCTGGTTGTATCAATCTTAGAGTGGCTCCATTTACTGATTAACCAAGACTGCACCGTGCAATTCTGCTGGGTCCCTGCCTACGTAGGGATCCCTGGCAATGAGGCGGCATATGCCATCACTAAGACATTTGCATCAAGACCAGCAACAACCCGCCTCACAATACCAGCATGTGATCTCCGACCTGCCATCCACCATACCATACTTCAGGCATGGAAAGAGCAGTGGACCTTGTTAGACCTAAACAAACAGATAGATTCGCGAAAGCATGAAGAGATGGGAGTACAGTGGTCTGCCATGCTGCCTGCAGGTGATGGTTACACGTCTCTGTGTGGGCCACACCAAAATTACTCATATACATCTTATAGAGAGGGATTCACCCCCTTATTGTGATGATTGTTTGGTGCCCCTTATGGTGTTCCACATGATGGTGGAGTGTCCCAGCCTGGGAGATCTCTGCAATGCCCATCTTGTAAGAAACCAGGGAGCAGATGGTGCCTACTCTACTCTCCATGCTTGGCCAACCTGGTTCAGTGGATCAGGGTTTGAGTCCTATTTTTGAACGAGGTTGACCTCCTTGAACAAATATAATTCAAAAATACTTTGTTCCAACTATATATTCTATTTTAAAACAATATGAATACTCTAAAATAAATTCTAATATATATTCCATATTTTATCCTTCATCTATCCACTGATCATCTTTCACCTGTTCATCCCCATCCTCCTCATTCATCCATCAAAGCATTATTTTTTAAATATCTTAAAACAACTTCATCAGGCACCACTTAAAACCAACCAATTGATCAATTTTTACAGGAGACGATGTTCCACACATGCCCCCTGGTTATAAGGGTAGTGTGACCCCACTACCAGAGGATGGAGGTTGGGCAGGAAGATGCGCCATTTACACCCGTCATGATGTTTCCCGCCTCTGCTTTGAATTTCCTTTCAGCTGACTTAAAAGCAGGTGATTTCTGCCACATTGTGGCACAGTTGCCGAAGCCCTTTCTACTACTCGGTGATTTGAACAGTTGATACCCCCTATGGAGAGACTATTCCATCAATCCCAGGGGTCAGGTCCTTGCCGACCTGTTCGATGAGCTGGAGATAGGTGTCTTAAATGAGAATGAATTTGTTCATCACTGCCCCAGAAGTTCATTTACCTTTATTGATCTATCCTAGTGACCACTTTCCCATTCAAATATCATTTTATGGTACCACTGCCACTTGAGAGTCTCCTGATGCTGCTTGCTGTGGGCGCAGTGGTCCGCATTTCAGGGAAATAACTGATTTCACTGTCCCAGTCGAGGAGTTTAGTTTGGGAAATAAGGCTGTTGAGTTCTCCGGTAACCTCATTGCTGTAGGCCTAACTACTATTCCTAGAACGTCTGGCCGTTTTGTATGCTGACCACTTCAGTGGTGGTTAGCCTAGTGTGAGACGGTCCTCAAACAGAAACGTTATGCCTCCATGTCCTATAGGCGCCGCCCGAACAATATCACCATCAGGGAATTTCGGTGAGCTAATGCTAGATGTTTTGAAGCACACCCGTTGCTCTTCCTGGCTTGCATAGGTGTCTTCACTTAACAGAAAGACCTCTCTAGCAGAGGTGTGGAAGAGAGTCAAATGGGTTTGGGGTAAGTTCTTGCAGGATTCCCCTCCTGTTCTCCAAGATAATGGGACCATACTCTCGGACCCTACGTCTGTGACGAAGTCTTTCGTGACCGCATTCTCAAGCCGGGATGCTGTCCCGCTACCATTCAATGCACGATGTGATATCGCGGATTGCCGTCGACTGGACTTAACCTCCAGAAGCGGAGATCCCTTCAACGACATGTTTACATTTTGAGTTGCCTTCCGCTCTCGCTTGATGCGCGGACACCGGCCCCGGTCCGGACGATATGCGCTATGCTATGCTTGAGACCTAGGTGAGCGAGGCATGGTCTTTCTGTTAGATTTGTTCAACAGGATTTGGACAGAGGGCATCCTCCCGGACTCCTGGCAAATGGTTACTCTTCTCACTTTTCATTCGCAAACCGAGGAGAGATAACTCTACTCCAGCCAGTTAACTCCCAATCTCTCTAGCATCCTGGACTCTAGAGTTCACCTGTCTTCCGCACAGTGTAGCTTCCGACAGTTCCACTCCATGTCAGATGCTCTATTCTGACTGGAAAATGCTGTTTGTGAGGCTCTCCTTCATAGACAACACTACACCACGGTGTTCTTTCCACTAGAGAAGGCCTATGATACCGCATGGCAATCCGGTATATGGAGACTCCACACGATGGGGGTGAGGGGACGCCTCCCAATCTTTATCTTAGTTTTTGCGAGATTGTCGATTCCGCGTACGGGGAGCCCTCTGCCCCATCTGAGCAGGAAGAGGGTGTCCTGCAGGGAAGTCTCCTAAGTGTCACACTTTGCCGTGGGCATCAACAGTATCACCTCAGTGTTGCCGGAAGATGTTCTTGCTACGCTCTACCTGGATGACCTTTCAATCTCCTTTGGTGCGGCCCAGATGCCGACTTTGCAGCGTCTACTCCAACAGGCATTGAACTGCATCTCTCGCTATGTCAAAGTGAACAGGTTTCAATTTTTCTTGGCCAAAACTGGATGCAATGCGCTGCCATCAATGGCTCCACTCCGACCCAGACTTATTCCTAAATGGGGTTCGCCTGGAAGTAGTGGATTCACATTCTTCGTTCCGTGACGTTCAGCACCTGGGCTAGTCTTGATTTCCTTCCGATCTTTTGTTCGTTTGAAGCTTGACTCGGGATGTGAGTTTTATGTATCAGTAGCTGAGCGTTTTTTGTGGAAGGTGGACTACATCCACAACCCTGGTCTCCACTTGGCGACTGGTGCCATCCACACCTCCCACATTGATAGCCTACTTATCGATGCTGGTGAGACGCCACTCTTTGCCCCTGTACACACGAACCCCGCGCCTCCCTCAGTCGCTAATGGCTCTCATTGCATCCACTTGCGATTTTGATGGTGCCTATGCCGTTGAGAGACGCCAGTCATGCGCTAAGCCCTTTTGGCTAGGAAATTCCTTCTAGGACCAGGGGTGCCCCTGGTTCTGCCCAGGACGCCACCCTGGAGAGTACCACCTTCTAGTATTTCGTCCTACGCCTCTGCTCCCAAAGCATTCGGCCTTCATGGAGGGCATTTCGCCTCATGCTGGTTCCATGCAAGTGTATAAGGATGGCTTAAAGTCACTTAAGGGGGTCGGTTTCCATGCCATACACCTCTGTGAAGTCAGTGGGTCTCTACCAGCTGCTGCGCTGTGTTGACGGCCTGAGCTATTTGCAGTACACCACTCTGTATGCAAGATAAAGTGTAGTGCCCAGTTCAGCGATCGGATTGTGATTTATAGCGAGTCACAAAGCGCCTTGAGTGCTCTCATTGCATTGTAATCTCTACACCCCCTAGTTCGCGGTATCTGTGACGCCACAATTGCTGTCACCCAAGTGGATGTCGAGATTATCTTTTGCTGGGTTCCTGGACTTGTGAGAATTGCAGGGAATGAGCGTGCTAATGAGGGCACCAAAGGATCCATGAAGACTGGGCGACAAAACCAGTGTTTGGCTCTTCCTCACACCGACTGCATGGCAGCCTTCTGGGCCGCTTGGCAGAGGAACTGGGAAACAGCTGAAAGGAACTTAAAATTTGCCTGCCATTGCGGCACAACTGTTCCTATGGATTTCCCCAATGCCGTAATGGCTTCAGGTCGCTTTCTGTCATCTTTGAATTGGGCACACTCGTGAGATGCACCGCCATCTTTTGGAGCGCTCAGAACATGCTTGCAATCTAGTAACATGTAGGATTTACCTTGAAGCTGGAGTGAAACTTCATTAAACTTTAAAAATATGCATGTCATTATGTGGATTCTTAGTTCCTGGGCCCAAATTTTCATTCCCTTTATTTTCCAGGAACTTAACTGCTGTATCAAATAGGCTTAGAAATCTTGCCAAGCAGTCGCCTTTTGAAAGCCGCCAGACTTTCATATGTAGAATAAGTCTTATGGTCTGCTCTTTGCTATCAATGCAAAACTTTTGAAAAAATCTCATATTTGCTTTTAGATTTAATTTTATTAACCATTTTTATAATTACTGTCAGTGACTAATGAAGATCTGGACTAATATTTTTGGCAACTAATTGATGCCGGTGTATAATACAATGCACTGTAAGATTAGAAGTGCTTAACTTTTTTTAAGTGAGCAATTAATCCCTTATGCTTAGTAACAATGGATGGAGCCCCATCTGTTGCACAGGATACCAAAATTTTCCAAAAGTACTTGTTTTCTGTCAAACAAAGATTTTGTAGCCTCAAAAACAGATAATCCAGTAGTTTCAGTTTCTAAAAGCTTTACAAATATTTGTTCACAAAGTTTGCAGATATAATCTATGAAACAGACATATGCCATAAGAACTGCTCTGTTATTACCTATTGTAGATTTATCAATTTGAAGTGAGAATTTATAATTATTTATTTATTTGTCAACAAGCTTGTTTTCTACGTCAGATGACATTTCATCAATTCTTATATAAATTTGGCGAGATTTGGGATGGGGGAGAGCAGTATACTGCATTCAAAATTATTTTACTATTTTTCAAGATAAAATATGTTGCAGTAAGTGAATATCTTTTTGTATAAAATGTGAAATTTTAGTTTTATAATTTACAGATTGAATATTGTGTTGACTAAATGCCAATTAAAGGGGATTTTTTTTTTGTATTCCATTTTAGGATGTACATTGCTGTCATTCCGCATGAAATCAGGCAATGCCAAACCGGTGACCATCTTGGATTTTCTTCATTTTTGGGTATGTTAATACATGTCATAAAATAACTTCACATGCAAAATTATAGCTCTGCACCTCAAACAGTTCTGGAGATATGGCCCACATAATTTTGGAGGCTTTTAGAGACTAAGTCGATTTTTCAAAATCACCAACTTTTAGGCCTCATAAAACATGCAGTTTGAAAGATATAGGTCTGAAAAGTTCAGTTCCTACAGAATGAGGATCATAGATTCCAAAAAAAGGAATCAAAACTAGTCTATCTCTAACCATCAAAGAGTTATATTGAACAAATCGTCACATGTGAACCAACTTCCGATGCAAAATATTCATACTTAGAATCAATACTAAAAGTTATAACTGAGAGAATATGATGATATATGTCTTTCATTGTATTTAAAACCTTTTCTGGCAGTTGAACATGCATAGCAGCTGAGAAATAGTGTTTCAAATATAGTCATTTTTCATAATTTTTTAGAAAATGGCCTTGACCTTTTTGACTCCGTGAAAACATGAGGATCCCCTTCAAATTTTTTGTGCTTGAAGGGGAAGGGCTATACACTAGCTATACTAAATATCTTATTTGTTCCATTATTCCTTCCCTCATTTACACAATGCTGAATTCAGGACACTATCAGCGTTACAGCAGGGTCCCTTTGTAGCGGGCCGAAAATATATCTCTAATCCCAATCGATCCAACCCGCTTCCTGCACTGTCCGGACGTAAGAAATCGAGGGAGAATGAAACGGATTGTATATACAGTCCCTTTACTTACAAAAAAGTACAATGATAATTTACAGCTTATATTTACAAAAATATGGGGTAAATATTCACACAATAATTTATATTTACAAAGGAAGTGTGCACACTTCAAAATTAGGCCAAATTCCCCAATCCCAACAAGATGCCAAAAGAATTTGATAACGGGCAAATAGAACAAATTTACTTAAATGTACCTACACAACAAAATGAAAAATAACAACAACCGAACGAAAAGGGGCACGCGCTATCACTTGTGTGCTGGAGGTGGGTGGTAGTAGGCTAACATAAAAGGAGGCAGGATTGTCAGCCAATGCAGGTATGGTGGTCCAGGTGTCTAGCGAGGTATGAAAGCCCTCCGTCTCAGGGCTGGGCGGAGCACTCGTCTAGAGAACCCTTCTTGCCCTCTGTCCAAGCTTCCACTCTCTGTAGAAGAGATATATCCTCCGTTTATGACCCATTTACTTATACATGGAAGGGAAACTAATAAGTGGGCATTACCTGAGTAAATTTATCGACTAGCTTACCTCTAAATGTATATCCAAACAATCCTCAAAATATAATCTTTTGATAAAAGATTATTTTAAACAAGTACAATCTGATAAAAGATTATTTTAAGCAAAGTACAACCTGAGAAAAAAAAAAAACGGTTTTAATACATGAAATCAAATACATATATATACAAAGAGAAAATATAAAAAAAAACCTCATTCCCACTCACACACACATTCTTACAGAGGTAGGGAGAGGGTACAGAGAAAAGGGGTGAGAATGGCCCTTTTACACACACTCACATTCGCTCCACCACACCTTTATATCATGAATTCTGTATAACATGGTTTCAATTTGAAGCCTCTGATATTTTTGGCTTCTAATGTATTGGGCTGATAGTTAGGGATGCTTGTAATGATATTTCAATGTTAGCATTGAAATTCTAATTTGCTTAGCAGGATGGCTCATGCAAAAGCTGAGTCTAGCAAATGGTGTATTGGAAATTATCTGAAGGAGGATTGCCACAGCACTAATTTTTCCCAGAAAAAAGGTGTCTTATGTTGGGAAGACTTAGCCAATGACAATGTTAAATTGTTAGAAGTAAGAACTGGATATAAATGCAAAGAAGGTGACTCACTTTATCATCATGAGTCTTTTTGAGTAGATATCAAAATTTGCAGACAAGTTGTGCTGACCCATTCCAGAAGCATAAAAAGCAAGTGACTGGTAAGTAGAAATTCATTAGTTCTTTATGTAAAATTTAATTTATGTAAAGTTATATTTTAGAAATAAGTTTAATTTCATATTATAGGGGTCTTAATATATATGATATGATTTATTTATACACTAAATACAAAACTCATTACAGTTTTTGTGAACAGTATTTATAATTATCTAGTGCAAGAAATACTCCTAGCCTGAAGGCTGTACAACGTCAAAAAAATAAGACGAGGGGATAAGCCTTGTGTGTTGTTGAGTAGTAGAAGTTCTATCTATTTACTGTCACCATCTTTTCAGGATCAATCTAGGTTGTGAAAAGCCCAAGAGCTGAATTTTTATTTTTATTTTTTTTAAGAGCATATCTGGTGACTGTCCACTTGGGCATAGGTCGCCGGAATCATGACAGCCTAGCACTAGGCTACTTTAAAATAAGAACATGAAAACACAACAACGATAAAAAGCGAAGATCGTATTAGGAAGCAATCTCTGGGGTCGGGGGGAGGTCCCCCTCCCCCCGGCGCAGGAGCGTGCAACCTACAGAGAAAACAACGATAACAAAAAAAAACAAAGAAACCACAACAAAATCTAATTAAATAAAAGGGAGAAGGCCAGCCTGCCCCAAAAGTCTAGAAGTCCACCAGTCAAAGAGCACCCCGCCCATCCCGGTACCGGGACAGGTAACGTGCACGAAGATCGCCCAGACTCAAACATTCAATAAGAATGTGCCAAACAGTCTGGGGGACAACACAGTCGTCACAGTAGGGCGCTGGCGAGCGCTCCATCAAATTGCGGTGCGTCCCGCGAGTATGCCCAATTCGGAGACGACAGAAAGCAACCTGAAGCCTTCGAGACATTAGGGGGTAGGTCCATTGGAACAGTCGGGGCGCAATGGCACGCAACTTTAAGTTCCCTTCGACCGTCTCCCATCTTCTTTGCCAAGCAGCCCGAAGAGCTGCCTGTATTCCTGCCATGTAGTCAGTGTGAGGAAGAGCGAAACGCTGGTCCGGTCGCAGTCCTCGCGGACTCTTTGGCGCCCTCATTCCCCGCAATTCCTACATGTCCAGGAACCCAGCATTGGATAATGTCGACATCCGCCCGGCTCGCCAAAACCGTGGCGTCACGGATATCGCGAATCAGGGGATGCGGAGATTCCAATGTCCCGAGAGCACTCAGGGCGCTTTGTGAGTCGCTATAGATCACAATCCGGTCTCCGAACCGGGCACGTCGCGTAATCTCCCGTACTGAGTGGTGTATTGCCACCAGCTCGGCCGTGAAGACAGACGCAGCGCCTGGCAGAGCCCCGCTGACTTCAAACAGAGGCAATACGGCGTGGAAGCCGATACCCTCTTCGGAATTGGAGCCATCCATATACACTGGCACGGTTCCAGTGTGACACGATGTGTGCTCCAAAAAGGTCGAACGCAATACTCCCGGCGCTGTACAAGCTTTGGGAGCAGAGTCGTGGCGACAAATAGCCAAATGTGGTACCCTCCAGGGTGGCGTCCTGGGCAGAGCCAGGGGCGTCAACTGGTATGTAGTCAGTGGGCTTAGGGTATGACTGGCGTCTCTCGGCGGCATAGGCACCATCGAGATCAGCTGTGGAAGCAGTGAGAGCTGTTGGCGACTGAGGGAGGCGCCGGGCTCGCGCGTACAGGCGAGTGATGCACTGTACGCGGCGCAAAGCGAGTGGCATCTCCCCAGCATCGACCAACAAGCTTTCAATGGGGGAAGTGCGGAAGGCACCGGTCGCAAGGCGAAGGCCGGTGTCGTGGATCGAGTCCACCTGCCGCAATAAACGCTTGGCTGGGGATGCATAAAACTCACATCCCTAGTCGAGCTTCTAACGAACAAATGATCGATAAAAAAGTAGGGCAGTAGCCCTGAATGTCACGGAACGGAGAATATCCATGTCGCGCATACAAGAGACCCTAAGGCTGTCAAATACAAGACCAAGGAAACGGTGAGATTCAAACACTTCCAGGCGCACCCCATTAAGAAACAAATCTGGGTCGGGGTGGAGCCGTGGATGTCAGCAGAAGAGCACCACCTTAGTCTTGGCCAAAGAAAACGGAAACTGAGGACGCTTTCCTGCGGACACTGTAGTCCTGCTCCATTGGAGCGGATTTTTTTTTTTTTTAAGGGGCTATCTGGCGACTGCCCACTTAGGCATAAGTCACCGTAAACCCTTTGGGCCGGAGAGGGCTCCTCCCCCCCGTACGCGGAATCGACGATCTCGCAAAAATTCAGATATAAAGACTGGGAGGCGTGCCCTCGCCCCCATCGTGTGGAGAGTCTCTATGATACCGTATCGCCATAAGGTATCATAGGCCTTCTCCAGATCGAAGAACACCGTGGCGTAATGCTGTCTACGAAGGAAGGCCTCGCAGACGGCATTTTCCAGTCGGAGCAGAGCATCCGACGTGGAGTGGAACTTGCGGAAGCCAAACTGTGCAGAAGACAGATGACCTCCGCTGTCCAGGAAAAAGGCTAATCTAACATTTACCAATTTCGCCATCAACTTGCACACGCAAGAGGTTAGAGATTGGGCGGAAACTGGCCGGAGTAGAGTGATCTCCCCCCGGTTTGCAAAAGGTGAGCACAGTAGGGATTTGCCAGGAATCTGGGAGGAGACCCTCCACCAAGATCCTCTTGAACAAATCTATGAGAAAGGCCATGCCTCACTCACCCAGGTGTCGAAGATCAGGGAGGAGACCCTCCACCAAGATCCTGTTGAACAAATCTAAGAGAAAGGCCATGCCTCGCTCACCCAGGTGTCGAAGCTTGGCGTACGGGACATCATCGTCCGGACCATGGGCGGTGTCCGCGCACGAAGCAAGAGCGGAACGCAACTGACCCAGAGTAAACTTGTCATTGAAGGGTTCTCCGCCTCTGGAGGTTAAGTCCAGCCGGCGGCCTTCCGTAACATCACGACGTGCATTGAATGCTGGTGGAGTAGCATCCCGGCTAGATAATGCGGAGAAAGTGGTCGCGAAGGATTCCGCCATGGACGCAAGGTCTGAGATTGCTGTCCCATTCTCCTGGAGAACGTGAGGGGGTTCCTGCGAGAACTTGCCCCGACTCCTTTTGACTCGCTTCCACACCTCTGCTAGAGGAGTCTTCCCGTTAAGTGAAGATATGTATGCCCGCCAAGGAGAGCGGCGGGCGTGCTTCGAAATATACCGGAACCTAGCCCTAGCCCGACGAAATTCAGCGACAGTGAAATCGTTCGAGCGGCGCTTATAGCGCATGTTGGCATAACGCTTCTGTTTGAGGGCCGTCTCACACTCTGCCGACCACCACGGGAGTGGTCGGCGTGCAAAACTGCGAAGACGTTCTGGCAATAGTAGTCAGGCCCGCGGCGATGAGGTTGCCGGAGAAGAACTCAACGGCCTCATCTACTGACCTAAACTCCTCGACTGAGATGTTGAATTCAGTCATTTCCTGAAATGCAGGCCACCACGCCCGCGCCGAGCACCACCGAGGTGGGCTCTCAGGCGGCAGTTTCCCTGAAAATGATATTTGAATAGGAAAGTGATCACTACATTGGAGGTCATCGACCACCCCCCAATCAAAATCAGGCTGGGAAGTGGTTCTCGGGCAGTGATGCGTAAACTAATCCACATTTAGGACACTCATCTCAAGCTCTTCGATAAGATTGGCAAGGACTTGTCCCCTGGGATTTATTGAGTAATCCCCCAGAGAGGATGTCTGCCGTTAAGATCTCCAATCAAGAGAAGGGCCTTGGCAACCGTGCCACGACGCGGCGGAAGTCCCCCGCGTCGAAGTCAGCTGATGGTGGAATGTACGCAGAAATGATAATCTACCTCCTATCCAGGTGCATCTGCACAGCCACTGCCTGAAAGAAGGTATCTAAAGTGAAAGGTAGAAGGAGACATCATGCCGGGTGTAAACCGCGCATCCCTCAGCCCGGCCCTCATCTGATGGTGGTGGGGTCGCAAAACCCTTATAAAAGGGAGGGTGGGCAGGGGGCACACGCTTAGCATGGTCTCCTGCAGAAAAATAGCTAACGGGGAACGGGTCGAGACGAGCCTCCGCAGCTCCTTCCAGTTAGCCCAGAGTCCACGACAAATCCATTGAAGGAATATGCCCTCCAGGCCTAGCTCGGAGGAGACGCAGGGGCCCCTCTTAAAACAGAAGACCCTCACGGGAATGGTCGTACGCTTCCCGGAGGCAGAACCCCGGGCGCTGTTGGACGGACAATGCGCTGAAGTCGCTGTCGCCTTCGAGGACTTATTGGGGGAGGTTGGGCTGGTCATGCAAGTCTTTTCCTCCCTCCGCTTCGAAACACAAGGCGGACATTGCGGCTTCTGACTCTGTGAAGGCGCGTGGCCGTTTCGCCTTACGGGAAACTGTCACGCTGGGAAAGGTGAAGGAGCCCTGGTTTTAGCCGGGGCTTGGTATGAAGCCTTTGTGCCAACAGCTTTACCAGGGGAGCGCCTGGGATGAGTAGAACCCGCAGAAGGGCTCCGAATGGGCGCGGAAACAACTGTGCTCGTTGGCCTGGATGGGCCAGGAGCAGAGGGTGTGTCTCTAACCATTGACGCGTAAGACATCCCAGGCAGAGCCGGGCGCGCCAGGACTAAGTCCTTAGCCTCGCGGAATGAGAGTCAATCCTGGACCTGAACGGCCACGATTTCTTTCTCAAGGAGATATGCACTACATTGCTTCGAAGAAGCGGGGTGCGGCTCTCCGCAATTGACACACTTGGCCACACACGATTTAGACTTATCGTGTGTGGCCTTGGAGCAGTTTACACATACTTTGGGTGATCCCGGCTTTGCACGTCTACATGAGTGATTTGTATGGCCGAAGCAGTGACAGTAATAGCACCGCCACGGCAGTGGCACAAATGCCTTTACGCGGTAGCGGTACCAACCGGCATGCACCGACTCAGGGAGCTTGGCACAGTCGAACCTGACGAAGAGTGTAGGGGTGGGTCTCTAGGCCTCTCCCTGTTTTCTCATTACATCTTCAACCTTGACCGCCCCATGGTCGGCCAGCTCTAAGGTGATGTCCTCTATGGATTAGTCAACGAGTTCCCTCGCATAAACTACTCCTTTCCCAAAGTTCATGGTAGAGTGCAGCGTCACACTCACCGGGGTGCTATCAAGTGTCCGAGGAGCACTTATCTTGGCCGCCTCGGAAGGATTCTCTAATTCACCAGAAGCCTCCCGTCCGAGAAACGGGTTACCTTCGGCTCTCTACCAATTATACTAGCTAAAGTTCTCCTCTGCTGAATCATGTTGCCCTTGGTCAACATGCTGCCATCAGTGGAGTGAATAACAAGGAAGCGTTTGAAGCTAGCAGGCTTGAAAACGCCAATTAACCTCTGAATGAGGTGCCCCGACGTTAATGAGGCTCCGCCCTGCACACTTTTAGTCTTATTCGGGGGCTCCACATCCGGGGATGGTGGGGGGCTGGATGTGCCAATCTTGGATTGGTTGCTTACCGAAGCAGCAGACCCATCCATTCCCACAGCCCCTGAGGATGGAGAGGAGCCCCGAGTTTTTTTTCTGTTCTTTTTTTTTAGGAAAGGAGGGCAGGGAATTAACCCGCTTCTCCTCTCCGCCGGCAGGAGCCCCCAGGCCAGATGGACCTGCCTCAGCTAGGTCCTTCTCCGAAATGGAGAAGGTCCTGGCAGTCATAGGGGCACCGGTCAGAGGAGATTTTCCCCCTCCTTGTACTGCATCGGAAACCCTAGCCGTTTGAGGAGGACCTTGCATGGGGGTGGATTCCGGTTCAGTGCTTGGCGCCAATCTAGGATTCCCTCCCATGGAAGGCCCTAGCATCTGAGGCTGTGTTGCCTCTAGGACCATGTCCATCTCAGAGGGGGCCTCCAGTTGGCCATACATCCCAGGACATCACAGGTCGCGTTGTCAGCATTGTCACTAGTCACGTGTTGGGAGGCACAAGCCTTGACCCCAGCAAGGTTCAATATTCTTGCCAGCAGGTCTTTTGAGGGAAGCGACCGAAGGGGCCTGGCTGCCATTTTCCCTCTAAGGGGGTTTACCCTACTGAGTCGCTTCAATGGGGAACGGTCGGCAATGGGCTGCCTGCTGGTTTTCTTGGCAGTCCCCTTGGAAAGAAAAGGTGGGACTGCCGCTGGAAACAGGGAGGTGCCCGAAAGCACCTCCAGAGAATGGGGTGAGGGGGAGTCCCCTACACCCATAGGCGAAGGAGAGGAAAGCCTCCTCTCCGGTTAGAGAAATTTGGAGGGTTCCCTGCGCAAGCACAGGGGGGATGCGGACCTCCATTTTTTCTGTTGAGTTGACCAAGGGCGGCTCTGTTGATGGAACAGGGGAAGTTGAGTGTTGATTTATTATTTGTTCATCATTGGGCATGGTGACCCTATATTTTATACAGGAAGCACTCATTCATCACCCCTCGCAGTAGCCCGTTCTGCAAGGAGGGCGCCATTCAGGACCACCTACTCCTGCCTGGTGGCCTGGCAGTCCGTCGGCATGGTGGCTCCACCTTGGACACAGCATAAAAAAATAAAGATGGTGAAGTGAGAAGAAAAGGGGGTGTGAGGAAGGTATGGGTGGGAATGAAGCAGATTGTTAAAAACCAACAACCCCAGACCGGTGCTCAGGGGTTTGGGAACATTGTCCCCTCTCCCCTCAGCCCCGATCCGGGAAGTTTGGCTGAGAAGAAGGTCAGCATCTACCCTGTGAAATTAGAGGCTGACCAGAGAAAGTTGTGGGAGAGGTTGTAGGGGAGAAATACAGGCTTTCTGAAAGAAGGAGAAGAGGTTAAGCTGGGGTCGGACGGGGTGCTGACTCTCATCAGCACGGTGGCCAGGATGGCAAATCATCGAGCCCCTTACAGGGCCCCAAGAGCTGAAATGTACAACCTTAAACCTTGGCAGAAGTTCTGTCTATGTTGTGATACCCAGATGAAAGCACCTTCAGATTACCCCATGTATGAAGAAACCACACTCGAAGATGCCAGCGAGCAGTCATTTGAAGAGACCTTTGAATCCCTCAACTCAAGTGTTTCACTACTAGAATGTTCCCCAATTAAGACTAACATAAGAATGAGAGACAAGGTAAATTATGATAAGTGGAAAGTATCAGAGGTTCAAGAAGTTGTAGCAAAAAAGGTAGCCACTGTTCTCAACATTACTGAAGAATCGATACAGTCACACGATACCACCAAAAAAGCCTGTACAAAATGTTCTGACTTAGACTGACTGATTTATTTGATGAAGGAGAAATTGAAAAATTGCAAATCCAAACAGGACAAAATTCAAATATTGACACTTGTTCCAGAAAGCTGGACTATTGAAAAAATGTGCAATGAATTTGGTGTTTCAAAATATGCAATAAACCAAGCTAGAGATGTAAAAAAGAAATCTGGAATCCTTGCACGACCCGATGCCTATCTAGGGAGTAAGACTGTCAAGATATTATTACTGCTGTTGAATTATTTTATCAAGCTGATGAGTTTTCCAGAATGTGCCCAGGAAAGAAAGACTTTGCTTCTTTCAGAATCAATGGTGAAAAAGTTTGCAAACAGAAAAGACCAATTTTGGTAAACATTGCAGAATTGTACGCAATTTTTAAAGCGAATTTCCCTAATTTTAAGATTCGTATATCAAAGTTCTTTGAGCTTAGACCCAAATGGTGTATACATGTGGGGAGTAAAAGCTCTCACTCTGTTTGTGCGTGTGAGAAACACCAGAATGCCAAGTTGTTACTCAATGGGTTACCCACCGCAGCTGTCAATGGCTGTTTGTGACATATCTAAGCGGCACTGTATGTTGAGAATCTGTGATAAATGTCCTGGTGTTCAGAAAATTAGAGAACATTTGATGTCTGTGTTTACTGTTAATGAGCAAAAGCTTAATGATAACATATCATATAAACAGTGGGTTAGGAATGAGTCAGGTAAAACAACTCTGGAAACATTGTCTTGTACAGTTGAGGATTTTATTGACAAGTTCTGTTCAGTGTATGAAGCACTGCTTTCTCACCAGTTCATCACAAAAGCCCAAGCACAACATCTAAGCAACCTGAAAGAAACCATTTCTGAAAGTACTGGGCTTTTGTTGGTAGACTTTGCTGAAAATTACAGTTTTGTCATTCAAGATGCAGTTCAAGGCCACCACTGGGATAACAGTAAAGCCACACTGCACCCATTTGTCCTCTAATACATTGTAGATGACAAGCTGAATGTTTCGAATATGTGTGTGATATCAGATTGTATGAATCATGAAACCAATACTGTTCATGTTTTTCTAGAGGTTGTTATCAAACATATCAAAACAGTGTTGCCCACTTTGACAGATATACAGTACTTCAGCGATGGTGCTGCTTCCCATTATAAGAATTACAAAAACCTTGTGAATCTTTGCTGCTACAAAGATGATTTTGGAATCCCTGCACAGTGGAATTTTTTTGCCACTAGTCACGGTAAGAGTCCCTGTGATGGCATAGGTGACATTGTCAAACATCTAGTTGCACATGCTAGTTTGCAGGCCACTATCTCTGGACAAATTCTAACCTCTCTATAAATGCATGATTGATGTGTCATCAATGTTAAAGGTATAAAATTCTTTTATGTATCAGCGACAGATTTCATCAATAGTTGTGAATGGTTCAAGTTAGAGGAAAGGTACTCATATAGTCATGTGTCTACAGTCCCAGGTACACATCCCATCATAGTTTTGTGCCAATTGGGGACATGAAACTTGAGATTAGGTGAATTTCAGTAGACACCATCTTTAAAACAGTTCAGATGGGAGGGGCTTGCAGGGTATTAAGCCACAAGATGATAGTGCTTTTGAGGTAAGAAAGTATGTAGCTCGCATGTATGATGAAGACTGGTATATTGGGATTGGGATTCCTTTCCAAGATGTAATCTGCACAGTTGATGTCCTTAGTGCCCAAGTAGTAAGTGGCAGGCAGTATTTCTTGTTGAATTCCGATTCGCAAAGAGTCCTGCAATACTGTGAGAAATCATAGAAAGGAACTACCTGCATGATGATATAGTTATACTGTTAGTTTTTTTGTTCATTTTATGGTTATAACATAGATATATTTTATGGCACATACAATATCATACTTTCCATTAGTCCGTACAGTGAGGTGTGTAAATACGATAAGTAAATTAGCTAAATTAGCTAAATAAAGGATGGAACAAAAAGTATATTTAGTATAGCTAGTGTATAGACCTTATCCTTCAAGCACAAAAAATTTGAAGGGGGTCCTCATGTTTCCACAGAGTCAAAAAGGTCAAGGTCATTTTCTAAAAAATTATGAAAAATGACTATATTTGAAACACTATTTCTCAGCTGCTATGTATGTTCAACTGCCAGAAAAGGTTTTAAATACAATGAAAGACATATATCATCATATTCTTTCAGTTATAACTTTTAGTATTGATTCTAAGTATGAATATTTTGCATCGGAAGTTGGTTCACATGTGACGATTTGTTCAATATTTCAGTTTTTGCTAGCTTATAACTCTTTGATGGTTAGAGATAGACTGGTTTTGATTGCTTTTTGGGAATCTATGGCCCTGATTCTGTATCACCTAAACTTTTCAGACCTATATCTTTCAAATTGCATGTTTTATGAGACCTCATTCGGCGATTTTGAAAAATCGACTTACGAGTAGGTTTCTAAAAAGCCCCCAAAATTACGTAGGCCATATCTCCGGAATTGTTTGCGGTACAGAGCTATAATTTTGCATGTGAAGTTCTTTTATGACATGTACCAACATAACCAAAAATAAAGAAAATCCAAGATGGTCACCTGGCAAGTGTTTTTGAAATTTGCCTGATTTTGTGCGGAATGACCCTCAAGGCTTGAGTAAAATTTGAGTTTTAGGGAAGATATTCCATTCCTTTTTTTTTTTCTTATAGAGATCATCTTAGCTGCATGGCATTTGTTGGCTTTATCATGAATATTATCATGACGACTCTCATCAAGAACCCCTCACTTACTCAAGTTCTAAGATGTTCTTCTTCCTCTTTTCTTCAAGAGCATTTCACTGACATATGCCACAGGTTAGTACACTTGATGTTGTTTGGTAATATAATTTTCTTTTAGGCTCTTGTTTGCTGCATCAAAGATGATAATAGTAATTTTCTCTCATGCTTGTCAGCAATTGTCATTCTGATCTTAATATGAATTTTATTATATAGTTGTCAGACCACTTCCCCAATTGAAAAGGAGTAACACAACTAAGCTAACTTGAAATCATCTCCCTATTAACAATGTTGTGTGTTCTAAATTTCATTTATCTTTTTTAATCGGTCCCATTTGTGGTATCAGGTGTAGCATTACAAAAATAAATTGGTAAGGAGTTTTACCACCCATCGGCGCCCATTTAAGATTCTTTTTATTTCTCAGTAGAGCTATGCCTATTGATTAATGTGGAATCCAAACCATGGGTGTATACAGTGCATGGCAGCTGCCACAAAGGTGACACAGATAGAGTTACTGCTTGTCCCTTGTACTTAGGACTGGTTTGTGCACACAAACTTGTGAACTATGACTTTTTTGGCTCCTCCACTTTATTTGACTCTTTGTTGTAGGTCACATGTTCCTGCGCCGGGTTGAGGTGGGCCTATCCCCGACGCCTGAGCGCACTTCCTTCTTGTTGCCTTCTCTCATTTTTAGTTTTCATTGGTTGCTGTTCCTTTTTTTAACCTGTGTCTTAGCCTTTGGCGATTTGGGAAGTTCCGGATAGTTGTGTAATATCTCAGTTCTACCACTTCCCTGCCCCCTCAAGTTCCCTCTAGAAAATTCTAGACTTTCAAAGCCTCCATCTTTGTCTTTGCCAATGTCTTTTCTTTTACCAATCTTATCACAAACTTTTCTGATATGTCCCCTTTGGTTTTTGCTTTTTAATTTTAAGAAATAATAATAATCTTTGCTTGAAGAAAGATACCTTTGGTTGCACCAATTTATCTTAACACTACCTCTGTTGCCGACACCATGGTCATAGTATTCTTACTCCCAACCATGTGACTGAGAAATGCTCACTAGTCAAGTGGCTGGTTCACTCCCAACCGAGAATGGACACAGATGTAGAGTTCTTGCCACTGATTTTTTACCTTGCTGTGTTTTCCCAGTAGGGGTGGGTAGATCTTACACACATCATCAAACAAAGCTGATACTGCTGCTTTATACCCTGTCTTCATAGCACTCTAAAAAATCAGGCTGATGGGTATCCAAATACCCTGATGTAGAATGGGTTCCCCATCCCCGAGATAATGAAGAATATTCTGTTTACTTGTTTTAATGGAATTCTGATGAATAAATAAATATTGTATCGGTTTACCTTTCCAGTTTGTGTTTTCATCTTCCTGGATTAAAGCGTCTTTTGCTGCCAAGATTAAATCCACTTATCTTGATTTCATTTGTGGGACTTGTTTTTATCACTGCCAATCACATCATTATTCAAGTCTAGTAAGTAAATTTAAGTCTTGTTTGTTTAGTTTTAAAGGGAGGGGTATGAAATGAGATGATTTTTATGGATCTACATAATTATTAGGCCTTTATGTGAAGCATGAAAATACTTATATCTAGGCAAGGCCTAGATATGGCCTTGCCTGGGAAGCTGAGTCCCCAGAATCTCCCTTTCCTTCATGCATTATACAAAATATCCATGCTGACCCCGCTCTAATTTGTGGCAATGCAGTGATTTTTAGATCAGTTATATAACAGTTTACAAAAAGATATGCAACTCGCTGAAAGGACTGCTTGCAGTTAAACCCTCATTTATTTGCTCCCTGACATCTGTCAATTAGGTCCTCAGATAGGCTCCTTTTGAAAAAAAAAAGCATTTAGGAAGAAGTTCCAAGGAATAGTTTAATTTAGCTTCATATGACTTGTATGATGCCACTTGTATACACAAAGAAGACTTTAAATGAAAATAATTTCATTAATTATTGGAGAACAGAAACATTGGTAGTTACTTATTCATTTGTGAATTCATAGTCAAGCTTTGTGTCATGACTGTTCCCATGGACCTACCCCGCAATGCCGCAGTAGCTTCAGGTTGCTTTCTGTCATAAGTTGCATGTTCCTGCACCAGGAGGGGAGGGGGCAGGCCAACCACCCATGCTGAAGCGTGCTTCCTTCTTGTTACTTTTTGGCTTGTTTTTTGGTTTTATTTGTTGTCTTTTTAGCTTGTTTCTTAACCTTTGCTACTGTTTTTTTATCTTTGTTTTTTTGTTATTTACTTGTTTCTTAACCTAGCCTAGTAGTAGGCTGTAGCGTGATTATGGCAACTTTTGCCTTAGTAAGCAGTTGCCAGATAGGCGCTTAAAACTTTTTGAAAAAATCATGGAGCTCTCGCTAGCCTAGTGAATACAGCATTACTCTTCTAATGATGTGGTAACAGGTTCATTTATCTGTACATGGCCACTGGTTGGTGGATGCACTGTGTTTACCCCTACAGTGGTGGATAAATCTTAAACATATCATAACACAGTCAATTACACCACCACTATCTTTCTGATTCCATCTTCATCACACACACTGTTCCAAAGAATCATCGCCCCCTCCCTATATGAGTGTACCCTGTGTAGACTACTGCAACTGGTACCTGGAGAAACTGCCTATCTTTTCACCCCGAGTGCCCACAGTTAAGCACTCTGCCACAGTGCCCACAATTGTGCACCCTCCCTGCCCCACTGTTTGCAGGATGTGCAGCTTTATATCTTCCACTATTTTCATTCTTGTCTGCACTCACCACTTTCCTCTCATCCTTACTGACTTCTGACCACCAGGGAAGTAGTTTCCCTTTGTAGACTACTACAAGTGCTTGTAGGATAGAGACATCCTCCCAACCCAAGTGCCCATGCCCATAAGGAAGGCTTTGGCTCATTCAGTTAGTTGACTTAAGAGACCGTTTCAGTCAATTTTCACCCCAAAATTGAAATTTCAGCGTTTTCATCTGATCACATTTTCTGAAGCAGCAATGTGGCCTCTATATGTAGTTAAACACTCATAAGTGGTTGCCAATTATTTATTAACTTATTTGTGCAACAAAATTCATTGAACTTTGTGTGCGATCAAATAGAGGCAGTGTGTATGCACCTTTCATTGGGGGCGTGGGGGGTGTCCAATATATGTTATATACTGTAATTCATACACAGTCACATACACCTCATATATACATTTATATATATATAAAGGTATTTAACCTCCGTACATAAAATATCGGGCATTACACGCTTCCTACAATCTGTTAAAAATCATCAAAAAAACTCAGAACTTTGGAGCCCATTTTCTTGAAAAAATAAAAACATTAACAAATATCACAATAACTCTGTTAGTTATTGGTCTATTTTTACTAATTAAAGGTTAAAATATTACTTAAAAGATTCTGCATAGCCTTATGATGAGTTATTTGCAAATTTACTTGTACAAAGTAAATTAGTTGTGTGGGGGTAGCCAAATTTGACGAATTTGACGAATTTGAGAAAATCTTTGACTACTCGAAGTTAACTCTTTCTTAAAGAAAACTTTAATCACATTTTTTTAAAAACTCATCATAATGATCTAAATGAATGTTTAAATTTACCTACAGCATTATTTCACAAAGATCAGTTCATGAAATGCCTGAAACTTTGAGGTTTTTCCTCCCCTATCGATTTATAATTGTGGATGGGGGAGTCTCATATATTTTAAAAATTAAACTAGAAAGACTTTGATAAAGTTATAATAAATAGAATATCCAACTTTTTAAAAATTTGACACACACAAGAGTAAGCTGGAATGGTCCACTTAACTCTTTTACAGGACCTGGGGAAGCTGGGGCATGCCTTATTTGCATCTAGGCTAATTCCTTAATACTGCCACAAGATCTTGTTAAGAACATAAGAAAAGAAGGAGACTGCAAAAGACCATTCATGGCCTACACTTGGCAGCTCCTGTTCCAGTCAACACACAAAAGATTTCTTACCAGAGAAAAGTCATCAACATTGTCACCCTTTAAGGAGTTTGTCAGATCTAATCTACAATATACATAAAATGCATACAGAGGATTATGTCCATTCATGCAACCGCAAAATATAATCTCCCTACTCCTTAGAAAAATATATACATATGTACATAAAAAAAAAAAGAAGTCAGTCCCATCTAGCAGCTTCATCCATATATTTATCTAATCTATTCTTAAAACTACCCAGAGAGGAGGCTTCTATCACATGTCTAGTGAGCCTATTCCATTCATCTACCACACGATTTGTAAACCAATTCCTCCCAATCTCCTTCCTAAACCTATACTTATCAAGCTTAAACCCATTGCTACGTGTCCTGTCATGTTCACTAAGTATAAGAACCTTACCCAGATCCCCTTTATTATATCCTTTTACCCATTTGAAGACTTTAATCAATTCCCCTCTGACTCTTCTCCTTTCCAATGTATGTAGATTTAGTTTTCTGAGCCTTTCACCATAAGGTAAGTTCCTTAGTCCACCGATCATCTTTGTCATACTTCTCTGCACAGACTCAAGCAAATCAATATCCTTCCTATAATATGGTGACCAAAATTGTACTGCATAGTCTAGATGAGGCCTAACTAGCGCCAGATACAGTTTTAGAATGACTTCAGCACTCTTATTGCTTACACTCCTCCTAATGAATCCCAATATCCTATTAGCTTTATTCTTAGCATTTAGGCATTGCTTTCTAGGACGAAGGTCTGGACTTACCAAAATACCCAAGTCCCTCTCACAATCGGTCCTCCCTAAAATTCTCCCATTTAATTTATAACTATTCAATGGATTATTTCTACCTATACTAAGTACACTACCTTTGTCTATGTTAAACTTCATTTGCCATTTCTCGGCCCAATTGGACAGAATGGTCAATTCCTCCTGCATTACAACAGCATCAGAATCAGCCCTAATGGCCCTACCTAGCTTAGTATCATCAGCAAATTTACTCAGGTCACTACTTATACCTATGTCAAGATCATTAATATAAATTAAGAATAGCAAGGGACCCAAAACAGATCCTTGCGGAACTCCACTGCTAACACACCCCCACTCAGATTTAACTCCATCTATACTAACTCTTTGCTGTCTGTCACCAAGCCATGACTAAATCCACCTAAATATACTGCCATCGATCCTGTGTGCTGTAACTTTGCTCAAAAGCCGTAAGTGTGGCACTCAATCAAAAGCTTTACTAAAGTCCAAGTATAAAATATCATAGTTTTCATCATTATCTGCTGCTTCATACACCTTACTATAAAAAGACAGCAAATTAGTCAGACAGGATTTACCCTTACTAAAGCCATGCTGTGATTCTTTTATTAACTTATGCTTATCCAAGTGATCCCTAATATTCCTTGCTATAATAGATTCCATCATTTTCCCTACCACTGATGTCAAACTTACTGGTCTGTAATTAGAGATATTTGTTTCTTACTTCTCTCTACCTAGACAACTTTACAATCTCATTTAGAACAGCACGATGTCTACCCTAGAGCATTGACGACTCCAACAGGCTCTTAATCCCACCTCTCATTCTGCATAAGCACATGAGTTTGTGGGAGGTTTTTATCCAAAACTAAGCTTGTGTTCTGCTGCCATCCACACCATCACCTTGACGTTCTTAAGTAGGCTTCCCTCTCCCCCTTAAGGGGGAGAGGGAAGCCAGGCCCCTTCAGTTGCTTCCTTTAAAAGACCTGCTGGCAAGAATATTGAACCTTGCCAGGGTCAAGGCCTGTGCCTTCCCATACGTGACTAGTGACAATGCTGCCAACAGGACCTGCGATGTCCTGGGGGGGGGGGGGGATGGCCAACTGGAGGCCCTCCCCCCCCTGAGATAGACATGGTCCTAGAGGCAACCCAGCCTCAGACGGTAAGGCCTTCCATGGGGAAAAATGCAGACTCGGAACCAAGCACCAAGCCCTAATCCGCTCCTATGCAAGGTCCTCAAGCGGCCCGGGTTTCCAAGGCAGTACAAGGAGTGGAGTGATCTCCTCCGACTGGTGCCCCTGCAACTACCAGGACCTTCTCCATCTCGAATAGGATCTGGCTGATGCTGGTCTATCTGGCTTGGGGGCTCCTGCTGGCGGAGGGGAGAAGCGGGTTCATTCCCCGCCCTCCTCTCCTAAAAAGAAAAATAATAAGTAAAAGACTAAGAAGACTCTGGGCTCCTCTCCACCCACGGGGGCTGTGGGGACGGATGCGTCTGCTGCCACTTAGGTAATCAACCAAGCCAAGATCGGCACATCCGACCCCTCCATGCCCCCGGGTGTGGAGCCGCTGACTTTGACTAAGACAAAAAGAGCGCAGGGCGGAGCCTCGATAACATCGGGGACCCTGATTCAGACGTTACCTGGCGTTTTCGAGCCGCTGGCTTCAAACGCTTCCTCGTTATTCACTCCACTAATGGCAGCATGTTGACCAAGGGCAACATGATCCATCAGAGGAGAGCATTAGCTAGTGTAATTGGTAGAGAGCCGAAGGTGACCCGTTTCTCGGACGGGAGCCTTCTGGCGAATGCGGTGGATCCCTCCGAGGCGGCCAAGATAAGTGCTCTTTGGACACTTGATGGCACCCCTGTGAGTGTGACACCGCACTTTACGATGAACTTTGGGAAAGGAGTAGTTTATGCGAGGGAACTCGTTGACTAATCCATATAGGACATCACCTTAGAGCTGGCCGACCCTGGGGCGGTCAAGGTCGAATGTGTGATGAGAAAACAGGGAGCGGCCTCGAGACCCACCCCTACACTCTTCGTCACGTTCAACTGTGACAAGCTCCCTGAGTCGGTGCGAGCCCGGTTGGTGCCGCTACCGCGTAAAAGCATTCGTGCCACTACCGCGGCGTTGCTATTACTGTCACCGCTTTGGACATACGAATCGTTCATGTAGATGTGCAAAGTCGAGTTCACCCGAAGTTTTTGTAAATTGCTCTAAGGCTGCACACAATAAGTCCAAATTGTATGTGGCCAAGTGTGTCAATTGCGGAGAGACGCACCCCGCTTCTTCGAAGCATTGTAGTGCATATCTCCTTGAGAAAGAAATTGTGGCCGTTCAGGCCCAGTATCGACTCTCATTCCGCGAGGCTAAGGACTTGGTCCTGGTGCGCCTGGCTCTGCCTGGGACGTTTTACGCTTCAATGGTTAGAAAGACACCCTCTGCTCCTGGCCCATCCAGGCCAACGAGCACAGTTGTTTCCGCGCCCATTCGGAGCCCTTCTGCGGGCTCTACTCAACCCGAGCGCTTCCCTGGTAAAGCTGTTGGCACAAAGTGTTCACCCCCAGCCCCGGCTAAAACCAGGGCTCCCCTCCCCTTCCCCCAGCGTGACTGTTTCCCGTAAGGCGAAACGGCCACGCGCCTGACCGAGTGGTTAGACTCACAGTTGGCCACACCCCTGAAGTTGGTCGCCAGGATATCTTCAGGGGTTCCTAAAGCTGTCTCCCGAAAGGAGGACAGCAACAAAGGAGCTTCGTCTCCTTCGCCCACGCCTAGTGGTGGGCTGAGTGGCTCGGAGACGGTGGATCCTCGAAAAGATGGCCCCCCGCCTCCGAAACCGCAACGCCTGCCTAAGGTTTCGAGGCGGAGGGAGGAAAAGACTCGCATGACTAGCCCAACCTCCCCCAATAAGTCCTCGAAGGCGACAGCGCGTTCAGCGCTTTGTCCGGCCAACAGCGCCCGGGGTTCTGCCCCCGGGAAGCGTATGGCCATTCCCGTGAGGGTCTTCTGTTCGAAGAGGGCCTCCGCCTCTCCTCTGAGCTAGGCCTGGAGGGCATATTCCTTAAATGGAATTGCCGAGGACTCCGGGCCAACTGGGAGGAGCTGCGGAGGCTCGTGTCGTCCCGTTCCCCGCTAGATATTTTTCACAGGAGACCATGCTAGGCGCCAGCCTCCTGCCCGCCCTCCCGGGGTATAAGGGTTTTGCGACCCCACCACCACGAGATGGGGGCCGGGCTGGGGGATGCGCGGTTTACACCCGGCATGATGTCTCCGTTCTTCTTTTCACTCTCTCTCTCTCTGAGAAAATAGAGGGGGAGGGGTGACGCCCCCTTGTCGCGGGAAGAGAGCTTGTGCGTACCCTTGACTTTTCGAGCTATGTCGGCTGGGGTACCTCTCTTCTGCGTACCCCTGGTAGGGCTTCCCTTGTCGATTTGGTCGGAAACGAGGTTCCAGACTAAGTCCGTCCTTCTTCTTTTTTCACTTTTATCCTATCTCTTCCACATATTGTACAAAAAAAAACTCTAAAAAGCCCAAACCTACTACTATCATGTCACTCCTACCCTTCTTTCCATCTTTCTACATATAAGGACCTGGCAGCTACCTCATGCGTCACAAGAGAGGCTTTGGAACCTCTATAAACAACGCCAATCGACGCTCACTGGTTGCGAGAGACTAGGACTAGAGGTGTCCTAGACGTTGGGGCACGATGAATGGGATGAGGGTAGTGCCCCGTTAACCCCTTCCCTGGCGCGTAATTATTGACCATTCCAGTGACCGTTGACGGGTGCCTCTGGTAGCATCGGTCCGAGGTGACGGCCGTTTGTTCGCAGGTTGGTTGCCAGGCCAATAAAAAGCCTTGGGTCGAGTCTCTTGGTGTGCCGGGATATCTATTGAAAGCTACTCCGAGATCCTGGCCGTCGTGAAGGGAACTAGTAGGAGTTTAGTACGGGGCGTGCTCCGTTGTTCACCTGGTGAGAAATCGATGGCCCTTTCGGGGACTGTCAGTGCTGCTTGGTTGGGAGCCACTGCACGCCGAGGTCGGACGACTCGGTCGGACGAACAGCAGCACATGGAGCGTGCCTTCTGAAAGATCCGAAACCTCTCCGATGGATAGGCGGGAGCGACTCACGCGGGGAGAACTCACCAACCCCCCTTTTTTATCATTGATTGGTCACGAGTTTTCAGAGAGAGAGAAAGCGCTCAAAATGACAAGCAAAAAAGGACCCGTTCGTCTAAAACACAACTGTGCAACATGCCAGTTAGAAAAGGGGTGCGTTGACTTTTCGGAGGGCTGCTACTCTAAATGCAGCATGGAAAGTATCTGCACTACCTGTATATTGACGCGAGAGGTGAAGAACCTGAAAGATCTCTATAGAGCCTCAGAGGAGAGAGCTAAAATCCTTGAAAGAAAGTTGGAGAAACTCGAAGCCCTTTACGCAACTCAGATTCGATGCCTAGAAGAGGCGCCGCCCACTGACGTTTCGAAATCCCCTGGTACCCAAGCGGAGATTCCGGCATCATCTGAGGCTAAGCTAGCTGAGGCGAGAGAAAAAGAAGAAGAATAAAGTTGAAACAAAAGAAGAAGAACCAAAAATAGAAGAAAAAGAAGGATAAGAATGTGGAGAGTAAAGAGGAGAAGGGGAGGCCTCTTCCACAAGGTAAGACCCTGTCTTCAGAAACCAAGTGTCCGAAGGTCACCCTCATTGGTGACTCGCAAACACGGGATCTGCAGCCGCTGCTAGCGGCTCGCCTTCGCACTAGCGTGAAGGTAAGCTGCCTGCCAGGACGGGGTAACCACAACATCAGAGTAGAGGCAGAGAAAGCTCAGATTTCTGAGAATTCAGTTGACGCTCTGATGGTGAGTGGCAACGACCTCTACCTCAGAGGGAGGGGGTAAGGTTGGCCTCAGTGGTAAGACCATCCAAACGGTGATGGGAACCGTGCATGACATAGGGCTTAAAACCCGCAAACGTGTCGTGGTTGGGATGCTTCCGAGAAGACGTCCATACCGAACCGCTCACGAGAGCAACGTCGCAGTGAACAGAAGGTTGGCGGATCTCTGCACGGCAGAAGGAGTCTTCTTCGTGGACACCTATCGTACCTTTATCGGTAGAGACGACCCATCCCAAAGGGACGGGGTACATCTCTCCTTTAAAGGGAAGGCCTTTCTCGCCAACCTAATTCAAGATGTCGTGGAACGCACCCAAAGGAGCGTTCGAAACAGAGCGAAAGCGGACGTGCGCCAGCACGCCCGTGTCACTTCTGAAACGACTTTCTCGGTGGTCGTCAAAAAGGGTGTGACAACGAAAACAGACAAGCCGGGAAACGGAAGAGCATAGGGAGTCCTACACTAGGGGACTCCCTCAAAGTTCTTCTGTTCAATGCGAGGTCAATCAGGAACAAGTTTCTTGAGCTCCGTGGCCTCGTAGCAACAGAAAAATCTGAGATGGTGGCCATAACGGAGTCGTGAATAAAAATTTCAAGTCGAGATTTTGAAGGTGAATTCAAGATTCCCGGTTACCAGCTCTTCCGGAAAGATAGGCCAGACAGAGAGGGTGGCCGTGTGATGTCGTATGTCAAGGATGCTCTCAACTCGACGGATTGCAACATCGTATCCGACCATGAACTACTACGGCTTGACCTAGAGATAGGCCCTGCCAAATACAGGACCCTGGTGCTTTATAGACCTCCTGCCCAACTCGTTGAAAAGGACAGAGATCTGTACCAGCTACTAGGAGAACTTGTCGAAGACAGTGTGTGTACCATGACGATTTCAACACACAAGTTGACTGGGAAACCAGAGAACCCTATGTCGAGAACGCACTACTCCTGGAGTTCGCGAACAACGAGTTCCTGACTCAATGGGTGAGAGAGCCAACGAGAGGAGACAATATCCTCGACTTGGTTTTCACCTCTGAGGATGACATGGTTGAGGACCTCTCTGTTGGCGAAGAGCTCGGTGGCAGTGACCACCGACTAATTAGATTTGTAGTCAAAGTTCCCAAGGCAGGGCCTGCAACTAGTAAATCGAGGAAACTTGATTTAAGAAGAGCAGACTTTGCAGGTTTTCGTGCTGGACTGACTGACTCGAGGCTAGAAGTGTGCGATGCTGTTGAAGACTCGTGGAACATTTACAAAACCACATTCATGAGTCTTCAATCGCATTTCATCGCTCTGAAATGCTCCCGTCGGTCTTCTGTTCAACCAAAGTGGTTTAATCGAGATATCGGCCAACTGCTTAGGCAGAAGAGAAATGTGTACGGGCAATCGAAGATCTCGAGTGACTTTGACGAATACCGGAGGCTATCCAGGAGAGTGAAGTCCAGCATAAGGGCGGCTAAGCGATCTGAGGAACTCTGAGTAGTGAGACTCTCTAAAGAGAATCCCAAGGAGTTTTTTGGATATGTAAACAGCCGTAAACCAATTCGTCGAACGATTGGCCCTTTGAGGAATGAGGAGGAGACATTAAAGCACTCAGATGCAGAAAATGCTAACCTCTTCAACGACTACTTCTCTTCAGTGCTTACTGAAAAGTGTGGTCCCATCCCCCAGCCAACTGATTCCTACTTGGGGAGAAAGCTGGAGGATATGGACTTCACCGAAGGAGAAATAGAAAAGAAGATCACTGACCTAAAGTGTTGAAAGAAGTGCGCGATCAAGTGTTACGACACCTGAGCGTAATCTTCAACATATCAATTCGGACCGAATGCGTTCCTAGAGACTGGCGTGAAGCGGAGGTGACTCCTATCTTTAAGAAAGGAGACCGTAGCCAACCGTTGAACTATCGACCTATTAGTCTGACTTCGATATCGGTAAACTCATGGAAAGCATGATGGTGGACAAAATGACTTCGCATTTAGAGTCAAAGCTGCTACTGAGGAGTTCCCAGCACGGCTCTCGAAGGCAACGGTCATGCCTGACGAACTTTGTGGAATTCTTCCACTTCGTGTTCAGTGAGCACGATCGGGACAAGGCGGTGGATGTGGTCTATTTAGACTTTCAGAAAGCCTTTGATAAGGTACCACACCGCCGCCTTCTCCGGCAAGGTCGAGCGCTGGACATAGACGGAAAAGTAGCCGGTTGGATAGAGAACTGGCTAAGTGGCAGACGGCAATGGGTGGTGGTGAATGGACAGGCTTCTGAGTGGGTGGGTGCCCGTTACTAGCGGGGTGCCTCAAGGTTCTGTCCTGGGACCATTACTATTCATCTACGTCAACGATATGGACGGTGACATGGTTGCCAAGATTTTCAAATTTGCCGACGATACCAAGCTTGGTATGAACGTTGCAAAGGATGGAATTACTGCTCGCCTGCAGGAAGATCTTCGAATAATTGGGGAGTGGTCGGACACGTGGCAAATGCCTTTTAACGTGATCGAATGCAAAGTGATGCATATCGGCCACCGAAACCCCCAATCTCAGTATATCCTTAATGGCACTGCTCTTGAATCCACCGACACTGAGAAGGACTTGGGTGTAACAATCACTAGTGACCTCAAGTTCTCGAAACAGTGCATTGAGGTGGAGAACAAGGCCCAAAGGATGCTAGGCTACATGAAGCGCCAGTTTGGATATCGGGAACAAGGAGATTGTACTGTGTTTGTACAACCGCACCTGGAGTATGCCGTACAATTTTGGAGTCCTTCATTTCGAAAGGACATTGTGAGATTGGAATGCATACAAGCCAGGGCAACCAAACTGATTCCCTCTACCAGACATAAAAGTTATGAAGATAGATTAAGGGAATTAGATCTGTTCTCGTTGGAAACCCGTAGACTGTGTGGTCAGCTCATCGAAGTTTTCAAAATACTTCGAGGGTTCGACAATGTTGACTACCGGGATATTTTCACACTTGTTGAGAGCAGAACAAGAAATCACGGCTTTAAACTTGAACTGAAGCGTTACAACCGCGATCTGTGTGGAAAAATTTCACGTACAGTATCTGTGGTAATTGGAACGCACTTCCAGTGGAAGTTGTCAACAGTGAATCTGTTGACCAGTTCAAGTCAAGACTAGACAGGGTCTTGAAAAATGGCCGTGAAAGGACATAAAGCATTTGAGCAGAGATGTGCCTGCTCGACTGCTAGTCCAAAAGTACCCCCATTGAATGGACCGTAAGGTCTTCTAGGGTACCTTCTTTCCTTGTTACTCCTTGTTACTTCACTTTAGATACCTCCTTTCAGGCTGAGGGTGTGCAGCTTCACCTGGATAGGAGGTATACTATTATTTCTGCGTACATTCCACCTTCAGCTAACTTCGACGCGTGGGGCTTCCGCCGCGTCGTGGCACAGTTGCGGAGGCCCTTTCTCTTGCTTGAAGATCTGAAGGGCAGGCATCCTCTCTGGGGAGATAACTCAATAAATCCCATGGGACAAGTCCTTGCCGATCTGATCGAAGAGCTTGAGATAGATGTCCTAAATGTGGAGGAGTTTACGCATCACTTCCTTGATCTATCTTTGTGCTCTTCGGATGCACAGCCTGATTTTGATTGGGTAGTGGTCAATAACCTCCATGGTAGTGATCACTTTCCCATTCAAATATCATTTTCAGGGCAACTGCCGCCTGAGAGCCCACATCAGTGGTGCTTGGCGTGGGCTCGGTGGCCTGCACTTCAGGAAATGACTGAATTCTCTATCTCAGTCAAAGAGTCTATGTCGGTAGATGAGGCCTTTGAGTTCTCCAGCAGCCTCATCGCCGCGGGCCTGACTATTCCCAGAACATCTGGCCGTTTGGCACGCCGACCACTCCCGTGGTGGTCGGCCGAGTGTCAGACGACCCTCAAACAGAAGCGTTATGCCTATATGCGCTATAAGCGCCGCCCGAATGATTTCACTGTCGGTGAATTTCGTCGTGCTAGGGCTAGGTTCCGGTATATTTCGAAGCACGCCCGCCACTCTTCTTGGCGGGCATACGTGTCTTCACTTAACGGGAAGACCCCTCTAGCACAGGTGTGGAGGCGAGTCGTAAGGATTCGGGGCAAGTTCTCGCAGAACTTCCCTCACGTTCTCCAGGAGAATGGGACCGCAATCTCGGACCCCGCTTTCTCCGCATTATCTAGCCAGGATGCTGCTCCGCCAGCATTTCAATGCACGTCGTGATGTCGCGGAAGGCCGCCGACTGGACTTTACCTCCAGAGGCGGAGAACCCTTCAACGACGGGTTTACTCTGAGTCAGTTGCGTTCCGCTCTTGCTTCGTACGCAGACACCGCCCATGGTCCGGACGATAATGTCGCGTACGCCATACTTCGACACCTGGGTGAGCGAGGCATGGCCTTTCTGTTAGATTTGTTTAACAGGATCTGGGTGGACGGTCTCCTCCCAGATTTCTGGTGAATCGCTACTGTGCTCGCCTTTCGCAAACCGGGGAGAGATCACTCTACTCCGGCCGGTTTCTGCCCTTTCTTTCTAACCTCTTGCGTGTGCAAGTTGATGGAGAAATTGGTAAATGTTAGATTAGCCTATTTCCTGGACAGCGGAGGTCATCTGTCTTCTGCACAGTGCGGCTTCCGCAAGTTCCACTCCACGTCGGATGCTCTGCTCCGACTGGAAAATGCCGTCTGCGGGGCCTTCCTTCGTAGACAGCATTACGCCACGGTATTTTTCGATCTGGAGAAGGCCTATGATACCGCATGGCGATACGGTATCATGGAGACTCTCCACACGATGGGGGCGAGGGGACGCCTCCCAATGTTTATATCTTAATTTTTGCGAGATCGTCGATTCCGCGTACGGGTGGGGAGAGGCCTCTCCGGCCCAAAGGAGCAGGAAGAGGGTGTCCCACAGGGAAGTGTCCTCACTGTCACACTCTTTGCCCTGAGCATCAACGGCATCACCTCGGTGTTTCGGAAGATTTTCTCGCTATGCTCTACGTGGACGGCCTTTCTATCTCTTTTGGCCCGGTCCAGATGCAAACTCTGGAGCGTTGACTCCAACAGGATTGAACCGCGTCTCTCGCTATGCCGAAGCGCAGACGTTTCGATTTTCTTTGGCCAAAACTAAGGTGGTGCGCTTCTGCCGCCATCCACGGCTCAACCCTGACCCAGATTTGTTTCCTAATAGGGTGCGCCTGGAAGCGGTGGAATTCCTCCGTTTCTTTGGTCTAGTATTTGACCGACGCCTCACCTGGGAGGCTCACATTCGCAGCCTATTGGTCTCTTGTACCCGCGCCATGGATATTCTCCGCTCCGTGTCGTTTAGCGCTTGGGGTGCTGATAGGGCTACTGCCTTACTCTTTTATCGATCCTTTGTTCATTCGAAGCTCGACTACGGATGCGAGTTTTATGCATCCGCAGCCGAGCGTTTATTGCGGAAGGTGGACTCGATCCACCGCACCGGCCTCCGCCTTGCGACCGTGCCTTCCGCACTTCCCCCATTGAGAGCCTACTAGTCGATGCTGGGGAGATGCCACTCGCTTTACGCCGCGTGCAGTGCATCACTCGCCTGTATGCGCGAGCCCGGCGCCTCCCTCAGGCGCCAACAGCTCTGACTGCATCCGCAGCTGATTTCGACGGTTCCTATGCTTCCGAGAGACGCCAGTCATACCCTAAGCCCTTTGTGTTTAGGGCCAGGAAACTCTTTTGAGAGCTAGGTATTGCTCTCATGCCGGTGGCGCACATGATTCTGCCCAGGACGCCACCCTGGAGGGTACCACATTTGTCTATTTGTCGCTACGCCTCTGCTCCCAAAGCTTGTACAGCGCCGGGAGTATTGCGTTGGACCTTTTTGGAGCACACCTCGTGTCACGCTGGAACCGTGCCAGTGTATACGGATGGCTCTAAGTCCCAAGAGGGGGTCGGCTTCTACGCCGTATCTCCTCTGTTTGAAGTCAGCGGGGCTCTGCCAGGCGCTGCGTCTGTCTTCACGGCCGAGCTGGTGGCAATACATCACTCGGTATGGGAGATTACGCGACTTGCCCGGTTCGGAGACCAAATTGTGATCCATAGCGACTCCCAAAGCGCCCTGAGTGCTCTCGGGGTATTGGATTTTTGCATCCCCTGGTTCGCGATATCCGTGACGCCACGGTTTTGGCGAGCCGGGTGGATGTCGAGATTATCTTCTGCTGGGTTCCTGGACAAGTAGGAATTGCGGGAAATGAGGGCGCCAAATAGTCCGCGACGAGGACTCTGTGACCGGACCAGCGTTTCGCTCTTCCTCACACCGACTACATGGCAGGAATACGGGCAGTTCTTCGGACTGCTTGGCAAAGAAGATGTGAGACTGTTCCCATGGACCTATTTTCCTTTGCCGCGACGGATTCAGTTCGCTTTCTGTCGTCTCCGAATTGGGCACACTCCTGTGACGCATCGCCATTTGATGGAGTTCTCGCCTGCGCCCTATTGTGACGACTGCGTCGTCCACCAGACTGTTCGACACATTCTTGTCGAATGTCCCTGTCTGGGTGATCTTGGCGCACTTTACCTGTCCCGGTACCGGGATGCGCGGGTCGCTACCGCCTGTCCCTTGTACCCGGGACGAGTGCGTGCACATTGACCGGTGGATTTGTAGACTTTTGGGGGGAGGCCAGCCTTCTCACTTTTATGTAACCATTTTTATTATTATTATTGTTATTTTCTTTGTAGGTCGCACACTCCTGCGCCGGGGTGAGGGGGACCTCCCCCTACGCCGGAGATTACTTCCTAATTGTTACGATCTTCCCTTTTTATCATTGTTGTGTTTTCATATTCTTATTTTAAAGTAGCCTAGAGCTAGGGTGTTTGATCGCGGCGACTTATGCCCAAGTGGGCAGTCACCAGATAGCCCCTTAAAAAGAAAAAAAAATCTCACTCGGATTGAGGTCCTGGCTCTCAGCAGGCCAGTCCATAACACTTAATTCCTTGTGATCCACCAAATTCTTCATCAACTTTGCCGTGTGTCAAGGTGAATTATCCTGCATAAAAATGGCAGGTTTAGCAGAGGCGGCTCTTATATGGGGCACAGCATGTGCTTACAGAAGTTCTTTATACACTTGAGCATTCACTCTGCCCTGTAAGAGGGCCAGTACTTTCTCTGAAATTATGCCTCACACTATAACTCTTCCTCCACCAAACTTGACATTGTTCTTCACGCTTTTCATGGCTAATTATTCGCCATGTCTTCGACGGACCAACATTCTGCCATCTGTACCAAACAAATTATACTTCAACCATTCGTCTTCTGTCCATAGAACGTGCTTAGTGGCAAAGGATAATCAAGCTTTTTTGTTCATAGGGCTGACTAATGGCTTGACTTCTGGTTTGCAATATTTAAAAGATCATTCCGTCAGGCGGCGTGATACTGTCTCCCTGTAGACACTAATGCAGATAATTTCATTTACTTCTCGGGAAATCCTAGCTGTTGTCTTTTTTTGAGACACAGATGATGGTTTGTCACCCCTGTTTGAGCTTTTCCTAGACCTACTGCTATAAATTGCACTGATACACGAGCCTGTGGTATTGTTACGTATATAATATTATTATTATGCACGATACTTTGAGGCATTTAACACTAAGCTAATGCTCTGATGGAGAAATGATCCTCCTGCCTATGTCATCTGGATATAGGTAGGTGTAGTGGGTACACTTCGCATGTTTGCTGCTCAGAACTTGACAAGGTAATGATTGAAAGTGCTAACAATTCATGGAAGTAAGTTACTACCCTAAATTTGTTGTGTCTCAAAGATAAAAGTAATAGAATTACGCTCTCTGGATCATTTTTACAACGATATTTATGGAATAAAAATGCTCTTTTGCACATAATTTGCAGTTTTATCCACCCTAACTTGTACAACTTATATCTATGTTTAGTTTATATCTGTAATTTATCATGCATTACTTACCATTATTTGGTTTGAAGCTACTGTAAGATTTGTCATGGAAACCTAAGTGTCTGAATCATTTTGGCTGGTACTGTACAAGGAAGTTCTGGCCAAGGGGCAGGATAAGTTGAAGGTTGCCAGTGGAGGCAGTCAGGATTTATTTTTATTATTATGAAGGAAGGGTGGAGAAACTTTGGTTCTGTGATCTACAGTGACTGAATCAGTAAGTGTCAAGAGAGGGATGCTTTGGAGTATGGTGTTTTGTGCCTGGTTTTGAGGTGTTCTTTGGGTAAAGTGGATGTTTGTGTTTTACTGTATTCCAGTTCCTTAGGTTTGCAATAAGGTTTGAGTGGTCAGGTGGAAATGGACAGGCTGTGACTGGCACGCAGGTATCTGAAGAATTTAGTGCATGTGGGTGATCTTTGGTGGGGAGAATTTTTGTTTCAGCATGGAAGTGGTGTATTAGGCTGGTTTTTGTGCATGTTTCTTTCCCCCATTCTTTCTCCACTAAGATATCATTCTTGTTTTGACCAGTTTGTTTCTTCATCAAAATAATAGATCCTTTATAAACAAATGTTCACTTTGATTTTACTGGCTTTGCAGCAATTACACCAGATGCGATACCATCGTTGCATTCTTAATTGCTTCTCTCACCATGTCAACGATGTATCCCCTCTGTTTTTTCTCTGCGCATCTCCTGTTACAGGTGAGTTGATCTTAAATGGAAGGTATTGAGCTTTATTATGTTTAGATGATAACTTATGGTTCTGTCACTCCCCGAAATAGTCACTTCAAGGATTATGCAAGAAGGAAATCCACTTAGCTTCTCTTTTTTTTAAATGTTTCGGGTTTTTTACTGTGTATGTGCCCTCATAGCCCAAATGAATGTGTAAAGTTGGATAGAAAGGAATGACAAGCGAAAACCTTGAAATTTTGAACACGTCGTAGGGTGACAACGTCACTGCTCATCTCATTCTGGAATTTGTGGGCACACGGGGGTTCCAAAAGTGTAGGTGCTTGAAGTTCTTTATTCACGCCTGAACGGGTAGTAACGGGTTGAGCCCCAGGGGCGGGAGATACCCGGGGGGAACTGACCAATTAGGGCCGCACAAAACTTGATGGGGGCTGCACAGACTTCAGTCCAACCAGTAAAATATGACAATTAACAATGGGGAATTTATTGGCATGCCCCACGTAATCATGTACTAGGACAAACTTATCATGATCCGAAGCCAGGTGAGTGAACTTTGCCCGATTCTCGCCGTCGCAGGATAATGCCCGGTGGGACACTCCGTGCTCTTAAGTACATCTCAGGGTTCCGCGAAGTCGGGCCTTCAGCCCGTCACGACCTTTGCACTTTCTCGCCTCGTTAGCATAGATTAAAAAGTGTCGACCAGGTGTATCTTCTCTCTCTCTCTCTCTCCCCGAAAGAGACGAGTGTGCGCGTCTTCTCCCTCTCTCTCTGAAATATGTTGGTATTCAAAATTTTGCTTAAAACCATGAAGAATAGGAAAAGGAATTCAGCCAAGAGTCTCGTCTATTTCTCTGAATTCTCTAAAAAAATAGTGAAGTATGTGCCAGTAAGCTGCATGAGAGTCTGTTGGTTATGAGAGTGAACATTGGTACAGAAGGAAATATCTCAAGTGAAAGCGATACTTAGTCTGCAAAGGGTAGGTAGATTGAGGAATAACTAGGTAATAGTTGCTTACGGTGTAAATGAGGTTGTGACTGAATGTTGTGAAGTGGTATTGGCATGTAATAAGAATGGTTGGAAATAGACTTGTGAAGAGAATATACGTGAGTGTAAGGATGTGCATAGGGTAAGTCCACATATAAATTTGGCGACTTGATTATGTAAGGTGTTTTATAGAAAAAGGGATGTATGGATGATATTGTGTATGGTAGATGTGCGTGAAGGGATGAACCTTGACATAAAATGCTACAGTACATAGTACACCATTGCTATCAAGAGCAGTTTGGGTTCAATGTAAACGATGGTCAGGGCAGTATTGTGCTTAATAGGGCATGAATGTGCTGGTAGTTTTAGTGGGGTAGAAGCATGTTGATCCCACTTTTTGAAAAAGTGGCTTTAATGAAGTTTTGAAGAAAAAGAGAGATGACCATCAGAGGTGTTTTGAAATGGATGTGTCAGGAATCTGCATAAAAGTATGCCGGTGTAATAGATATACCTACATGGTGTGTAGAAGGGTGTGAGTGAGTGTGTTCTTGGGTGGTTTAGATGTGTAAGAAGAATCCTGAAGAGAATAAATGAAAGTAGTGTGAGGTTGAAGACCACATAGAAGGTGGATTGATTATGTGAATTAGTGTTAGAGAGGACACCAGTGATCGAAGGACAAGTAGATGATAGTTGTGCATGGAAGGGGTTTCTTAGGGGTGTGTGCTGGCGGCCTTAAGCCATAGGGTGGGTTCTGACTGGATGAGAAACGATAACACACAACACTTAATCCCTATGAAGGGTCACTTGGGTATTGAAAAATAATGAATGGTTTCATGCTTTATAGGGTGTAGAAAGGTTGGAGCGGGAAAGTAGTTAGAGTTGAACCCTTGGTTCACCATCCCGCATGGGGTACCTTGTGTGGCCTGTAACCAGGGGTGATCAAAAAGTAATGAGAGTCGGACTCGTGACAGAGAGACAAGGAGTGATGGGATGGAGGGGAGCGCAGGGCATCAAGTGTGGCCTGTTGTGACGTGTTTGAACTTGTCGCCGCTTGGCTGGACGATGGCGTCATTGTTGGTTTCACCCTCTAACCCCCCGTAAGGGGCGCGGGGACTTGCCATCCTGGCTGACGGGGTGCAGCGCTCCGTCCGGCCCCAGCTTAGCCTCTCTTCCTTCCTTCAGATAACCTATATTTCTCCCCTATTTCGTCGCTTTTCATACAGCCTCTAATTTCACAGAGTAGATGCTGACCTCCTTCTCAGCCAACCGTCCCAGATTGGGATGGTGGTTTTTTAACAACCTGCTTCATCTCCACCCATACCTTCCTCACGTCCCTTTTCCTTTTCTCTTCACACACTATCAATTTTACGCCGTGCCCAATGTGGAGCCGCCATGCTGAAGGGCTGCCAGGTCACCAGGCGGGAGGGGTGGCCTTAAATGGCGGCACCTGGCTCTGCCAGGCCGGTACGCACCCCTTGCAGAGTGGGCAACTGCGAGGGGTGATGAGCTATTGCTTCCTGTCGAACAAATAGTCACCATACCCATGGCTGAAAATTTTTTAAAAACCCCAAATCTCTCCTCAATTTTCCTTGCTCATCAACGGAGCCGCCCTCAGTCAGCTCCACTGAAAAAATGGATTGCCCCCCCCCCCCTGTGCTTGCGCAGGGGACCCTCCATATTTCTCTAACCGGATAGGAGGCTTACTCCTCTCTTACGACTACGGGAGTTAGGGGACTCCCCCTCACCCCCTTCTCTGGAGGTGCTTTCAGGCACCTCCCTATTTCCAGCGGCAGTCCCTCCTTTTCTTTCTAAGGGGACTGCCAAGAAAGCCAGCAGGCAGCCCATTGCCGACCGCCCCTCATTGAAGCGGCTTGGTAGGGCAAACCCCCTTAGGGGGAAGAGGGAAGCCAGGCCCCTTCAGTCACTTGCCTCAAAAGAGCTGCTGACAAGAATACTCAACCTTGGCGGGGTTAAAGCCTGTGCCTCCCCACACATGACTGGTAACGCTGCCAACGGGACCTGCGATGTCCTGGGAGGGGATGGCCAACTGGAGGCCCCTCATGAGATAGACATGGTCCTTGAGGCAACCCAGGCATAGACAGCAGGGCTTTCCTTCGGGGGGAATCCGGGCTCGGCGCGTGGCACTGAACCCGAATCCGCCCCTATGCAACGTCCTCCTCAAACGGCTAGGGTTTCCGAGGCAGTACAAGGAGGGAAGGGACCTCCTCTGACCGGTGCCCCTACGACTGCCAGGACCTTCTCCATTTTGGAGAAGGACCTAGCTGAGGCCGGTCCATCTGGTCTGGGGGCTCCTTCCGGCGGAGGTGAGAAGCGGGTTCATTCCCCGACCTCCTTCCGGCGGAGGTGAGAAGCGGGTTCATTCCCCGACCTCCTCTCCAAAAAAAGACAAAGAAGACTTGGGGCTCCTCTCTATCTGCAGGGGCTGCAGGGATGGATGGGTCTGCTGCTACGGTAAGCGACCAAGCCAAGATCGGCACATCCGGCCCTTCTGCCCCTCTCCCCCCGGGTGCAGAGCCCCTGACTATGACTAAGACCAAAAGTGCACAGGGCGGAGCCTCGATAACATCGGGGCCCCTGATTCAGAGGTTACTTGGCGTTTTCGAGCCTGCTGGCTTCAAACGCTTCCTCATCATTCGCTCCACTGATGGCACCATGTTGGCCAAGGGTAACATAATTCATCAGAGAGCATTAGCTAGTGTAATTGCTAGAGAGCCGATGGTGACCCGTTTCTCGGACGGGAGCCTTCTGGCGAATGCGGCGAATTCCGCCGAGGCGGCCAAGATATGTGCTCTTTGGACACTTGATGGCACCCCGGTGAGTGTGACGCCGTACTCCACCATGAACTTTGTGAAAGTAGTTTATGCGAGGGAACTCGTTGACTAGTCCATTGAGGTATCACCTTAGAGCTGGCCGACAATGGGGCGGTCAAGGTCGAACGTGTGATGAGAAAACAGGGAGAGGCCTCGAGACCCACCCCTACACTCTTCGTCAGGTTCAACTGTGACAAGCTCCCTGAGTCGGTGCGTGCCGGTTGGTACCGCTACCGCGTGAAGGCATTCGTGCCACTGCCGCGGCGGTGCTATTACTGTCACCGCTTCGACCATACGAATAGTTCTTGTAGAAGTGCAAAGTTGGGGTCACCCGAATTCTGTGTAAATTGCTCCAAGGCCGCACAGGATAAGTCTAAATCGTGTGTGGCCAAGTGTGTCAATTGCGGAGAGACGCACCCCGCTTCTTCGAAGCATTGTAGTGCATATCTCCATGAGAAAGAAATCGTGGCCGTTCAGGCCCAGGATCGACTCTCATTCCGCGAGGCTAAGGACTTGGTCCTGGCGCGCCCGGCTCTGCCTGGGACGTTTTACGCGTCAATGGTTAGAAAGACACCCTCTGCTCCTGGCCCATCCAGGCCAACGAGCACGGTTGTTTCCGCGCCCATTCGGAGCCCTTCTGCGGGCTCTACTCAACCCGGGCGCTTCCCTGGTAAAGCTGGCGGCAAAAAGGGTTCATACCCAGCCCCGGCTAAAACCAGGGCTCCCCCCTCTTCCGCCAACGTGACCATCTCCCGTAAGGCGAAATGGCCACGCGCTTCCACCGAGTCGTTAGATTCACAGGAGGCAACACCCCTGAAGTTGGTCGCCAGGCCATCTTCCGGGGTTCCTAAAGCTGTCCCCCGGAAGAAGGACAGCAACAAAGGAGCTTCGGCTCCTTCGCCAACGCCTAGTGGTGGGCTAGGTAGCTCGTAGTCGGTGGTTCCTCGAAAAGATGGCCCCCCGCCTCCGAATCCGCAACGCCCGCCTAAGTTTTCGAGGTGGAGGGAGGAAAAGACCTGTATGGCGAGCCCAACCTCCCGCAATAAGTCTCTGAAGGCGACAGCGCGTTCAGCGCTTTGTCCGTCAACAACTCCTTCGAGAGGTAGATATAGCTCTCGGGCCGGTGGCGCCCCTGGTTCTGCCCAGGACGCCACCCTGGAGGGTACCATATTTGGCTATTTGTCGCCACGCCTCTGCTCCCAAAGCTTGTACTGCGCCGGGAGTATTGCGTTCGACTTTTTTGGAGCACACATCGTGTCACGCTGGTACCGTGCCAGTGTATACGGATGGCTCCAAGTCCCAAGAGGGGGTCGGCTTCCACGCCGTATCCCCTCTGTTTGAAGTCAGCGGGGCTCTACCAGGCGCTGCGTCTGTCTTCACGGCCGAGCTGGTGGCAATACACCACTCGGTACGGGAGATTACGCGGCGTACCCGGTTCGGAGACCGGATTGTGATCTATAGCGACTCACAAAGTGCCCTGAGTGCTCTCGGGGCATTGGAATCTCCGCATCCCCTGGTTCGCGAAATCCGTGACGCCACGGTTTTGGCGAGCCGGGCAGATGTCGAGATTATCTTCTGCTGGGTTCCTGGACATGTAGGAATTGCGGGGAATGAGGGCGCCAAAGAGTCCGCGAGGACTCTGCGACCGCACCAGCGTTTCGCTCTTCCTCACACCGACTACATAGCAGGAATACGGGCAGCTTTTTGGACTGCTTGGCAAAGAAGATGGGAGACGGTCGAAGGGAACTTAAAGTTGCGTGCCATTGCGCCGCGACTGTTCCCATGGACCTATCCCCCAATGCCGCGGCGGCTTCAGGTTGCTTTCTTTCGTCTTCGAATCGGACACACTCGTGTGACGCATCGCTATTTGATGGAGCGCTCGCCTGCGCCCTATTGTGACGACTGCGTCTTCCCCTTGACTGTTTGGCACATTCTTGTCGAATGTCCCATTCTGGGTGATCTTCGCGCACGTTACCCGTCCCGGTAACGGGATGGGCGGGGTTGCTACCGCCTGTCCCTTGTACTTGGGACGAGTTCGTGCACATTGACTTGTGGACTTGTTGACTTTTGGGGGGAGGCCGGACTTCTCCTCTTTATTTAAGTAGGTTCTATTTTTTGTTTTTCTTTGTAGGTTGCACGCTCCTGCACCGGGGTGAGGGGGACCTCTCGCCGATGCCGGAGATTGCTTCATAATTCTTAAGTTTTTCCAATATTTATAATTTTTATTTTTTCATAATTTTATTTCAAAGTAGTCTAGTTCTAGGCTGTCGTATTTCCGGCGACTTATGCCCAAGTGGGCAGTCGCCAGATGGGCTCTAAAAAAAAAAGAAAAAAAAAAGAGCTCTCGGGGCATTGGAATCTCCGCATGCCCTGGTTCGCGATATCCGTGACGCCACGGTTTTGGCGAGCCGGGCGGATGTCGAGATTATCTTTGATGGGTTCCTGGACATGTAGGAATTGCGGAGAATGAGTGCGCCAATGATTCCGCGAGGACTCTGCGACCGCACCAGCGTTTCGCTCTTCCTCACACCGACTACATAGCAGGAATACGGGCAGCTTTTTGGACTGCTTGGCAAAGAAGATGGGAGACGGTCGAAGGGAACTTAAAGTTGCTTGTCATTGAGCCGCGACTGTTCCCATGGACCTATTTCCCAATGCCGCGACGGCTTCAGGTCGCTTTCTGTCGTCTCCGAATCGGACATACTCGTGTGACGCATCGCTATTTGATGGAGCGCTCGCCTGCGCCCTATTGTGACGATTGCGTCGTCCCCCAGACTGTTCGACACATTCTTGTCGAATGTCCCAGTCTGGGTGATCTTCGCGTACGTTAGCTGTTCCGGTACCGGGATGGGCCGGGTCGCTACCGCCTGTTATTTGTACTCGAGACGAGTGCGTGCACATTGACTGGTGGACTTGTTGACTTTTGGGGGGAAGCCGGCCTTTTCCTTTTATTTAATTAGGTTTTGTTTTTTTTGTAATTGTCATCTTCCCTTTTTACACCTTTTTTCCTCATTTTTATTTTAAAGTAGCCTAGAACTAGGCTGTTTGTTTGCGGCGCTTATGCCCAAGTGGGCTTCGCCAGATAGCCCCTTAAAAAAGAAAATCGCCCTCTAACTCGAAACATGGATTTCTCAAAAGAAGGTTGTAGGTTTTGTTCTATACATTCACTAGGTGAAAACTCTGGGAAAATTGTATTAGACACCGAGGGGAATTTTTGCAAGTTTTTCCCCGAGTCTGCTCCATCACTAGAGACTGTTTCTCGCTGGATTCGAGCTTTTGCAGCCTCTAAAACTCAGTTTGACGCCCGCGAACATCCGTGACCGAAACAACAACGGTCCGTGCCCGTGCCATCATTGACGAAGATCTAACTGTCTTACTCTTTGATACTTATCTTTGGACCTTGGTGTCAGTTATGGAAGTGCTCATCACATCGTTCATGAACACCTAAGACAGGAAGAAGTGTGCTTGATGGATACCCCATTTGCTAACAGAAAAGCAGAAAAGGGAACAGGGACGGATTTGTCGTTTCTGGCTGGCTGAATTCGATCCAAATGGTCTGAAACGGTTCTCAGATGTTGCTACCAGAGATGAGCGTTGGATTTCCTTCTTCACCACCAGACAAGCAATCCAACATAATGTGGTTGAGTGATGACGAGCCTCGACCTCAGATTTTGATGGAAGGATTTCACAGCATGAAGCGCCTTTTCGCCATCTTCTTCAATTCTCAAGGACCAATGTGTGTGGAGGTGGTGCCTCAACAGTCTACTATCACAGCCAAGTACTACACTTAACAAGTCTCAAGTCCCGCGACATCAGGCCAAGTCTGCACCAACCTGCCGCCGATCGCTCTTTTTGCTGCAACCCACAAAGCGCGTCTGACTGCAATTCCTGGAGCAGCAGGAGATCACCCTTCTTGCCCACCCACCCTACTCACCTGAACTTGCTCCCTGTTATTCTTGGTTGTTTCCAAAGATCAAGGGTGCGATTGCAGGGAGGCACTTCCATCGTATCCAAGACCTGGCACGAACAGTCAATTCAGTGCTACGAGGTATAACAGCTTCTGAGTACCGTGACTGCTTCATGGAGTGGTGAAGGGGGATGGAACGTTACATAGAGGCAGGAGGGGAGTACTTTAAAGGAATGTAGACTACTCTTTGGATTTACCTCTTTTCTACTAAAATATACAGTCTCACTGTCATTACTTTCTGATCACCTTCCCGTACATCTGATACCTGAAAGAGCCGCACGTCCTACCAGCCGAGTACAAATTAAAGAAGCCCCATCACTGGTTTCATTTAAACTCCGACAGCTTGTTGGTGCGCTTCCTAATTCCCTCTCAGCATTCGTATTTTTTTCGATGAATATCTCCTCAACTCTGTCTCGGCTTAAGGACCTGACAAGCTACCTCACGCTGTGTCAGAATAGAGGCCTTGGAACCTATATAAACAACACCTGCAGGCTGAAAGAAACCAGGACTTAAGGGGTTCCTGAGTTTTGGAGCATGATTAATGGTAAGATTGGTTTTGCCCCCAATAAACCTTTTCGTGTGTTTAATGGGCTAACCGCGGCCGTACAAGGACATTTTGGCCACGAAAGTTCTTCCCTGAGTGAGAAACATCACGAAAAAGGTGGAGTACATCTTTCAGCAAGACGGTGCCCACGCCCACACGGCCAAGTTGTACAAAGCCGAAAGTGTCCCGTTTCCGGGCGAGATTCTTCTGGGGAATGTGCCGGATCCCTCCGAAGCGGCTATGATTAGTGCCCTTCGGACACTTAATGGCTCCCCGTAAGGGGCACGGCGATTTGCTCTCCTGGCCGCCGTGCTGACGGGACTCAGCGCCCTGTCCGGCCCCAGCTTGGCATCCTTTTTCTCCTTCTGCTAACCTCTACTTCGTCTTCTGTACCAATTCTCTCTCACCATGCATCGTCCTTCCATCTACGTTTGTTTGTCGATCTCGGTGTATCAGAGCTGTCCGTCAGGGGGCGCGACCCTTTAGCTGGTCCTGCCTGTGTTGGTAGGTGGGTGCCTGAGCCGTCGTGGCGCTCTTGGGGATCTTTGCTTCACCAACCGGTAAATTTCCGACGCTGGCCGGCTATTTTTAAAACGATAGTTGGGTCAGGGGTCGACGGGCTTACCCTCCTGGTTGGACCGGCGCTCCGAGTAGGTGTCTCGACGCTAGACAGTGGCTGCGCTGCGCGAGTTCGCCCCCCTTTTATACTCTACTTTATATGGGTATTTATTAAAAAAATTATCTCCCAGAAGTCCCAGGTTCTCGTACTACACCTGTCAATAAGTCCTCTTTTCCGTGCTTGTTAGATCCCTTCGCAGAAGAGATAGATCCTGATTTCGATTATCCTCCTTTCCTGGTGCTGAATTCCAGTTCCGGGCCTCCGCTTTCTAAATTGGACGCGTTTGATTTGAATGAGGAGTTTGAGTCCCGCTGTGGTGCTTCCCCCCGTATGTGGGTCCGTGGTAGTGGCGATTTAGTGGTTGAGGTATCTTTGCGAGAGCAGTGTGGCGCCGTGCGGGATTTGTCCTCCCTTTCGGAGGTTTCGGTTGTGCCCCACCCTCAGCTTAATTTTGTTAAGGAAGTGATTCGTTCCAACGAATTATTGCAATATGATGTTTCGAGACTAAAAGATAAACTTTCGTCCCAGAGGGTTACGGATGTTTATAGGGTTTCTAAGTCTGTTGGTCCTGCTAAGGTGCCTACGAGTACGCTCATCGTTACCTTTGAGCGTCAGGATCTGCCCCAGTTTGTTCGTGCTGGTTATCATCGTGTCCCTGTGGCCCGTTATGTCGAGCTCCCCAGACGTTATTTTAATTGCCACCAGTTTGGCCATATGAGCAGCAATTGTAGGCAGGCTCGTCGCTGTGTGGCCTGTGCGTTGGCGTATCATGGCTCCTCTTGTGGGAATCATGAATGTTGCGCTAATTGTGGAGGTTCCCACAGCGCGGCTTCGCGTTCTTGTCCCGTATTCCTATTTGAGAAGGAGGTCCTGGCTCTTCGGGACTCCATCAGGCTAGACTTCCGTGAGGCTCGCCGTAAGGCGCGGGCGCAACTCACCCCCTCCGGCCGTCTCTTCTCTGACGCCCTCCGGGAGGCGGGGTCCCACCGTCCTCTTCCGGTCGTCCCACTCCTCCTTTGTCTTCTCGCGGTCCCTCTGTTGCTACTTCTCCCCTGTCTTTGCTCCCTCCTCGTGGTTCCTCCGTTGCGCCCTCTCCTTTGTCATTGGTCTATCTCATGTTACTCCCTCTGTCGCGGACCGTGAGACCGACAGAGCTGAGACGCTGGAGGATATCCGGCAGTTCCTCCAGGCATCTGCCCCTGCTGTTCTTCCCGTTCCTTTGCCTCAGCGCAAACGGAAGGGTTCCTCCTCACCCCGTTCGGAGTCCAAGCGCGCTGCCTCTGATGAGGCTGGTTTGACCCCCCAGTCGGTTTTTGAGGCGTCCTCTGTTTTGATGTCTTCGCTGTCCTTCCCCGTTGGCATCACCGATGTCATTGTCCGGGCGGAAGTTCACCCGGTTCCGTCTTCTTTGCCTCCTACCCCGGTCCCTTCTTCCTTGCCCCTTACCTCTGTGCAGTCTTCTATGTCTCCTACCTACCCCAGTTTCGTCTCCCTTGCCTTCTATCCCTGTTCCTTCATCTCCTTCTGAACCTGTTCTTTCATCACCCTCTGACCCTGCTCCTTCCTCTCCATCTGATCCAATTCCCTCCTTACCCTCTGACCCTATTCTCTTCTCACGCTCTGTCCATGTTCCGCCTTCTGTTCCATCTTCTTCGCATCTTAGTTCTCGTCCGTCTCTGCTCGATCTCCCTTTCCCTCCACGTTGGGGGTTGGGTTTTGTTCTCAGCTGTCGCCTCCCGGCGTTCACGCTGCCAAGTCCGTGCCGGGTGCGTCCCCGGCTCATCGCAATTTGTCGCTTGCCCCTTCTGGGCCTTCTAGTAGTCGGGAACCTTCGATGGTCTCCGTCACTAGAATTCCGACGTTGGTGTCGAGACGACAGCAATTGTCTGTCATCCTACAGTGGAATTGTCAAGGGGTTCTTCCCAAGTGGGAGGAACTCCAGCTCTTGCTTTCTAGCGTTCGGCCCACTGTGGTCTGTTTGCAAGAAAATAAGCTTGGGGATCGCCCCTTCCCGACACTTCCGCACTTCCGGGTGTTTAATTCCATCCCCCCAGCCGGGGACGTGTCCCATGGTGGTGCTTCGTTTTTAATTTCCTCTTCGCTATTCTCTGCGCCACTTGTGAGGATTTTTACTTCCAAGCTTTTAACTGTTTGTTTTGTATACATCACACCGGATTTTAATTTGAGTGGGTCTGACCTTTTAGAGCTCACACGTCAGTTACCTACCCCTTTTTATTACTCGGTGATTTTAATCCTCGCCACCCATCTTGGGGTGATACTGCCCGTAATCTCGGGGAGGAGTGGTTGAGTCCCTCTTATTATCCGATTCCCTTTGTCTTTTAAATTCCGGCGACTTTACTTCTTACCATGTTCAAACAGATTCGTTTAGTGCTGTAGACTTGTCCTTATGTTTGCCCGACTTTTTCCTCGACTTCCGGTGGTCAATTCGGGATGACCTTTCCGGGAGTGATCACTTCCCGATAGTCCTGTCGGCCGCCCTTTCTGACACGTGCCTTTCCCTCCCTCCCTCGTTGTGATATGCGGCGAGCAAATTGGGTTGGGTTCCGGGAGGCTTCCTTTATTGATGCCTCCCAGGTTTCCTTCAATACCGTAGATTCAGCGGTCTCATATTTTACTACTCTTATTTTAGAGACTGCTGAGCGCTTCGTTCTGCGGAGGTGCCCTGTTGCGGGGCGCTCCACCGTCCCCTGGTGGTCGAAGGATTGCGCGTCGGCTATTTCTGCCTATCAGTTGTCCCATTCCCGTTATAGGCGGAACGCAACCGTCTCGAATAGGGTCGATCGGAACCGGGTTCGTGCCATCCGGCAAAGGACCCTCCGTCGTGCCCGCCGTGAGTCTTGGGCCCGGTACGTATCTTCCATTTCTTCGTCCACGCCACTGACTCGGGTTTGGAAGCGGGTCAATAAGATCCGTGTTCGCTACGCTGGTCATGCCATTCCCACTCTGCACATCGTAGGCTCGCTTGTGTCCGATGGCCGGTTGGTCAGCGAAGCTCTGGCTGACCATTTTGCTTCGGTGAGTAGCGTTGGTAGCTATCCTCGACGGTTTCTCGATCATATAGTCTCGCCTTTTAGATTTTACCACGTGCGCCACCTACTCTTATAATGCTCTCTTTTCCGTCTATGAGCTGCGGGATGCTTTGTCTCACTGTGGCTCCACCTCTCCCGGTGATGATTGCATCCACTACAACTTTCTCCGTCGTCTCCATCCCCACTCAGAGTTATTTTTGGTTGACCTCTACAACCTGATTTGGGTCAAAAGAGTATCCGTCCTCCTAGCGTGTGGGGGTTGTTCTACCCTTTCTTAAGCCCGGTAGGGATGGTTTGGACCCGAGTCACTATCGCCTGATTGCTCTTATGAGCTGCCTCAGTAAGTTCGAGAAGATGGTCCAAGTTCGCCTCACTTGGTTTTTGGAGTCCAACTCGCTCTCTCTCCATTTCAGTGTTGTTTGCGCAGCGGTCGTAGTATTCTTGACCACCTCATTCGTTTGGAAGACTCCGTTTTACGGGCCTTTTCCTCCAGGCATTAGGTGTTAGCGGTGTTCTTCGACATTCAGAAGGCCTACGATACGTCACCTGGAGATATGGTGTTTTACGTCAGTTATATGATTGGGGTGAGAGGGGTTTTTTACCGGTTTTTATTCAAGAATTTTTATCGTCCCGTAATTTTAAGGTCCGTATTGGGGATGCTTTCTCAGGCTTGCGGATTCAAGAGGAGGGTGTTTCCCAAGGGTGTGTTTTGAGTATGATATGTTTCGCCGTTGCCATTAATAGTCTGGTGTCCATTCTTCTGGATTGGGTCTTGGCTTCCCTCTTCCTGGATGACTTGGCGTTGTTTTGTTCATCTCCCCGCTTGCCTTCTGCTGCCTGTCGATTACAGCTGGCAATTGATGCCGTGTCGGGTCGTGCTGTCTCAAAGGGTTTCCGTTTTTCGGTCACCAAAACGAAAGCCATGCATTTTTATCGGGATCGTGGTGTCCTTGGTCCTCCTCCCCTCTTCTTGGATGGCACGGCGATTGAATATGTCCCCGTTTTTAAGTTCTTGGGCTTAACGCTTGATAGCAAGCTCACTTGGGTACCCCATTTGCGTCGCATGAGGGCGTCCTGTTCGAAAGCTATGGATTTGCTTAGGGATTTATCCGACACCACTTGGGGTGGTGATAGGCTCACCTTGTGGTCGCTTAATTCGGCACTGGTCCAATCCCGGCTGGACTACGGTTGCCAGGAGTATTCTTCAGCCTTGAAGATACTTGACCCTGTTCGTTCGCTTGGAGCCCCTCTTAGTACTGCAGCCTTTCGCACCTCGCATATCCCTAACCTCTTTGTTGAGGGTGGCGTGCCTTCCTTGCGATACCACCGGCTGAAGGTGTGCCTACGATTCCTGTTTCGTGTTCAGCAATACCCTTCATTCCCAGTCCACGAGTGCTTTTTTGCCCCGTCCTCTTCGGCATCTTTTGATCGGCGGCCATCTCTACCCCGGCCTCTGGAGTTCCGGGTTGGGGGCCATCTCTCCTCCCTGGGTGTTCTCCCTCTGATTCCCGCCAGCTCCGTGTTTGGGCGTCCGCCCCCCTGAGGTCTGTACTACTTTTTGGCATTTCGAGAAAGGGTCTACTGACCCTCTTCTATTAAAGTGCCTGTTTCTTGAACATGCGTGTTCTCATGCTCACCAGCGTCCCATCTATACTGACGCCTCGAAGTCGGACCTCGGTACTGGGGCAGCCGCGGTGTCCTCTACGGAGTCTCTTCGGTCTGCCCTTCCTCATGTAGCATCCGTTTTTTACCGCAGAGTTGACGGCCATTCTTTTGGCTTTTAATTTGATTTTATCCCTCAATTCTTCAGATTTTATTGTTTTTAGCGATTCCCGGCCTGCTTTGGAGGCAGTTCGTTCTTTTACGTCCACACACCCTTTGGTTTTACGGATTCGCTCCTGGCTGGTCAGAAATGCTTCCCGTTACAGGGTGGCGTTCTGTTGGGCTCCGGCTCACGAGGTGGCTGATTGGCTGGCCGCCCTCGAGGTGCCGGATGCAGCCCTCTGCCCTTTAGGGATTCCTACCCTGTAATCAGGGCGTATGTCTTTTGTTTGTGGCAGAAAGAATGTGATTCGTTCCACTCTTCTAAGCTGTCCCTTATTAAACGCTCTGTCCGTTCCTGGTCCTCTAGCTCTCAGCAACTCTGGTCTTGGGAGGTTTCGAATTGGGCACCACATCCGACTCACCCATGGCTATTTAGTTTCGGGGGGAGGCCGAGTTGCCCCTGGTTGTCCCTTTGGCGGTGGCGAGCTGTCCGTGACTCACATTTTAGTATTTTGTCACCGCCTTGCTTCTCTTCGAAATTCTTGCTTCCCTTCCCTTTCTGGTGTGGCCTTACCTGCTCGACTTCGCTTTATTTTATTAGAGGACTTCCTTCGGTTGTCCTCCCTCCCTACATTTCTATCACGAAGTGGCGTTTTATCCCTTTTATAAATTCGTTCCATTTTTGTGTTTAAGTTTATTTTTTTATCTTTTATCCTGTGCCCTCCCATGCGGCTGGCGCATGTCATTTGTTTATTACCCCAGCGGCCCTTGTTTTTAGAATGCGTGTTGTATGCCCCGTAATTTAAGTGTGCTTCTCTGTGTTGTACTGTTTTTTCTAATCATTTGCTTTTCCCCATTTTTATTGAGTGTCTCCCACGCCTCTTCTGACTTTTTTCGGGCGACCCCGTTTTAACAGTACTGCCATTAAGAATCTATTAGGATTGGGCAGCTGCCACCTTGTTTTCCCTTAAACAAACAAACAACAAATTCCTAAAGATCTATTGTCGGATCGAGGAAGACAATTTACCTCCCAGCTTATGGAGTATGTCGGAAAGCTGCTTATGGTAAAACCTCTGTTTACCACCCCCATACCACCCAGCCACAAGAAAAGCTAAATGGCACATTGAAAGCAATCCTCAGAAAATTGTGTATCGATCAGCCCCGAGAATGGCATCGCTTTTTACCCGTGGCACTGTTTGCGTGTCGTGAAATGCCCCATAGGACCCTGGGATTCGCATCCTTCGAATTACTGTATGGCCGTAGTGTTGGAGGCTCCCTTGCTATTTTAAAGGAACTTTTCACCATCCACGTCTGGATAACGAAATCCACTCCTCCTATTCGTACATCCTAGACCTCCGAAAGCGCCTCGAGATATGTGCCGACATCGCGTACCAAAATGCTGAGGTAAATTTGGAGAAGTATCGAACTTAGTTCGATTAAAAGGCTAAGGAAAGAAGATTTAAGCCTGGCGACGAGGTGCTGTTGCTACTTCCCACGGAGAGTAAAAAACTCCTGAGCCAGTGGAAGGGCCCCTTTTGCGTTCTAGAGGTAAATTGACCAGTGGATTACCTGATTCGAACCCCCTCAGGAGATAGGGTTTTCTATATCAATATGTTAAAAAATATCACCGCCGTGCGTCTATCAACAATATTGTGGCCCTCGATTCAGAGTCCCCTTTGGAAGTGGTGTATTCCGCTGACCCCCTCAATGTCGTGCAAGTAGTATGCATTGAACAAGATGGTGATTACCTTATCCCATCTTTACCTGGATTCCCGGAATCATCATACCCCGTGCTGGATGTCTTTCCCAGGCTAGCGCCTCTTCAAAGGAGTAAGCTGCAGCAATTGCTAAATGGATTCGAAGATCTCATCTCCGAGACCCCCGGTTGCTCCAATCAATTTGAGCATGACATAGTTCTCACCTGTTCGATCGAAGCCCTATCCTCTTCCCATCCACCTTAGGAAACCGTTTAACGAAGAAATGGACAATCTTTTAGCCTTAAATATCATCGAGCCCTCGAATTCAGATTACTGCTCCCCGATAGTCATGGTTCGCAAGCCCGACCAAACTTTCCGCATGTGCGTCGATTTTCGAAAATTAATTCGGTCACGGTGTTTGATAACGCGCGTGAGTATACTGCCTTTCCCACCTACAAGGGTCTTATGCAGTTTAAAAGACTTCCTTTCGGGTTAGTCACTGCATGTAGCAACTATAATAGGATGATGCGAAGGATTGTGGATGACTTGCCGCACATCTCCTTCTACTTCGACGACCTTTATGTTGCTACCTCTATGTGGGACCAACACGTGATAGCTCTCCGCGCCCTACTTACTAGGCTTCGTGAGCACGGACTCACCCTTGACCCCAGTAAGTGCCACTTTGCGTACGATACTAAGTATCTGGGCATTAATGTTGGGAAAAATCAGATGGGTCCCCAGGACGAAAAGCTCCGAGCCATTGTCGAGATGGCCCTTTCCTGCTCGAAGAAACAGCTGAGGTCATTCATAGGATCGGCGTCCTTTTACTGTAGATTTATTCCTAACTTCGCGTCTATTTCCGCCCCTTTAAGTGCCCTCCTTCAGAAGAGATCCCCAGATCCCCTTTCATGGAATCCCGAAGCTACTGCCAGATTCCAGGTGCTCAAGGACAAGCTAGCGTCCGCTCCCAATTTGAGGCTCCCTAATCCCTCTAAACCTTTCGGCATCCGGACGGATGCGAGTGACGAAGGAATTGGATGCGTGCTGCTCCTATACTCCGACGAAAGTGAAAGCCACCCGGTGGCTTACGCGAGCCGAAAGCTACTGCCCCGTGAACGTAATTACTCGGTAATAGAACGGGAAGCTTTAGCTATAGTATGGTGTATTAATAAGTTTAGCATGTATGTAATAGGGAAAGAGTTTATTGTCGAAACTGACCATCTCCCTTTGTCGTACCTCCGAAATACTAAGAGCAAGAACGGACTTATAACGCGATGGCTTTTGATACTCCAACAATAACAGTTCAAAGTTTGGTATATACGTGGTACCGAAAATTGTATAGCTGATAATCTTAGCTGGAATCCATTAACCGATCATGCTGGCTAATCCACTAAATTATTGGTCGCCTGTAAACCCGTCAGCTAATCATGTATATATTAATTTTCTTTTCTTTATTTATTCTGTACATATATCTCTGGTCCCTGTAGATACTTATTTAATATAATGGTTTTTTTTGGTGTTGTTCCACTACCCTTTTAGACAAAGTTCTAATTTTGTTCCTTAATTTAAATGTAAGTTTTTTTTTTCGACCCATTTACATTAATTTTGGCTCAGATCAATATCATAGCCTTTTTGTAAGCCTGTCGAATACAGGTCAGGTTCCCCTTTTTTATCAGGCTGACACCTTAATAATAATTCCTCCTATCCAAATTTGCTATGTCCCTTGTTCTTCCCTCTCTCTCAGAAAAGTTCCATCGTATGGAAGGGAGGGGTATAAAAGAACACCCTCTGACCCACCCCACCCTCAATTTATCGGAGACCACATGCTATGGTATCATGCCATGGGCGACGTCATTTCCTGTTCGAACATTCTCGAATTTTCCACTCCTGAGCACGTTGGGAAAATATTTCCCAATCCTGCGAACTCGTCCCAAGCCCCTGCCCCCCCCCCCCCCCGCCCAGTGACAAGGTGTGAAAAAGCCGCTCTGTCTCGCCCCTTGCTGCTAAATGATGAATCGACTCCGCCTCCGGATTAAGATGTCTGGAGCTTGTGACTTTTCTCCAAATTCCCCGTTCCCCTCCAGAATCGGGCATACAAATACTCGGGTTATTCTGTAGTTCGAGGAGTCCAGCCTGCACCTCAAGGTCGTCCTTATCGTCTCGTCCCGTGAGCGTTCGTCAGACACAGAATTCTTCAGCCATGATTCTACCCAAGTCAATTGGTAGCTTCTGTTAACAGCAAGGCAAGCCTTTGAATTTGCTTAACAGTCTTCCTTCGTTTAATCGAACTGAAGAAAATCTCCATCGATTTCCTTTGAGGAAAAAAAATTCCTCCTCTTTCAGTGGAATTACGAGAATTCCCACATTCCCCATCGAACGTCATCTTTGAAGTTTGGCTATCTTCATCGGAAGGTTGGTTAGTATCGTGCCCCACCTGCCTCATTCGGATCGCGCCCCACTTGCCTCATCGGTTCGTTCCCCACTCGCCTCATCGGTTCGTTCCCCACTCGCCTCATCGCAAGAAGGACCTTCCTCGAAGTCATCGACCCGTAAGACTGAAACCCCCTCCATTATTAATATTGTCAAGGTTCCCCTTTTGATCTGAGCCTAGTTACATTAATCAATTCAATTTAAGAATCCCTCATAATAATTATCAAGAGACTATCTCAATTTAAATAATTCCCTTTTGTCTATTATTATTCTTATTTTAATCTTTGTAAATAAAATTATATTTTTGTTGTTTCATCTTTAACTAACATTGAACGATACTCTCGGTCTATTCAAGTAAATCTCGCCTTCCCTTTATTCACTCTATTTGATTATTGACGATTTGAAACCCAACGCCTCAACTGTGACCTCCTAGTCGGTCGTTAATCCCCAACGGTTCGCGTTCAGTAGGTGATTAAGTCACCCCCACATAATATAGGAGTAGTTTATGGTATAGAGTGGTTGTACCATGACATATATATATATATATATATATATATATATATATATATATATATATATATATATATATATATATATATATATATATATATATATATTTACATTCCTTATTTTTGTATTCAAATTTATAGATGCAAATTAATCTATACATTCCCGTTTCCTTATTCCAATTTTAGACATTATTTTATATGTGGAATATGCTGGGATTTAATAATACCACCGCACGTCCATTTTGTGGAGGTTTTCGCTCCGCCTATTGAATCCTACCTCTTACATAATCCGATCACCACAGGTCTCTTCCATTTTATTTGACTGTTGTAGGTTGCATGTTCCTGCGCCAGGGGAAGGCGGGCCTTCTCCCGATGTCGGAGCCTTACTCCATTCGTGTTTTTGCTTAATTTTTTACTTATTTTATATTTTAATATAACCTAGTAGTAGGCTTGTAATAAATTTCGGCGACTTATGCCCTTGTATGCAGTCGCCAGTTTGGTGCTTAAAAAAAAATCGATCATGGTTAACTAGACACGGTTCGTGGTATAAAGGTTTATTTTGTTAGGTCCTTAGTCATGTTAGAGTTCATGGAAATGAGCGTAGGGACCGGTAGGCCCGTACAACCTCCCTATGTATTCCTAACCACTCTACCTTAATAGGACTTCTTTCCAACCCTTCCAACGTACGTGTGAGTCCTTGGGTAGGTGGAGTGGTAGAGCTGCAGCCATTTCGAATTGTAGATATTCCGTTCCTTCGAGGTAGCACTTTGCCGCCTCCGACTCGGCCATACTCGGCTGACACACAACCAATTAGTTTCAAGTGTGGACCCGAGGTCCTCATCCTGTGGTGGTGTAACCTCGCTACTCTACCTGCTTCTAGATTTTCTCACCTTTTCTGACCCTCGCAATTCCCGTTTCCGAAACCTTTTTTTTCTCTGTCCCTCTCCCCTCATCTGCGACTAGTTTGGGCTGAAGATTCCTTCCCTGCCTCTTCACTCCTTCATTTTTTTATCTGTCTGGCCAACTGGTCCACTTTTAACCTCTGGCTCATCACCATTAATCTTAAGTTGCTGGGTTTTTTTTTGGTTTTTTAGCCTTGTATCCCTTTCATAGCCATCTAATGTTTCCCTTCTGTTGCCGAGAGATGCCATTAGATTGCTGTCCCTTGTTTTAGTCTTTTGAAATCTTCCGTGCTATTCCTAACCTTATTTTCGAATAGTGTTTCTTCCTTTTCAACCTTAATATTTGTTATTATTTTATTTGTTATATCCCTTTAAATTCGCTGCCAGTGAAAATCCGTTAGAATGGGTGACATCTGCTTTTGTCCCTTTAAATTTTTACTGTTGACCGCACTGGAACCATGCCAGGGCGACCCGTGCTCGACATGAGAAGGATGTTTCTTCTGTGTCGATGATATCTGATTGAATGGCGTTGAGGTTTAGATCAAGCGATTGCATGTTAATTATATGTTGTTCGTGTGGATTATTTTGTGGGTAATTTTGAAAATGAGATATAAATTTAAGATAAATTTTTCGATCGGTCTATGACACGAAATTCATTCAGTACATTCACACCGAGCCAAGGTCATTCGGTGACGGATACTATTAATATCGAGTATAGAGGGTTGGAACGTTACTCTCCATTAATATTCTAAAGTCGTATCAGGGGCTTTTTTTTAGCAGGCCTCGTGAAGAGATAGCTTGAAAAAAATAGTACCGCTCATTTAATCACCTTTTGTCTTTCTGAAACAATGTAAACAATGTAAAATCGTGTTGATATTTATTCGAACTCGCAGACCATCCCTTTGCACTATTCCGCCTTTCTCGACCAATGCTTGCGTGAAGCGCTAACCCTCGATGGGGTCCTCGAGTTTCACAACGAGCGATTTTGGGTCTTGGGAATTGGTCGTGGATCCAACGGGAACGAAGCCCAGGACCGATTACCTGATCCTGCCGGTGACTGGGATGGGTCGGTGTTGGCAGGAAGTCTTCACGTCAGGATTCGCAGAGATGCCAATGAACAAATGGTTTTGAAGCACATTAAAGATCGCCTCCAGCCCCTCGTTCCACTTCTCACAGTTCAGGTAATCCCTCTTCAGTGTAAGGAATGTCTCGTTTGATAAAAAATGGTATGAAATTGTTATTTACTGGAAATCTGTGATTTTAGGTATTTAAAGATGACTGGACTCGCAGCGCCACGACGTTGAGACTTCTGAACGACTGCGTTACATCGTCCATAGGAGAACCCAAGAGAGTATACTCTAGCAATATTACCAACTTTTCTAGAAACTCTTTACCTAGTCTTAATGTTTACGTGGATGAAAATAATTTAAATTCTACATCCGATTCATCTCGAAATAGCTTAAATCTTTATCAATACAGCGCATTGAACTACCCAACTTCAACTTATGTTCCTCAGAGTAATGGCATCTTAAAATCTAGTGGTAATGTAAGACATTACCATAAGCAAGATTTACCTATAAGTCCTCGAGAAAATATAGAGTTATAATTCGCCAGAAAGTAATTTTTTGAAAATTGGTAATTTTTAACCAATTTCTAGTCACTTTCTTTAATTTTTAATGATGCCTTAGTTTATAAAATAATCTATTTCGATTTTGAAATGGGCCAATTTTGGAGAGGTATTGGTATTTATTCCCAGTCTTGATTGTAAAGACTTTAATTTGTTTTGCTTTTATAAAAAAAAATTCTTAGTGACTTTATTAAACTTTTGTTTAAGTTTGTTTGAATCTTGTATTAATAAGATCACCAATAACAATTTCACCATAACCATTGAATGAGCGGTGGCATGTGTCAAAGTCAGGTTCGAGAAAAAGAGCGGAGACAGAACCCAGAAACGATTGGTTGGTAGTGTCCCCTAAACACTTGTTACTAACCTCAGGTCGGTTGTGGTATTTTTCCATCAAAACCCTGATTGGCAAGCTTGATAACAAAGACCATGATATTTATTATGTCAAAGGCTCCTCCCCTATGCCATAAAGTTTCAAACATGCTTGTCATACACAATTCTCACCACCTACTAAAGTAACATTCGCAGTATCCGTGAGGCCACGGCTTCTGCTGCGTTCCACGACATGAGGGAATTAGGGGAAATGAGAGCGCCAAACATTCTGCATAGGCTGGGAGATCAGATCAGCTCTTCGCTGTAAGTAATGAAATGAATCAGGTCAGCCCTTCGAGCTGCATGACAAAGACGTGGGGAGACAGCCGACGGGAATCTAAGGTTGCGTGCCATTGCCTCGGGACTTTTCCGTCGCTTTACCCACTATGCACTGGTGGCTTCAGGTCGTTTCTGTAGCCTCCGAATTGAGCTCACTCGTGGGGCGCAGTCCTATTTGATAGAGCTTCCCTTTGTGTAACACGAATTGAATCGAGGAAGCTCGAATATGTCTATTTGGAATTATTTTCCTACTAATTATAATCATGTTGAAAGCAAATGTGGAAGCTAATCTTTGGCTGTTAACTCCGGCCTTGCCATTCGCCCTTTCGCATTTCGCATTGCCATTTCGTTTGTATTAAGTTCTACAATCCGGTTATCTTAATCTTAAACTAATATTCTTGAATTCATAGGATTAGCATTTTACATTAGGTTCCTGGCTTAGGGAGATACTGGGTTTGATAGCTTAACGCTTTGGGCAAAGTAGACTCTCTGTGCTTGGTAGCTGAACGGTAGAGCTTCTGACCGGCAATCAGCAGACCCGCGTTCGAGTCCCGGCCAGGAATTTCAAACCTTTTTTTCTCCTGGCGTTATTTCTGTCTTCTCAGTAAGGATTGTTTTCATTGTGCCGCCCTTTGCTCTATTTGATCCTAGCGTTCTTCTAATGTCCCTTTACCCCCGTAATTTTTTTTTTTTTTTATGGAGCCCATCTGGCAACTACCCACTTGGGCATAAGTGGCCGAAAAACACGACATCCTAGAACTAGGCTACTTTAAAGTAAAAATATGAAAACTTAACAATTGATATAAATTGGAAAAACTTAACAATCGAAGCAATCTCCGGCAGCGGGGGGAGGTCCCCCTCACCCCGGTGCAGGAGAGTGCAACCTACAAACAAAACAATAACAAAAAAGGAACCTTAAATAAAGGGGAAAAGCCCGGCCTCCCCCCAAAAGTCAACAAGTCCACAAGTCAATGTGCACGAATCTGTCCCGAGCACAAGGGACAGGTGGTAGCGACCCCGCCCATCCCGGTACTGGGGCAGGTATCGTGCGCGAAGATCACCCAGACTGGGACATTCGACAAGAATGTGCCGAACAGTCTGAGGGACGACGCAGTCGTTGCAATAGGGCGCAGGCGAGCGCTCCATAAAAATAGCGATGCGTCACACGAGTGTGTCCGATTCGGAGACGACAGAAAGCGACCTGAAGCCGCCGCGGCATTGGGGGATAGGTCCATGGAAACGGTCGCAGCAAAATGGCACGCAACTTTAAGTTCCCTTCGACCGTCTCCCATCTTCTTTGCCAAGCAGTCCGAAGAGCTGCCCGTATTCCTGTCATGTAGTCGGTGTGAGGAAGAGCGAAACGCTGGTCCGGTCGCAGAATCATCGCGGACTCTTTGGCGCCCTCATTCCCCGCAATTCCTACATGTCCAGGAACCCAGCAGAAGATAATCTCGACATCCGCCCGGCTCGCCAAAACCGTGGCGTCACGGATATCGCGAACCAAGGGATGCGGAGATTCCAATTCCCCGAGAGCACTCAAGGCGCTTTGTGAGTCGCTATAGATCACAATCCGGTCTCCAAACCGGGCACGTCGTGTAATCTCCCGTACCGAGTGGTGTATTGCCACCAGCTCGGCCGTGAAGACAGACGCAGCGCCTGGTAGACCCCCGCTGACTTCAAACAGAGGGGATACGGCGTGGAAGCCGACCCCCTCTTGGGACTTGGAGCCATCCGTATACACTGGCACGGTTCCAGCGTGACACGATGTGTGCTCCAAAAAGGTCGAACACAATACTCCCGGCGTGGTACAAGCTTTGGGAGCAGAGGCGTGGCGAGAAATAGCCAAATGTGGTACCCTCCAGGGTGGCGTCCTGGGCAGAACCAGGGCGCCACCGGCCCGAGAGCTATATCTAGCTCTCGAAGGAGTTTCCTGGCCCTAAACCCAAAGGGCTTAGGGTATGACTGGCGTCTCTCGGCGGCATAGGCACCATCGAGATCAGCTGTGGAAGCAGTGAGAGCTGTTGGTGACTGAGGGAGGAGCTGGGCTCGCGCGTACAGGCGGGTGATGCACTGCACGCGGCGCAGAGCGAGTGGCATCTCCCCAGCATCGACCAACAGGCTCTCAATGGGAAAAGTGCGGAAGGCACCGGTCGCAAGGCGAAGGCCGATGTGGTGGATCGAATCCACCTTCCGCAATAAACGTTCGGCTGCGGATGCATAAAACTCGCATCCGTAGTCGAGCTTCGAGCGAACAAAGGATCGATAAAAAAGTAAGGCAGTAACCCTATCAGCGCCGCAAGCGCTGAACGTCACGGAACGGAGAATGTCCATGGCGCGGGTACAAGAGACCCTAAGGCTGCAAATATGAGCCTCCCAGGTGAGGCGCCGGTCGAATACAAGACCAAGGAAACGGTGCGACTCAACCACATCCAGGCGCACCCCAGTAAGAAATAAATCTGGATCGGGGTGAAGCCGTGGATGGCAGCAGAAGTGCACCACCTTAGTCTTGGCCAAAGAAAACCGAAACCTGTGCGCTTCGGCATAGCGAGGGACGCGGTTCAATGCCTGTTGGAGTCGACTCTCCAGAGTGTGCATCTGGGCCGCGCCAAAAGAGATCGAAAGGTCGTACACGTAGAGCGTAGCGAGAACATCTTCTGGCAGCACCGAGGTGATGCCGTTGATGCTCAGGGCAAAGAGTGTGACACTGAGGACACTTCCCTGCGGGACACCCTCTTCCTGCTCCTTTGGGCCGGAGAGGGCTCCCCACACCCGTACGCGGAATCGACGATCTCGCAAAAATTCAGATATAAACATTGGGAGGCGTCCCCTCGCCCCCATCGTGTGGAGAGTCTCACTGATACCGTATCGCCATGCGACATCATAGGCCTTCTCCAGATCGAAAATGACCGTGGCGTAGTTCTGTCTACGAAGGAAAGCCTCGCAGACGGCATTTTCCAGTCGGAGCAGAGCATCCGACGTGGAGTGGAACTTGCGGAAGACAGATGGCCTCCGCTATCCATGAAAGAGGCTAATCTAACATTTACCAATTTCTCCATCAACTTGCACACGCAAGAGGTTAGAGAGATTGGGCGGAAACCGGTCGGAGTAGAGTGATCTCTCCCCGGTTTGCGAAAGGCGAGCACAGTAGCGATTCGCCAGGAGTCTGGGAGAAGACCTTCCACCCAGATCCTGTTGAACAAATCTAACAGAAAGGCCATGCCTCGCTCACCCAGGTGTCGAAGCATGGCGTACGGGACATCATCCGGACCATGGGCGGTGTCCGCGCACGAAGCGAGAGCGGAACGCAACTCACTCACAGTAAACTTGTCGTTGAAGTGTTCTCCGCCTCTGGAGGTAAAGTCCAGCCGGCGGCCTTCCGCGACATCACGACGTGCATTGAATGCTGGCGTAGCAGCATCACGGCTAGAGAATGCGGAAAAGGCGGTCGCTAAGGATTCCGCCACGGACGCGGGGTCCGAGATTGCGGTCCCATTCTCCTGGAGAACGGGAGGGGGGTCCTGCGAGAACTTGCCCCGAATCCATTTGACTCGCTTCCACACCTCAGCTAAATGGGTCTTCCCGTTAAGTGAAGACACGTATGCCCGCCAAGAAGAGCGGCGGGCGTGCTTCGAAATATACCGGAACCTAGCCCTAGCCCGACGAAATTGAGCGACGGTGAAATCGTTCGGGCGGCGCTTATAGCGCATGTAGGCATAACGCTTCTGTTTGAGGGCCGTCTCACACTCGGCCGACCACCATGGGAGTGGTCGGCGTGCAAAACGGCCAGACGTCCTAGGAATAGTAGTCAGGCCCACGGCGATGAGGTTGCCGGAACAGAACTCAACGGCCTCATCTACCGACCTAAACTCCTCGACTGAGATAGAGAATTCAGTCATTTCCTGAAATGCAGGCCACCGCGCCCGCGCCCGCGCCAAGCACCACCGAGGTGGTCTCTCAGGCGGCAGTTGCTCTGAAAATGATATTTGAATGGGAAAGTGATCACTACCATGGAGGTCATCGACCACGCCCTCAATCAAAATCAGGCTGTGCATCCGAAGAGCACAAAGATAGGTCAAGGCAAGAAAATGAAGCGGTTCTCGGACAGTGATGCGTAAACTCATCCACGTTTAGGACACCCATCTAAAGCTCTTCGATCAGATCGGCAAGAACTTGTCCCCTGGGATTTATGGAGTAATCTCCCCAGAGAGGATGCCTGCCGTTCAGATCTCCAAGCAAGAGATAGGGCCTCGGCAACCGTGCCACGACGCGGCGGAAGTCCCCCGCGTCGAAGTCAGCTGACGGTGGAATGTACGCATAAATGATAGTATACCTCCTATCCAGGTGCAGCTGCACAGCCACTGCCTGAATGGAGGTATCTAAAGAGAAAGGAAGAACGGAGACATCATGCCGGGTGTAAACCGCGCATCCCCCAGCCCGGCCATCCCGCGGTGGTGGGGTCGCAAGACCCTTGTACCCCGGGAGACGGGCAGGGGGCACGCGCCTAGCATGGTCTCCTGCAAAAAGATAGCTAACGGAGAGCGGGACGAGACCAGCCTCCGCAGCTCCTCCCAGTTGCCCGGAGTCCACGGCAATTCCATTGAAGGAATATGCCCTCCAGGCCTAACTCGGAGGAGACGCGGGGGCCCTCCTCGAACTGAAGACCCTCACGGGAATGGCCGTACGCTTCCCGGGGGCAGAACCCCGGGCACTGTTGGCCGGACAAAGCGCTGGAGGCGCTGTCACCTTCGAAGACTTATTGGGGGAGGTTGGGCTTGCCATGCGAGTCTTTTCGTCCCTACGCCTCGAAACCTTAGGCGGGCGCTGCGGCTTGGGAGGCGGGGGGCCCTCTTTTCGAGGAACCACCGTCTCCGAGCCACTCGCTCCACCTCGGGGAGTGGGCGAAGGAGCCGAAGCTCCTTTATTGCTGTCCTCCTTTCGGGGGACAGCTTTAGGAACCCCCGAAGATGGCCTAGCGACCATCTTCTGGGTTGTTGCCTCCTGTGAGTCTAATGACTCGGTGGAGGCGCGTGGCCGTTTCGCCTTGCGGGAAACGGTCACGCTGGGGGAAGATGGGGGAGCTCTGGTTTTAGCTAGGGCTGGGTATGAACCCTTTTTACCGCCAGCTTTACCAGGGGAGCGCCCAGGTTGGGTAGAGCCAGCAGAAGGGCTCCGAATGGGCGCGGAAACAACCGTGCTCGTTGGCCTGGATGGGCCAGGAGCAGAGGGTGCCTTTCTAACTACTGAGGCATATGACGTCCCAGGCAGAGCCGGGCGCGCCAGGACCAAGTCCTTAGCCTCGCGCAATGAGAGTCTATTCTGGGCCTGAACGGCCAGGATTTCTTTCTCCAGGAGATATGCACCACATTGCTTCGAAGAAGCAGGGTGCGGCTCTCCGCAATTGACACACTTGGCCACACACGATTTGGACTTATCGTGTGCGACCTTGGAGCAATTTACCTATACTTCGGGTGACCCCGACTTTGCATGTCTACATGAGCGATTCGTATGGCCGAAGCGGTGACAGTAATAGCACCGCCGCGGCAGTGGCACGAATGCCTTCACGCGGTAGCGGTACCAACCGGCACGCACCGACTCAGGGAGCTTGTCACAGTCAAACGTGACGAAGAGTGTAGGGGTGGGTCTCGAGGCCCCTCCCTGTTTTCTCATCACACGTTCGACCTTGACCGCCCCATGGTCGGCCAGCTCTAGGGTGATGTCCTCAATGGAGTAGTCAACGAGTTCCCTCGCATAAACTACTCCTTTCACAAAGTTCATGGTAGAGTGCGGCGTCACACTCACCGGGGTGTCATTAAGTGTCCGAAGAGCACTTATCTTGGCCGCCTCGGCGGGATTCGCCAGAAGGCTCCCGTCCGAGAAACGGGTCACCTTTGGCTCTCTACCAATTGCACTAGCTAATGCTCTCCTCTGATGGATCATGTTGCCCTTGGACAACATGGTGCCATCAGTTGGGCGAATAACGAGGAAGCCTTTGAAGCCAGCGGGCTCGAAAACGCCAGGTAACCTCTGAATGAAGGGCCCCGATGTCATCGAGGCTCCGCCCTGTGCACTCTTGGTGTTAGTCTTGGTCAGGGGCTCCGCACACGAGGGGGTAGAGGGGCCGGATGTGCCGATCTTGGCTTGGTCGCCTACCAAAGTGGCAGCAGACCCATCCGTCCCCGCAGGCCCCGCGGATGGAGAGGAGCCCAGAGTCTTCTTCGTCTTTTTCTTTTTTGGAGAGGAGGGCGGGGAATGAACCCGCTTCTCACCTCCGCCGGCAGAAGCCCCTAGGCCAGATGGACCGGCCTCAGCCAGGTCCCTCTCCGAAATGGAGAAGGTCCTGGTAGTCGTAGGGGCACCTGTCGGAGGAGATCCCTCCCCTCCTTGTACTGCCTCGGAGCCCTCAGCCGTTTGAGGAGGACCCTGCATAGGGGCGGATTCGGGTTCGGTGCTTGCCGCCGAGCTCGAATTTCCCCCCATGGAAGGCCCTACCGTCTGAGGTTGGGTCTCCTCAAGGACCATGTCTATCACAGGAGGGGCCTCCAGTTGGCCAACCCCTCCCAGGACATTGCAGGTCCCCTTGGCAGTGTCGCCAGTCTTGTGTGGGGAGGCACAGGCCTTGACCCCAGCAAGGTTTAAAATTCTTGCCAGCAGGTCTTTTGAGGGAAGCGACCGAAGGGGCCTGGCTTCCCTCTCCCCCCTAAGGGGGTTTGCCCTACCGAGCCGCTTGCACGAGGGGCGGTCGGCAATGGGCTGCCACCTGACTTTCTTGGCAGTCCCCTTAGAAAGCAAAGGAGGGACTGCCGCTGGAGTTAGGGAGGTGCCCGAAAGCACCTCCAGAGAAGGGGGTGAGGGGGAGTCCCCTACACCCGTAGACGTAGGAGAGGAGTAAGCCTCCTCTCCGGTTAAAGAAGCATGGAGGGTCCCCTGCGCAAGCACAAGGGGGGGGGACCTCCATTTTCTCGGTGGAGCTGCCCGAGGGCGGCTCCGTTGATTTTCTTGGGAAGTTGATGGGGGGTTTTTTGTTTTTTTTTGTCATACATGGGCATGGTGACCCTGTTTTTAATACGGGACGCAATAGCTCATCACCTCTCGCAGTTGCCCGCACTGCGAGAGGTGCTTACAAGCCCGGCAGAGCCAGGCGCCGCCATTCGGGACCACCCCTCCCGCCTGGTGGCCTGGCAGTCCATCAGCATGGCGGCTCCACCTTGGACACGGCGTAAAATTGATAGAATGTGAAGAGGAGAGGAAGGTATGGGTGGGGATGAAGCAGGTTGTTAAAAAAGCCCCATCCCGAACCGGAACTCAGGGGTTAGGGAACAATGTCCCCTCTCCCCCCAGCCCCGATCCGGGGTGGTTGGCTTGAGAAGAAGGTCAGCATCTACCCTGTGAAATTAGAGGCTGACCAGAGAAAGTTGTGGGAGAGGTTGTATGAAAAGAGACGAGGTAGGGGAGAAATCGGGCTATCTGAAGGAAGGAAGAGAGGCTAAGCTGGGGCCGGACGGAGCGCTTTTACCCCCGTAAGGGGCGCGGCGATTTTCTTTCCTGGCCGCCTTGCTGATGGGACTCAGCGCCCTGTTTGGCCCCAGCTTAGCCTCTTTCTTTCAGCCCACTGAGCCTAAATAAGGACCGCGCGTAAAACTATTAAATAAATAATAATAAAAAATCTAATGTCCCTTTAAAAAAACCTTTCTTGTCTCATTGTTCAATCGCGTCAAATTTCTTTCTCTTGTAATATATATATATCGTTATTTAAATTTATCTTAAACTTATAATTTGTTCTTAGTCTCTATCACCACATGCCATGCCTCAATGAACTTTTACTTTACTTGATTCGATACCCCCTTACCATAGCCTTGCCACCTTGGCTAGCTTGACACTACTTTTTTTTAGTTGGTAGAAAAATAAAATAAGAGTGGTAGGGGTGGGGTATTATTCTCGGCACTTGAAGGAAGTGTATCGGAGACTGGGTTCAATAGCTCCTGAATTAACTTACTCGCCCATCGCAAGTTGGTTTTATTCTCCCCAATTTGGGGAGTCCGGTGTTTCGCCCGCTGAAAGAAAAATGTTTTTTCCTCGCTTCTTTTGTGTTGGTAAGAAGAGATGGAACCCTGGAGTTAGTCTTCCCAATGGAGCGTTCCGCACCTACCCTGTGAAGTCTATTGTAAGAGTGGGGTGCTTCCCTCGTCCTAGCATATACTCTAGATCTGTTTGCGATACCTCTGTCGTGTACGGCAGACCCCCGGGTCAGAGGTTCACAGATGCCATTATGCTGCTGAATCAACGGCGGCATTCGAGAAGTTGCAGTCTTTACCCTTCCCCTTGAACCTCCGAATAAGTAATCTCTCCAACCTGGTTGCTCTAGAGGTCCATGCCCTTCCGTAGTCTTCGAACCCTAGTTGGAGTACTCTACCTCCCAGTTTACATCAGCAAATAGAACTTGGACAGCTCCTACGTGAACCTATACTCCCTTAAGTGCCCGTTCCTCGAGCATGCGACCTCACCTAAACAAGATTCTCCCGAGGCGCAAGTGTTGCGGCCGTTTACTCAGGAGTTTTGAATTCTAGTTGCAGAAATGTGCAACTGGTTGGTCCGGAATGCATCCCATTATCGGAGGAAAAGGCCGTTCATCCTTTAAATTACACAATATGTCTGTTTGTTCTTGCCATAGAGATTTGAGAGCGCACGGTCCCTAGAAAGGCACTTAGCCGGGTTCGCATCGGCCACACGAGACTTAGCCACGACAATCTTGTTCTGGCTGGTGCTCGAATCACCCCTTGCTGCCCTTTTTTGTGGTGGGGACCAATCTGTCGCCCATCTTCTATTGGAATGTCCTCATTTCTCCCATCCCGCCTTCGTTTTCTTCTGACAGGCATCTTTTAAGCCCTAGCTTCTTTTTTTTTACTTTTAATCTCGATGGTATTCTCTTATAATTAATTTGTCCCCATTTGTTTGTGCTGCCATTTAGAATCCACTTGATTGGGCAGCTGCCAAATTTGTTTCTTCCTTAAATCGTTAACTTTTGGCAAAGATCAACCTCATTTTGATCTTATAGAAGTTGTACTACGCTCTTTATGGCACTGATTATATGTGATGATGAATGAAGATTTATACTCAAATATTTCGCAGCAAGATGCTGCCTGTGAATCACACAATGAATACAGAAAACGTTTGGAACTTTCTTTTTTTTTTTAAATATGCAACCAAACCACGGCTGCTGATGTTTGCTGAGAGCTATTCCAGATGCTATACATAAAAGATTGTCCACAAAGATGAAGTTTACTATAGATTAAATGTTAATGTATGATTAAATATTATAATTAAATTGAATACATTTCATTCCACCTTTGCCTTTATCAATCTTCGAATGCAACATAGTTAGAAAACCTGATTGAATTCAGCACCGAAAACGGGTAGAATCCGTTGTATGCAAGAAAAATAATGTTGAACAGGGAGCAAATGGATAGAATTAATCCACCTAAATTATGTTAGGACTGAGAGTTCTCCTACCTGATTAAAGGCGATTAAATCGCATTTATAGGATTAGTATGCAGAAAAGAGAATTTCCGGCAAGGCGTTTCATCATATGGGTAGGGTTATCGGACCTTAATTTTAGGCTATCGGAGGCATTCAAATGTCTATTTTTTTAGAATGAAATTATATATTTCATTCTAAAAAAATAGACATTTGAATACCTCCGATAGACTAAAATTAAGGTCCGATAACCCTACCCACTCTCGGGTCAACTTTGTGGTAGGATGGTGTCTACTATATGTTGTACTGACGTGAAATTCGAACCACGATTCATTACAGATCCACTGAAATATACATAAGTGCGAATGGGTAGCGAAATCCGTACATTATTCCTGTGGCCCCAAATCCTCTTCGGATGCCTTTTGCAATAATTATCTTAAAGGTCAGTAAAGTAATTCTTGATTAGAGGCATTTTGCTATTTATTGGTTACAAAGAAATCTTTATTTTTGAAGCTATATCGGGTCATTACATTTAATATTAATGTTTCAAATTCCCATTTTGAGAAAATTTACTGGGAAGCATAAACGAATTAGCTGTCATGTTGACAGCATTTAGTTATCACTGGCTTTTGATATCTTTATACAAATTTTATATTTATTTTACACCAAGGCATTTTCTTCAACCCCTCTCACATCGCTACTTTTTCGATATATATAAAACAAAGTTAATTTTCTTTCGCAATAATTCTTCCTGAATATGACTCATCATGAAAAAAATAAACATAATTTAACCCTAATTTCGCTTAGGACATTTCCAAGACACACATTTCACCCTAAAAAAATGACATTTAATAAAGAATGTTCAAGAGAAATATCTTTCAAATGCTCAACTACAGGGCATAGAAATGCAACAAATGGCCAGCTAGAAATAATTTTTAAGTGAAAATCATTAAAATGGAAATCTTCTAAGTTTCAAAAAGCTTGAAAATTTCTATTTTGAAATTGACTTTGTATCTGGTCAGTTTTCGAACAAAGAATTTATAAAGTTTAAGGCCGACAAGCCGCAATTACATAAAAAAATATTCTAGACAATGAAAAAAAGAAAAGGAGCAGGTTGGTCTTCATAGAAATAATAAAAGTAAGGAAAGTAGGTTTCCTTAGGAACCTTTAGTTTGTCGTTTTTTTAGCAAAAAGAACCGCAACAGATTCGTAAACCAAAAAAAATGACACTTTATTCTACAACCAACCGAGTTTGTTTGTTTTCTGTAACGAGTTGGATGAGGCTTCCCGATTTGGGCAGTTCTTCGCCTTTGGCCCACTTGAAGAACAAACTGCAAAATCGAGAGTATCAGTCACTACAAGAACCAATGGTCAACTGAGTACAATAGAGTATTTAAGTATGAGATCAGCCCATAACTAATGCTGCCTTCCCCTAGTTTATCATTTTATAGATATAAACCACCAAAACCAGTCATTTATATATTTAAAGTGATATAATTTGCACCAGTTTCTACCACGTCTCGATCTTTCTAATAACTTTTAAATACAATGTTTGTAAAAAGTGGTTTGACATAGATTTTAAAAAGTTCTTTTAGGTTGTTTGACCTCTGCTAATGTTCACATCTTCAGTCTCTTCAGATGACTAGGTAAACCCGTTAAAACATAGTAATCTGATGGGGACGACCCATTAGTTCCCAATCAAAATTAAGCTCGTGTATGTTAATTCTTACAAGGATGTTGCGCGTTGGCTCGAAGAAAGAGTTCCCTGGCTTTTGTATTTCAAGTAATGCATGTAAATGGTCAAACTGAGCACAATAAACCTCTTTGTTGATAGTCTGATTTGGGTTAAGAAGTTCAAAATGGATTATGCCATTTAATCCCACTTAAGCTTATTCCGTGGATCAGGGCCTCCGTTTCGGTGGGGTATTAGTTTTTCCTTAGGACTCTTCCATTGTCTAGGTTTAATATTATTGCATATAAACCCCCACCTTTAGTCTCCTGTAACAATCCTACTATTTTTTTTTATATTTTTTTTTAAGTAGGAAAGTAAATGAACAATTGTTGATTCTTTGTTGTAAATGCATCTGACAGATCATGAGGTATCTATCCATTTTCCCAATCGTGAAACCTTGCCTATATTCTTTAAATGACGACGCACAGTGGATTAAGTGTAATGTAGTTTGGGGTCAATTGTCCAACAGTTACATTCGGATTTTCTTACACTCATCTTTAAAGGTCTTGATCAAGTTACACTGGTCGCCCTGAATGGGCTTAATCTTTGAGACTAGTGTTTCTCAAGTAAAAAAAAATGCCGCATTACTTATGGGATGATCTAATATTTTTTCCCTTAAAGCATTAGCAAGCGCCTTCCGACACTCAAGTTCAGGCTAGTAAAAAAACCTTTACCGTCAAATTTTGACACTTAATTTAAGACTTAATTTACCTTTTTATAGACCAGAGAAAATTTACTAATTTGTAAAGATTTAACCTTACAGAAAAATATTATTATAAAGGAAATTTGGGGGGCGTGTCTATTTATGGTATAATAATTTACGAAAGAACGGGTATAAAATGATAGGATCTTATATTTTTTTATTGCGTGCGAAACACAAGAATATGTTAATATTCTAAGCACGGTAGAGAAAATTTAAAATGACTTATAAAAATAAATATAAAGTCTCTTTTCTAGAGTTGTGTTTTAGGTTCGATTAAATCTTTATAAAATATTGAGTTTTATCTGTGGTTTCATATTTATCGGGCACCCCATGTCAAAGGTTCTCATTCCTGCATGTTATGGGTAGCGCTGGGTTCTTAAGGATTCAACTCCCAGTGGGTTTGAGTTAAGGGTAGCAAACCAAATATAATAGGAGATATGTAAGTAGCTAACTACTCCCAGCTTGAAACCTACTTTTTCGATATGTGTACCGAGAGTACTGATCGACTCAAAAACCCTGCGAAAAGTGACCTAAAACTTACTCTGCCACAAACTCTAAACTCGTCCATTTTGAGTGATCCGCATTGGCCATCCACTTCCGGTTCATGGGTGTGTCCAGAGTAATTGGAAGAATGGCCAGGGCCGTTGCTCCTTTGGGCAGACCAGAGCCATCTTCTCCAAGCGACTTGGTTAGTTGGTGCACAGCTGCCTTGGCAAGTCCGTAGCCAATCATTCCTAATAAAAAAAATATACCTCTTTTAGGTCAATTTTTCGCATTTAAAAATAAAAAAAACTAGGCATCTTCGTACTTTGGAAGACTGGTACGTGCAAACAATATTAAAGTGTTTTTTTTTATTAATTTAGGAGCCCATCTGGCGACTGCCTACTAGGGAAAACTCGCCTTAATCACGCTACAGCCTAATAATAGGCTAGATGAGAAAACTAGTGAAACCATGCAAAAAAAATAAGAAACACAGAAACAAATACTAAGGAACAAGCAAAAAAAGGAAACACGCTTCGGCGTCGGAGGTAGGCCCGCCTCCCTTTAGCTCAGGAACATGCGACCTACAATAAGAAGTCAAGTATAGCGAAGGAAGCGTGTCCACAAGTCTGTACACGAACCCGTCCCGAATACAAGCGACAACCGATAGCGACCCCACTCATCCTGGTACCGGGACATGTAACGTGCGCGAAGATCACCCAGACTGGGACATTCAACAAGAATGTGCCCAACAGACTGGGGGACTACGCAGTCTTCACAATAAGGAGCAGACGAGCATTCCATCAAATGGCGGTGCATCCCACGAGTGTGCCCGAATTGAAGACGACAGAAAGAAACCTGCAGACCTCGGCGCATTGGGAGCTGGGTCCAAGGGAACAGTCGCGGCGCTAAGCCACGCAACTTTAAGTTTCCCTCGGCCGTCTCCTATTTTCTTTACCAAGCAGCCCGAGTTCCTGCCATGTATTCGCTGTGAGGAAGAGCGAAACTGTGGTCTGGTCGCCCATTCCTCGCACTCTTTGTTGCCCTCATTCACCGCAATTCCCACATATCCAGGAACCCAGCAGAAGATAATCTCAATATCCGCCCGACTCGCCGAAACTGTGGCTTGACGGATATGGCGAACCAGAGGATGTAGAGATTTCAATGCCGCGAGAGAACTCAGAGCACTGTCTAAGTCTCTATATAAATCACAATCCAGTCTCAAAACCAAGCACGTCGCGTTATATCCCATAACGAGCGGTGTATTGCAAACAACTTAACCGTGATTACGAATGCAGCGCATTTCAATCAGAGGGGATACAACGTGAAAAACGACCCCAACCTGCAACTTGGAACCATGCGTATATACTGGCACGATGCCAGCGTGACACGAAATGTGCTAAAAATAGGCCGAACGCAATATTGCCGGCACTGTAGAAGCGTGCCGACAAATTATCAGGATGGCATCCTAGGCAGAAACGGGCGCCACCGGTCCGAGAGCTCCACCAAGATCTCGAAGGAGTATCCTAGTCATAAACCAAAAGGGTTTAGGTTATGACTAGCGTCTCTCGGCGGCATAGGCACCGTCGAGATGGGCTGCGGATGCAGTGAGAGCTGAAGGAAGCAGGCACCGGGCTCTCGCGTAGAGGCGAATAGTGCAATCTGCACGCGGCGCCGAGCAAGTTGAGTCTCCTTAGCACCAATGGGGGATGTGCCGAAGGCACCGGTCACCAGCGCAGAGGGTGCGGTGGATCGAGTCCACTTTCCGCAATACACGCTCGGCTGCGGATACATAAAACTCGAATCCGTAGTGAAGTTTCAAACGAACAAGGATCGATAGAAAAGTAAGGCACTAGCCATATCAGCACCCCAGATGCTGAACTTCACAGAGCGAAGAATATCCATGGCGCGAGTACAGGCGACCCTAAGGCTACTAATGCGAGTCTCCCAGGTGAAAGGGTGGTCAAATCAAGACCAAGGTGCTGGTTTACCATTTCCAGGCGAACACCATTTAGAAACAAGTCTGGGTCAGGGCGGCAGAAATGCACCACCTTAGTCTTGGACAAAGAAACTGTGCCTGTGCGCCTGGGCATAGCGAGAGACTCGGTTCAATGACTGTTGGAGTCTACGTTCCAGAGTTAGCATGTGGGCGGTTCCAAGAGATCGAAAGGTGGGCCACGTAGAGCAGAGCGAGAGCATCTTCCGGCAGCACCGAGGTGATGCCGTTTATGCTCAAGGCAAAGAGTGCGAAACTGAGGATACTCCCATGCGGGAGAGCATCTACCTGCTCCATTGAGTAGGAGAGCGCTCCCCAAACCCGTACGCGCAATCGACGACCTTTAAAAATTTCAGATAAGGGGGCGTCCCTTTGCACCCATCTTGTCGAGTCTCCATGATACCGTATCGCAATGCGACCCCCAAGGCGACTGCCTCTGGGGTAAAAGTCGCGCTAAGCCTAATCCTATGCTAGACTGAAAAAAAAACAATATAAAAAGGAACAAAGGCAAAAGAAACTAAAAACAAAAAAAAAAGCAAAAACAAGGAAGCGCGCTCCAGCGTCGGGGTGTAGGCTCGCCTCTCCCCGGCACAGGAACATGCGACCTAAAACCAAGTCAAACATGGCCAGATTCCTCCAAAATTCGTGTTGTTCGCCGTTATTTTTAATTTTTGGAGCCCATCTGAGACTGCCTACTTGGGCCTACGTCGCCGTACTCACGAGCGCCTAATACTAGGCTACATTAAAATAATATGCAAAAAAAACAAAAACAACAACGATAAAAAAAAGGAAAAGGGCAAGAAGCAGGCTTAGGCGTTGGGGGTACCCCCTCCCCCGCGCTGGAACGCGCAACAAACAAAACAACGACAACAAAAACAAACAGTTAAATGAAGTGGAGGAAGCCAACATCCTCCAAAAATTAAAACCACAAGTGAGTGTGCACGAACTCGTCCTGAGTACAAGGGACAAGTGGTAGCGACCCCGCTCATCCCGGTACCGGGACAGGTAACGTGCGCGAAGATTACCGAGACTGGGACATTCAACGAGAATGTGCCGAATTGTCTGGGCGACAACGCAGTCTTCGGAATCAGGCGCAGGCAAGCGGTCCATCAAATGGTGGTGCGTCCCGCGAGTGTGTCCAATTCGGAGACGACAGAAAGTAACCTGAAGCCGTCGCGGCATGGGGGGTGTAGGTCCATGGGAACAGTCGTGGCGCAATGGCACGCAACTTTAGGTTCCCCTCGACCGTCTCCCATCTTTGCCAGCCTGTCCGTATTGCTGCCATGTAATCAGTGTGAATAAGAGCGAAACTCTGGTAGCCCAGTCCTCGCGGACTCTTTGGCACCATCATTCTCCGGACTTCCTACATGTCCAGGAACTAAGCAAAAGATAATGAAGACATCCGTCAGGCTAACCCAAACCGTGGAGTCACGGATATCGCAAACCAGGGAATGCGGAGATTCCAAAGCTCGGAGTGCACTCAGTGAGCTTTGTGAGTCGTTATAAATCACAATCCGGTCAATGAACTGGGCACGTCGCGTAGTCTTCCGTAACGAGCGGTGTATTGCAACCAGCTTGGCTGTGAAGATGGACGCAGCGCCTGGCAGAGACCCGTTGACTTCAAACAGAGGCGATACGGCGTTGAAACCGACCCCCTCTTAGAACTTGGAGAAATCCGTATACACTGACACGGTTCCAGTGTGACAAGAATTGTGCTCCCAAAAGGCAGAACGCAATACTCCCGGCGCTGTACAAGCTTGGGTAGCAGAGGCGTGGCGACAAATGTTCATAGGGGGTACCCTCCAGGGTAGCGTCCTCGGCATAACCAGCGGCGCCACTGGACCGATAGCTATACCTAGTTCTCGAAATAGTTTACTAGCCCTAAAGCCGAAGGGCAGAGGGTATAACTGGTGTCTCCGGTGGCATAGGCACCGTCGAGATTAGGTGTGAATGCAGTGAGCTGTTGGTCAGTGAGAGAGGCGCCGTGATCACGCGTACAGGCGAGAAATGCACTGTGGACGAGGCAGGTCGAGTGGCATCTCCCCAGCATGGACAAGTATGCTCTCAATGGGGAAAGTGCGGAAGGCACCGGTCGCAGGGCGAAGGCCGGTGTGGTGGATCGAGTCAACCTTCCGCAGCACTTCGGCGTAACAAGAGACGCGGTTCAATGCCTGTTGGAGTCGACGCTCTAGAGTTGGCATCTGGGCCGCGCCAAAAGAGATCGAAAGGGCGTCCACGTAGAGCGTAGCGAGAACATCTTCCGGCAACACCAAGGTGATGCCGTTGATGCTCAAGGCAAAGAGCGTGATATACCGAGGACACTTCCCTGCGGAACACCCTCTTCCTTCTCCTTTGGCCCGGAAAGGGCTCCCCCACCCGTACGCGGAATCGAAGATCTCGCAAAAATTCAGATATAAACATTGGGAGGTGTCCCCTGGCCCCTATCGTGTGAAGAGTCTCCATGATACCGTATCGCCATGCGGTATCATATGAAATCTCCAATCGGAAAACACCGTGGCGTAGTGTTGTCTACGAAGGAAGGCCCCGCAGACGGCATTTTCCAGTCGGTGCAGAGCATCCGCGGTGGAGTGGAACTTGCGGAAGCCGCACTATGCAGAAGACAGATGGCCTCCTCTGTCCATAAAAAAGGCTAATCTAACAGAAATTTCTCTATCAACTTGCACACGCAGGTGGTTAGAAAGATTGGGGAAAAACCGGCCAGGCTAGTGATCTCTCCACGGTTTGCGAAAAGCGAGCACAGTAGCAATTCGCCAGGAATCTAGGAGGATACCCTCTACCCAGATCCTGTTTAACAAATCTAACAAATAGGCTATGCCTCGCTCACCCAGGTGTAGAATCATGGCGTACGGGACATAGTGCGGTTCGGGGGCGGTTTATACGCACGAAGCGAAAGCGGATCGCAACTCACGAGTAAACCTGTCTTTGAAGAGTTTTCTGCATTTGGAGGTAAAATCCAGTCGGCGGCCTTCCGTAACTTCACAGCTCGCAGTTAATGCTGGCGGAGCAGCATCCCGGCTAGAGAATGCGGTCGCGGAGGATTCCGCCACGGACGCAAGGTCCTACATTGCGGTCACATTCACCTGGAGAAGGGAAAGGAGGTCCTGCGAGAACTTAACCTGAATCCTTCTGACTCGCTTCTACACATCTGCCAGAGGGGTATTTCCTTTTAGTGAAGACACGTATGCACGCCAAGAAGAGCGGCGGGCGTACTTCCAAATATACCGGAACCTAGCACTAGCCCGACGAAATTCAACGACAGTAAAATCGTTCGGGCCGCGCTTATAGCGTATGTAGGCCTAACTTCTGTTTGAGGGCCTCTCACACTCTGCTGACGGGCACGGGAATGGCCGGCGTGCAAAACGGCCAGACGTTCTAGGAATAGTAGTCAGGCCCACGGTGATGAGGTTGCCGGAGAAGAACTCAACGGCCTCATCTACCGACCGAAACTCCTCGACTGAGATAGTGAATTCATTCATTTCCTGAAGTGCAGCCACCTCGCCCGCGCAAAGCACCATCGAGGTGGGCTCTCAGGCGGCAGTTGCCCTGAAAATAATAATTGAATGGAAAAGTGATCACTACCATGGAGGTCAGCAACCACCCCCCAATCAAAATCAGGCTCTGCATCCGGAGATAACATATAGATCAAGGCAGGAAAATGAAGCGATTCTGAGGCAGTGATGGGTAAACTCCTCCACATTTAGGACGCCTATCTCAAGCTCTTCGATCAGATCGGCAAGGACTTGTCCCCTGGGATTTATTGAGTAATGAGAGGATGCCTACCGTTCAGATCTCCAACCAAGAGAAAAGACCTCGGCAACCGTGCCACGACGCGGCGGAAGGCCCTCGCGTCGAAGTCAGCTGACGGTGGAATGTAAGCAAAAATAACAGTATACTTCCTATCCAGGTGAAACTGCACAGCCACTGCCTGAAAGGAGGTATCTAAAGTGAAAAGAACGGAGACATTATGCCGGGTGTAAATCGCGCATCCCCCACCTCTTGTTGGTGGGGTTACATAAGCCTTATGCCCCAGGAGGGTGGGCAGGGGGCATGCATCTAACTGGGAACGGGGGCGGGAACTAGCTTTCGCAGCGTGTCCCAGTTGGCTCGGAGTCCACTGCAATTCCATTGAAGGAATATGCCCTCCAGGCCTAGCTCGGAGGAGACGCGGGGGCCCCTCTTCAAACAGAAGACCCTCGCGAGAATGGCCATACGCTTCCCGGATGCAGAACACGGGGCGCTGTTGGCCAGAGAATGCGCTGTCGCCTTCGAGGACTAATTGGGCGAGGTTGGGCTCGCCATGCGAATCTTTTTGTCCCTCCGCCTTGAAACATTAGCACCTCTGCGGGAGTGGCACGAATGCCTTTACGCGGTAGCGGTACCAACCGACACGCATCGACTCAGGGAGCTTGTCACAGTCGAACGTGACAAAGAGTGGAGTGGGTCTCGATGCCCCTCCCTGTTTTGTCATCACACGCATTTGCCAGAAGGCTCCCGTCCGAGAAACGGGTCACCTTCGGCTCTCTACCAAACATACCAGCTAAAGCTCTCCTCTGATAGATCATGTTGCCCATAGCCAACACGGTGCCATCAGTGGAGCGAATAACGAGAAAGCATTTGAAGCCAGCGGGCTCGAAAACGCCGGGTAATGTCTGAATGAGCGGCCTCGATGTAATCGAGGATCTGCTTACGCTCTAGCACTTTTGGTCATACTCAGGGGCTCCGCACCAGGGCGGGTAGAGGGGCCGAATGAGCCGATCTTGGCTTGGTCGCTAACGAGAATGGCAGTAGACCCATCCGCCCCAGAAGCCCCCACGGATGGAGAGGAGCCCCGATTCTTTTGTCTTTTTTTGTTGTTTTTTTTAGGAGAGGATGGCGGGGAATGGACCCTCTTCTCCTCTCTGCTGGCAGTAGCCCCCGGGCCAGATCCTTCTCCGAAATAGATAAGGTCCTGGCAGTCGTAGGGGCACCGGCTGGAGAAGGAGATCCCTCCCTTCATTGTACTGCCTTAGAAACCCTAGCCGTTTGATGATGACCTTGTTTTGGAGCGGACTCGAGATCAGTGCTTGGCGCCGAGCCCGGATTTGCTCCCATGGAAGGCCCTACCGTCTGAGGCTGGGTTGCCTCAAGGGACATTGTCTATCTCGGTTGGGGCCTCCATTTGGCCATCCCCCCCGCCCAGGATACCACAGGTCCTATTGGCAGCAGTGTCATTAGTGTTGTCTTGGGAGGCACAGGCCTTGAACCTTGACCCTGCTAGGTTTAGTATTCTAGCCAGCAGGTCTTTTGAGGGAAGCGACCGAAGGGGCCTGGCTTCCCTCTCCCCCCTAAGGGGGTTTGCCCTACCGAGCCGCTTCAATGGGGAGCGGTCGGCTATGGGCTGCCTGCTGGCTTTCTTGGCAGTCCCCTTGGAAAGTAAAGCGGGAACTTCCGCTGGAAAGAGGGAGGCACCCGAGAGCACCTCCAAACAAGGGGGTGAGGGGGATCTCCTACACCCGTGGGCAAAGGAGAGGGGTAAGCCTCCTCTCCGATTAGAGGAATTTGGAGGGTCCCCTGCGAGAGCACAGGGAGGGGGGACCTCCATTTTTTTTCTGTGGAGCTGCCCCTAAGGCGGCTCCGTTGATTGTGAGGGGAAAAGGGGTTTCTTTTCTAAATTTGCATCATTGGGTATGGTGACCCTAATTTTGTGACGAGATGCACACTTTTATCACTCTTCGCAGTAGCCCGCAATGCAAGGGGTGTGTACAGACCTGGCAGAGCCAGATGCCGCCATTCAAGACCACCCCTCCCACCTGGTGGCCTGGCAGTCCCTCAGCATGACGGCTCCACCTTGGACGCGGCGTAAAATTGATAGAGTGTAAAGAGAACGAAAAGGGATGTGAGGAAGGTATAGGTGCGGATGAAGCAGGCTGTTAAAAACCCACCATCCCAAACCGGAGTTCAGGGGAACATTGTCCCCTCCCCCCCTTCAGCCCCGGGTTGAGTAGAACCCGCAGAAGGGCTCCGAATGGGCGCGGAAACAACTGTGCTCGTTGGCCCGGAGGGGCCAAGAGCAGAGGGCGTATTTCTTAGCATAGAAACATAAGACGTCCCGGGCAGAGACGGGGGCGCGCCAGGACCAAGTCCTTAGCCTTGGAAATGAGACGATCCTGGGCCTGAATGGTCACGATTTTCTTCTCAAGGAGATAGGCACCACATTGCTTCGAGGAAGCGGGGTGCGGCTCTCCGCAATTGATACACGCGATTTGGATTTATCGTGTGCGGCCTTGGAGCAACCTACATAGACTTCGGGTAACCCCGACTTTGGCCGAAGCAGTTGTAGCACCTCTGCGGCAGTGACACGAATGACTTCACGCGGTAGCGATACCAGCCGGCACGCACCGACTCGGAGCTTATTACAGTCAAACGTGACGAAGAGTGTAGTGTGGGTCTCGAGGCCTTTCCCTGTTTTCTAATCACACGTTCGACTTTGACCGCCCCATGGTCGGTCATCACTAAGATGATGTCATCTATGGAGTAGTCCACGAGTTCCCTCGAATAAACTATTCCTTTGACGAATTTCATGGTAGAGTGCGGCGTCACACTCACCGGCGTGCCATATACTGTCCGAAGGGTACTAATCATGGCCGCCTCGGAAGGATTCGACGCATTCGCCAGAAGGCTACAGTCCGAGAAACGGGTCATCTTCGGCTCTCTACCAATCACGCTAGCTAAGGCTCTCCTCTGATGGATCAGAGGAAGCGTTTGAAACCAGCGGGCTCGAAAACTTCAGGTAGCGTCTGAATGAGGGGCCCCGATGTATTCGAGGCTCCGCTCTACGCAGTTCTGAGTCTTCGTCTGGGACTTCCCACCCGGTGAAGCAACGGGGCCGGACGTGTCGATCTTTGCCTGGTCGCTTACCGAAACGGCAGTAGACCCATCCGTCCCTGCGGCCCTCACGGATGGAGAGGAGCCCACAGTCTTTTTTTCTCTCTTTTCTATCGTTTTTTTTCATTTAGGAAAGGAGGGCGGTGAATAAACCCGGCTTATTCCCTCCACCGGCAGGAGCCCCCAGGCCAGATGCAACAGCCTCAGCAAGATTCTTCTCCGAGATGGCGGTGTTGGCTGCCACAGGAGCACCAGCCAGCGGAGGAGATCCCTCCTCTATTTGTAAATTCTTGGAGACCCATGCCGTCTGAAGAGGACCTTGCACATAGGCGTACTCGGGTTGGGTGCTTGACACCGAGCCCAGGTCCTTCCCCATGGAAGGTCCTAACATCTGGGGCTTGGTTGCCTCAGGAACAAAATCCATTTCAGTGAGGGCCTGCATGTGGTCATCTCGCCATGTACGGTGAACCCCTCTAAACTCAATATTTGTGCCCGCAGGTTTTTAGAGGGAAGGGGCCGACGCCCTTGTCTTCCCTCCTCCCTCTAAGGGATTTGACCCTATTGTGTCGCTCCCGGTGGTCAATTATGCGCCGCCTGCCTTTCTTTGCAGACCCCTTACGAAGTAAAAGGGGGACTGCCGCTGGAGAAAGGGAGTCGGCCAAGGGCAGCTTCAGAGAAGGGGGTGAGGGGGAGTGCCCTACACCCGTATTCAGAGGGGAGGAGCGGAGGTACAAGAGATTTGGAGGGTACTCGGCGAAAGCACCGGCACCGGGGGGTTGGCACCTCCATTTTTTTTCGTGGAGCTGCCTGAAGGAAGCTCCGTCGATGGTGAAGGGGAAAGCGAGATAGTTTTATTTTTACAATCTCATCGTCGTGCATGGGCACCCCATTGGTTATATGGGAAGCATACGCTAATCAACCACCGCAGTAGCCCGCTCTGTGAGGGGTGAATACGGGGCTGGCAGAACCAGCTGCCGCGATTTAGGAGCAAACCTTTCCGCCCAGTGACCAGGCAACCTTCGGCATGGCGGCTCTACCTTGGACTGGGCATAGAATCGATATATATTGAAAGTAGAGAGAGAGGGGTACGTGAGGAAGGTGTGGGTGGGGATGAAGCAGGTTGTTAAAAGCCCACCATAGCAAACCGGAGCTCAGCGGTGAGGGGGCATTGTCCCTTCCACCCTCAGCCCCGATCCGGGATAGTTGAGCGAGAGGAAGCTGGTCGGCTTCTACTCTGTGAAATTAGAGACCGAACAGAGAAAGTTGTGGGATAGGTTGTAGGGAGAGTGAGTAAGTAGGGTAAAAACGCAGGCTGTCAAAAAAAGGCTAAACTGGGGCCCGACGGGGCGCTGAGTCCCGTCAGCATGTCAACAAATCGCCGGGCCCCTTACGGGGGTGTAGTCCGCCAGTCTGTGTATGTACACGAGCCAGTCCCGAGTTAGCCAGAGGGAGTGTCTACCGTTCAAATTTATGAGCAAGAGAAAGGACCTCGTCAATAGGGCCACAATGGGGCGAAGTCCCCCGCTTTGAAGTCAGATGACGGTGGAATGTATGCAGAAATAACAGTGTACCTCCTATCCAGGTGCAGCTGCAGCGCTACTGCTTGCAAGGAGGCATTTAAATTTAAGAGTAGAACGCATTGCGGGCTCAACAAAATGCTGTGGCCTTCGAGGAGTCATCGGGCGAGGTTGTTCTCGCGATTAGAGTCTTTTCCTCCCTCCACCTCGAAATATTCGCCTCTGCTTCTTACGCCCCCGGATTGGGAGGTGTAGGATCCACCGTCTCCTAGCCAGCGAGCCAGCCCAACCTTGGGTGGGGACGTCGGAGCCGAAGCTCCTTTGTTTTGTTTTTTTGTTTTTTTAAGGGGCTATCTGGCGACTGCCCACTTGGGCATAAGTCGCCGCAAACAAACAGCCCAGTTCTAGGCTACTTTAAAATAAAATTTTAACAGAAACAACAATAAAGAGGGACAACAATCTGGGATCAAGCGTCGGGAAGAGGTCCCCCTCCCCCCGGCACAGGAGCCTGCGACCTACGAAAAAAACAAAAACAACAAGTTAAATACAAGGAAGAAGGCCGGCCTCCCCCCAAAAGTCTATCAGTCCACCAGTCATGGTGCACGCAGTCGACCCGAGTACAAGGGACAGGCGGTAGCGACCCCGCCCATCCCGGTACCGGGACAGGTAACGTGCGCGAAGATCACCCAAGACTGGGACATTCGACAAAAATGGGCCGAACAGTCTGGGGGACGACGCAGTCGTCGCAATTGGGACGCAGGCGAGCGCTCCATCAAATAGCGGTGCGCCATACGAGTGTGCCCGATTCAGAGACGACAGAAAGCGACCTGAAGCCGTCGCGGCATTGGGAAATAGGTCCATGGGAACAGTCGTGGCGCAATGGCACGCAACTTTAAGTTTCCCTCGACCGTCTCCCATCTTCTTTGCCAAGCAGTCCGAAGAGCTGCCCGTATTCCTGCCATGTAGTCGGTGTGAGGGAGAGCGAAACGCTGGTCCGGACGCAGAGTTCTCGCGGACTCTTGGGCGCCCTCATTGCCCGCAGTTCGTACATGTCCAGGAACCCATCAGAGGATAATCTCGACATCTGCCCGGCTCGCCATAACCGTGGCGTCACGGATATCGCGAACCAGGGGATGCGGAGATTCCAATGCCCCGAGAGCACTAAGGGCGCTTGATGAGTCACTATAGATAACAATCCGGTCTCCGAACCGGGTACGTCGCTTAATCTCTCGTACCGAGTGGTGTATTGCCACCAGCTCAGCGGTGAAGACAGACGCAGCGCCTGGCAAAGCCCCGCGGACTTCAAACGGAGGGGATACAACGTGGAAGCCGACCCCCTCTTGGGACTTGGAGCCATCCGTATACACTGGCACGGTTCCAGCGTGACACGAGGTGTGCTCCAAAAGGTCTAACGAATACTCCCGGCGCAGTACAAGCTTTGGGAGCAGAGGCGTGGCGACAAATAGCCAAATGTGGTACCCTCCAGGGTGGCGTCCTGGGCAGAACCAGGGGCGCTACCGGCCCGAGAGCTATATCTACCTCTCGAAGGAGTTTCCTGGCCCTAAACACAAAGGGCTTAGGATATGACTGACGTCTCTCGGAGGCATAGGCACCATCGAGATCAGCTCCGGATGCAGTGAGAGCTGAGGGCGACTGAGGGAGGCGCCGGGCTCACGCATACATGCGAGTGATGCACTGCACGCGGCGAAGAGCGAGTGGCATCTCCCCAGCATCGACTAACAGGCTCTCAATGGGGGAAGTGCGGAAGGCACCAGTCGCAAGGCGAAGGCCGGTGTGGTGGATCGAATCCACCTTCCGCAATAAACGCTCGGCTGCGGATGCATAAAACTCGCATCCGTCGTCGAGCTTCGAACGAACAAAGGGTCGATGATAGAGTAGGGCAGTAGCCCTATCAGCGCCCCAAGCGCTGAACGTCACGGAACGGAGAATGTCCATGGCGCGGGTACAAGAGACCCTAAGGCTGCAAATATGAGCCTCCCAGGTGAGGCGTCGGGCGAATACAAGAACAAGGAAACGGTGCGATTCCACCACATCCAGGCGCACCCCATTAAGAAACAAATCTGGATCGGGGTGAAGCCGTGGATTAGCGGCAAAAGTGCACCTCCTTAGCCTTGACCAAAGTAAACCGAAACCTGTGCGCTTCGCAATAGCGAGAGACGCGGTTCAATGCCTGTTGGAGTCGACGCTCCAGAGTTGGCATGTGGGCCGCTCCAAAAGAGATCGAAAGGTCGTCCACGTAGAGCGTAGCGAAAACATCTTTCAGGAGCACCGAGGTGATACCGTTGATAATCAGGGCAATGAGTGTGACACTGAGGACACTTCACTGCGGGACACCCTCTTCCTGCTGCTTTGGGCTGGAGAGGGCTCCCCCCACCCGTACGCGGAATGGCTAATCTAACATTTACCAATTTCGCCATCAAATTGCACACGCAAGAGGTTAGAGAGATTGGGCGGAAACCGGTCAGAGTCGAATGATACTCCGCGGTTTGCAAAAGGCGAGCACAGTAGCGATTTGCCAGGAATCTGGGAGAAGACCCTCCACCCAGATCCTGTTGAACAAATCTAACAGAAATGCCATGCCTCACTCACCCAGGTGTTGAAGCATGGTGTACGGGACATCGTCCGGACCATGGGCGGTGTCCGCGGACGAAGCGAGAGCGGAGCGCAACTCACTCACAGTAAACCTGTCGTTGAATGGTTCTCCGCCTCTGGAGGTAAAGTCCAGCCGGCAGCCTTCTGCGACATGACGACGTGCATTGAATACTGGCAGAGCAGCATCCCGGCTAGAGAATGCGGAAAAAGCGGTCGCGAAGGATTCCACCACGGACGCGGGGTCCGAGATTGCGGTCCCATTCTCCTGGAGAACGGAAGGGGAGACTGCGAGAACTTGCCCCGAATCCTTTTGACTCGATTCCACACCTCTGCTAAAGGGGTCTTCCCGTTAAGTGAATACACGTATGCCCGCCAAGAAGAGCGGCGGGCGTCGCTTATAGCGGATGTAGGCATAACGCTTCTGTTTGAGGGCCGTCTCACACTCGGCCGACCACTATGGGAGTGGTCGGAGTGCAAAACGGCCAGACGTTCTAGGAATAGTAGTCAGGCCCGCGGCGATGTTGCCGGACAAGAACTCAACGGCCTCATCTACCGACCTAAACTCCTTGACTCAGCTTGAGAATTCAGTCATTTCCTGAAATGCTGGCCAACGCGCCCGCGCGAAGCACGACCGAGGTGGGCTCTCAGGCGGCAGTAGCCCTGAAAATGATATTTGAATGGGAAAATGATCACTATCATAGAGGTCATCGACCACCCCACAATCAAAATCAGGCTGTGCATCCGAGGAACACAAAGATAAGTCAAGGCAAGAAAATGAAGCCGTTCTCGGACAGTGTTGCGTAAACTCATCCACGTTTAGGACACCCATCTCAAGCTCTTCGATCAGATCGGCAAGGACTTGTCCCCTGGAATTTATTGAGTAATCTCCCCAGAGAGGATGCCTGCCATTCAGATCTCCAAGCAGGAGAAAGGGCCTCGGCAACCGTGCCACGACGCGGCGGAAGTCCCCGGCATCGAAGTCAGCTGACGGTGGAACGTATGAAATGATAGTATACCTCCTATCCAGGTGCATCTGCACAGCCACTGCCTGAAAGAAGGTATCTAAATAGAAAGGAAGAACGGAGACATCATGCTGGGTGTAAACCGCGCATCCCACAGCCCGGCCATCCCGGGGTGGTGGGGTCACAAGACCCTGGAGAAAAATAGCTAATGGGGAACTAGACGAGACAAGCCGCCGCAGCTCCTCCCAGTTGGCACAGAGTCCACGGCAATTCAATTGAAGGAATATGCCCTCCAGGCCTAGCTCGGAGGAGACGCGGGGGCCCTCCTCGAACAGAAGACCCTCACTGGAATGGCCGTACGCTTCCCGGAGGCAGAACCCCGGGCGCTGTCGCCTTCGAGGACTTATTGGCGAGGGTTGGGCTCACCATGCGAGTCTTTTCCTCCCTCTGCTTTGAAACATTAGGCGGGTGTTGCGGCTTCAGAGGCGGGGGTGCCCTCTTTTCGAAGAACCACAGTCTCCGAGCCACTCCCTCCACCACTAGGCGCGGGCGAAGGAGCCGAAGCTCCTTTGTTGATGTCCTCTTTTCGAGGGACAGCTTTAGGAACCCAGGAAGATGGATTCGCGACCAACTTCAGGGGTGTTGCCTCCTGTGAAACTAACGACTTTGTCGAGGCGCGTGGCCGTTTCGCCTCACGGGAAACGGTCTCGCTGGCAGGAGAGGGGGGAGCCCTCGTTTAGCCGGGGCTGGGTATGATTTTTATTTTTAAGGGGCTATGTGGCAAGAGCCCACTTAAGCATAAGTCGCCGTAAACAAAGAGCCTAGTTCTAAGCTACTTTAAAAAATTGAACAGGAAATAACAATAACAACAACTAAACCTAGTTAAATGAAAGGGAGAAGGCCGGCCTCCCCCAAATAGTCAACAAGTCCACCAGTCAATGTGCACGCACTCGTCCCAAGTACAAAGGACAGGCGGTAGCGACCCCGCGAAGATCACCCAGACTGGGACATTCGACAAGAATGTGCCGAACGGTCTTGGGGACGACGCAGCCGTCGCAATAGGGCGCAGGCGATCGCTCCATCAAATAGCGATGCGTCACACGAGTGTGTCCGATTCGGAGACGACAGAAAGCGACCTGCAGCCGTCGCGGCATTGGGGGATAGGTCCATGGAAACAGTCGCGGCGCAATGGCACGCAACTTTAAGTTTCCCTCGACCGTCTCCCATCTTCTTTGACAAGCAGTCCGGACAGCTGCCCGTATTCCTGCGATGTAGTCAGTGTGAGGAAGAGCGAAACGCTGGTCCGGTCGCAGTCCTCGCGGACTCTTTGGCGCTCTCATTCCCCGCAATTCCTACATGTCCAGGAAGCCAACAGAATATAATCTCGATATCTGCCCGGCTCGCCAAAACCGTGGCGTCACGGATATCGCGAACCAGGGGATGCAGAGATTCCAATGCCTCGAGAGCACTCAGGGCGCTTTGTGAGTCGCTATAGATAACAATCCGGTCTCCGAACCGGACACGTCGCGTAATCTCCCGTACCTAGTGGTGTATTGCCACCAGCTCGGCCGTGAAGACAGACGCAGCGCCTGGTAGAGCCCCGCTAACTTCAAACAGAGGGAATACGGCGTGGAAGCCGACCCCCTCTTGGGACTTGGAGCCATCCGTATACACTGGCACGGTTCCAGCGTGACACGAGGTGTGCTCCAAAAAGGTGGAACGCAATACTCCCAGGGCCGTACAAGCTTTGGGAGCAGAGGCGTGGCGACAAATAGCCAAATTTGGTACCCTCCAGGGTGGCATCCTGCGGAGAACCAGGGGCGCTACCGGCCCGAGAGCTATATCTAGCTCTCGAAGGAGTTTCCTAGCCCTAAACCCAAAGGAATTAGGGTATGACTGGCGTCTTTCGGCGGCATAGGCACCATCGAGATCAGCTGCATGAGAAAACACGGGAGGAGCACCTCCTTTTCAGAGGTGGAGCTTCCCGAGAGCGGCTCCAAAGATGGCAAAGGGGAAGGCCCTTTTCCGCATGGAGATGGTGAGGGGAGCGCCCCCACCGATCTAACTAATGTCTTGGGTTACTTCATCCTCTCCGACACCTAGAGGGCGAGGTTGTGCTTGGAGGCAGATCCCCATGCACAGTCCCACCATTTCCTTCTATTGTCACCAAATTTATAGAAAGAAAAAAAAGTGCTCATGGAAAGTAGATACTGCCACTTGACTAAGGCTTATAAGAGGACGAAAGTGCGCCACGCAAACAGCAAGTTTGGAAAGGGAAAGGATGGAATGTGATAAAGAGAGGTAGAGATAAATACGCGCGTCCACTAACGAGTAAGGGAAAGATCATCTATTATTATCATACCCTGGTGCTAGGTTATACCAGGATGGCATGCAGTTCACCCAGGCACCATGGCTACCGGACCGAACTCTGTCCAGGCGAGAACACTCCTGCAACAAAGCGCGGGTAGAAAAGGTTGAGGGGATGGCAGTAATGATAATATTATTAAGTAATAATAACTAAATTTGATAATAGTAATTAATACTAATAATTACTTATAATACATTAGAATAACAGTCGTGGTAATACACAATAATTATAATACAAAAATAAATTTAAAAATTCTAAACAATAAAAATATATAATAATGATACTAATAATGTAAAGTAGCGTTGAGAGTGGCGGGGGCGAGGGAAAAGTGGACCAACAACTTTCCCAGGTCACATCAGAGATCAAGTCAACCCAGTGGCATCAGGGCATCCCAAATTTGCGCTTAGGCCGAGAGGATGTGCAGTCCTTCCTGGTACCAAGTGTAACAAGGTACACAGGGTGCCTCCCTGCGGGAAGAGGTGCTGGAATTGTTTCGACAGCAACCAGCGAATAGTTAGGGAACTTTCGTCAGCCCGGATTGAGGAGAACCCTGCCAGGTCAGGGTTATGTGGGCAAAGCTCCCCATCGGTAAGATTTCCCAGAACAGAACAGAAGTACGTTCTGCGGTGAAGACAGGAAAAGAATTACAGCGGGATTGCGATTGGCTCTAAGTGGTGAAGTGTGTAAGATTTACCCACCCTCGCGGGGGAAAGCACAGCGCGTCCATCAATCCGTGGCCAGAGCTCTACGTGCTGTGACGCTCGTCTCCGCTCACGCTGGGATTGTCGGGTTCGTGCACAGAGACTTGAGGACCATTTAATTTCTTGGAAGAGGATGACCTCCATTTTATTAGATTCTCTTTGGTGTTGGTCGTATACTCACAGGCCGGGGAGGGAGGCGTCCGCCTGACCCAGGAGCGTGCTTCATTGATATTTTTTTTGTTTCGTTTATCCTTTGGATTCGTTTGCTTTTTGGTTGTTTTTATTTACTCAAAGAATCTCCTGGAAGAGGCAAATTATGCCTGTGGCTCCAAGTTTTGAAATCAGTTATCCTTCTCTTAGGTGGACTGCCCGTCGTCATGGCGATGAGCTCCACCTACCCGTCCCCACCGTGATGCCCAGTCACGGAGGTAACCTCCCTAGTAAATAGTATCAGCTTTTGTAAAAAAGAATTGGGATGGAGATTCGAACTGCCGACCCTACGATTGCTGAGCAAGCGCGCGTGCGCTAACCACTATACTACCCGGCAGGCTAGTATAGCCTAGTATTAGGCTACAAGATAATTACGGTGACATGCTTGGGATTGAACCCGGACCCTCAAAGTTTGAAGACCAATCCCGTATCCACTTGGGAAGCTAGAGCTCAAAACTACGTGTAATTTGATGTATGTACGACCGGGGTCGTAATTTGGCGGGGGTTCTGGTCGGTCTATAGTATGTACATATTTAAAAAATATTTTTTCGTGTTGATAGATGGATTCAGATGCAATTGATGAAACAAAAGAATGCTCTTGTATATGCATGAAAAAAACTAAGAAACTCACCTGGGGTTCCTTTTAAAGCTGGGGCTGCTCCAGGCAAGGATACCAAACCCCCTTCCTTCAAGAACACGCCGGAAGCCTGGGCGGTGATGGTGGACGACCAAACGCTCTGTTTCCAAGTCAATTCACAGTTTTTCTGAAAACCTTTGCATAGTTTTTATAAGAAAACCAGGCAATGGCTTACTAAGATTAAAATTTAAAATCTAAAAAAATCAGCCATGGTTAAATTTTTATATACTTTCTGAACTTCGCCAATTATATTAATTTTAAAAAGCAACTCTAAACTAAATTTTCCCCCTTTCAAAATATCACGTTGCTAAAATATAGATATATATAGAAGATATATAAAAATAAATTTTCTGAACTTCACCATTTGTAATTCTTTGGGTTTTAAAATATTCACAAAATTTCGATACTTATATTTATTTCTGAACTTCATTTTGTTTTTTGATATTATAAAAGAATTATTAGAAATAACTGATATAAACAAGTCATAACCAAACTAAGATGAAATTATAATTCAAATACTAAAAAAAATCCCCTTCTTAAATTATAGAGTTAGTGATGATGATGATATAATAATTACGTACTTAAATCGGGCTGAAGTTGTGCCCAAAATAATTCCTTAGAGTAACTTTTCGATTAAAAACTTACTTGTGTTGGTAATATTACCACCAGCCCAGCCTCCAGCAACGTTTATAATCGCATCTACTTTCTCCTCTCCGAGGGTTTTCTGTAATTCTGAAGATAAATATTCATAACTACTGCTGGACTCTGATTTTTTTTATTTTTTTTTCATTATGACCTCCGGCGGCATCCTACGAGTGCATAGATACAGAAAGTACATATAAACGCCAATCTTGAGGTTAATTTTTACAAAGAAAAGGTAACAAATAACTCTAAAGAGATTAAATAAAACAACAAAATCGAAAAATAACTAGAAAAAAACACAAGATGTACGCTTAGGTGCCCCTGGGTAACCATGTCTCCCTCGCGTACCTAAGCGAATCACCAACAATAAAAAAAGACGGGGAGGGGGGAATAAGGCTTCCTACCCCAGTCCCAAACTATCGTCCCACTATGTGGTATGCACGAGTTGGCCCCGACGCGTTTTTTTGCAAGGGCGCCGCCCATCTAGAGTACTCCAGCACGAAGAAGCATGGGTAGCGACGGTACAGAGCACGAAGTCGGGGAACGATGGCAAGTAACTTTAGATCCCACTAGGCCGTTTGGCATCTTCTTTGCCATTTTGCCATGCAACTCTAAGGTCTGCTTTGATCGCCGCCATGTAAAGTGTGTCGAAGAACAAAACACCTGTCCGGTAGCTGTCTGTGCAGACAGCCTGGCTGCATCAGAGTGTTCGTTCACGACAACACAGTATGTCCAGGAACCCAGCACAAGACAATCTCTGCATCTTCAAGACTCCCAGAGGCCATGGCATGGGAGATACTGCGAGCTAAGGGATGTCGAGTTTCCATGACCCGAGGGCATTTGGCGAGCTCAGAGCGTCTCTCGATTACAAAACGGTCTCTGAACCGGGTCAGCAACAAATAGGAGCGGAGCGCAGGTGTGGACGACGCGCGCATGTTCCTCACAACGACACTGTACATTTTTTTTTAATTAAGTTAATCCTTAACACTATTTGCATGGGCATAAGTCGCCATAATCAAGTTAGCTTAAAAAGAAGCAGAACAATAACAAAGCATCACCAAATAAAACCCTTAGAACCCGGCAAAAAAAAAAACAATTAAGACAAGGAAGATGAAAGCATGCTCTGGCGTCGGAGAGAAGGCGCCTCACCTCCAATAATAATCGAAAATTGGAGGCAGAGCCCCGTGTTGTATCTTGCCTCTGCTGCCTCCCTCGTGGGGTCTGTGCTCCCATCGGGAGCGAGTGAGTCTGCACATTATTAGTCGCCTTGGGGCGCCACTGGGACAGCATAACAGGCCGTGTCAACTCTGGAAGCCAATATACCGGGCTGAGTAGAGGGGAGGAACCACTTCGCCGTCGAATGAGTTTCGGCGGCATCTCTCCTCTAGATGGTGGGCTGATTGGGGTCAGCTAAGAAAATGTTAATTGTTTTTATAATTTTAGGAGCCTATCTGGCGACTACCCACTTGGGTACAAGTCGCGCAATCACGACAGCCTAGCACTAGGCTACTTTAAAGTAAGAATATGCAAAGATCAACAACAAAGGGAACGTGCGACCTACAAAGAAAACAACAAAAACTAGTTAAATAAAGGGGAGAAGGCCGGCCTCCCCCCAAAAGTCTACAAGTCCACTAGTCAATGTGCACGAACTCGTACCGAATACAAAGGACAGGCGGTAGCGACCCCGCCCATCCCGGTACCGGGGCAGGTAACGTGCGCGGAGATCACCCAGACTGGGACATTCAACAAGAATGTGCCAAACAGTCTTGGGAGGACAGCGCAGTCTTCACAGTAGGGCGCTGGCGAGCGTTCCATCAAATGGCGGTGCGTCACGCAAGTGTATCCAATTCGGAGACGAGAAAGCAACCTGAAGCCTTCGCGGCATTGGGGGGTAGGTCCATGGGAACAGTCACGGCGCAATGGAGGGCAACTTTAAGTTCACTTCGACCGTCTCCCATCTTCTTTGTCAAGCAGTCCGTATTTCTGCCATGTAGTCGGTGTGAAGAAGAGGGAAACGCAGGTCCGGTCGCAGGGTCCTTACGGACTCTTTGACGCCCTCATCGGTGCGCTCATTCCCCGCAATTCCTACATGTCCAGGATCCCAGCAGGAGATAATCTCATCATTAGACCGGCTTGCCAAAACCGTGGCGTCACGGATATTGCGAACCAGGGAATCGGAGATTCCGATGCTCGGAGAGCACTCAGGGAGCTTTGTGAGTCGCTGTAGATCAGAATCAGGTTCCGAACTGGGCACGTCGCGTAATCTCCCGTACCGAGTGGTGTATCGTCACCAGCTCGGTCGTTAAGACAGACGCAGCGCCTGGCAGAGCCCCGCTGACTTCAAACAGAGTGGATACGGCGTGGAAGCCGACACCCTCTTGGGACTTGGAGCCATGCGTATTACTCCCGGCGCTGTAGAAGCTTTCGGAACAGAGTCGTGGCGACAAATAGCCAAAAGTGGTACCCTCCAGGGTGGCGTCCTAGGCAGAACCAGGGGCGCCACTGGCCCGAGAGCTATACTTAGCTCTTGAAGGAGTTTCCTAGCCCTAAACCTAAAGGGCTTAGGGTATGAATGGAGTCTCTCGGGGGCATAGGCACCGTCGAAATCAGCTGTGGATGCAGTGAAAGCTGTTGGAGGGGCCGGGCTCGCGCGTAAAGGCTAATAATGCACTGTGCACGGCGTAGAGCGAGTGGCATCTCCCCAGCATCGACTAGTAAGCTCTCAATAGGGAAAGTGCGGAAGGCACCGGTCGCCGGGCGAAGGCCGGTGTGGTGGATCGAGTCCACCTTCCGCAATAAACGCCCGGCTGCGGATGCATAAAACTCGCATTCGTAGTACAGCTTCGAACGAACAAAAGATCACTAAAAAAGTAAAGCAGTAGCCCTATCAGCGCCCCAAGCGCTGAACGTCACGGAGCGGAGCAGATAATATCCATGGCGCGGGTACAAAAGTCCCTATTTTTTTTTTTTTTTTTTTTTAGAGCTCATCTGGCGACTGCCTACTTGGGCATTAGTCGCCGTATTAAAACTGGCCTAGTTCTAGGCTACTTTAAAATAAAATTAAAGAGAGAAAAAATAAACACCCCAAAAGGGGAAAAGGAAGCAAGCTGGTGCGTCGGGTAGAGGTCCCCCCGGCGCAGGAGCGTGCAACTAAAGGAAAAAAACAAACAAAAAACAAAACAAAAAAAAAACAAATGCAAAAAAACAACAAAACCAAACAAACCTTGTTTAAATAATAGGGAGAAGGCCGGCCTCCCCCAAGAAGTCAACAAGTCCACAAGTCAATGTGCACGAATCTGTCCCGAGCACAAGGGACAGGCGGTAGCGACCCCGCCCATCCCGGTACTGGGACAGGTATCGTGCGCGAAGATCACCCAGACTAGGACATTCGACAAGAATGTGCCGAACAGTCTGGGGGACGACGCAGTCGTTGCAATAGGGCGCAGGCGAGCGCTCCATCAGATAGCGATGCGTCACACGAGTGTGTCCGATTCGGAGACGACAGAAAGCAACCTGAAGCCGCCGCGGCATTGGGGGATAGGTCCATGGGAACAGTCGCGGCGCAATGGCACGCAACTTTAGGTTCCCTTCGACCGTCTCCCATCTTCTTTGCCAAGCAGTCCGAAGAGCTGCCCGTATTCCTGCCATGTAGTCGGTGTGAGGAAGAGCGAAACGCTGGTCCGGTCGCAGAGTCCTCGCGGACTCTTTGGCGCCCTCATTCCCCGCAATTCCTACATGTCCAGGAACCCAGCAGAAGATAATCTCGACATCTGCCCGGCTCGCCAAAACCGTGGCGTCACGGATATCGCGAACCAGGGGATGCGGAGATTCCAATGCCCCGAGAGCACTCAGGGCGCTTTGTGAGTCGCTATAGATCACAATCCGGTCTCCGAACCGGGCACGTCGCGTAATCTCCCGTACCGAGTGGTGTATTGCCACCAGCTCGGCCGTGAAGACAGACGCAGCGCCTGGTAGAGCCCCGCTGACTTCAAACAGAGGGGATACGGCGTGGAAGCCGACCCCCTCTTGGGACTTGGAGCCATCCGTGTACACTGGCACGGTACCAGCGTGACACGATGTGTGCTCCAAAAAGGTCCAACGCAATACTCCCGGCGCAGTACAAGCTTTGGGAGCAGAGGCGTGGCGACAAATAGCCAAATGTGGTACCCTCCAGGGTGGCGTCCTGGGCAGAACCAGGGGCGCCACCGGCAAGAGAGCTATATCTACCTCTCGAAGGAGTTTCTTGGCCCTAAGCCCAAAGGGCTTAGGGTATGACTGGCGTCTCTCGGCGGCATAGGCACCATCGAGATCAGCTGCGGATGCAGTGAGAGCTGTTGGCGACTGAGGGAGGCGCCGGGCTCGCGCGTACAGGGGAGTGATGCACTGCACGCGGCGCAGAGCGAGTGGCATCTCCCCAGCATCGACCAACAGGCTCTCAATGGGGGAATTGCGGAAGGCACCGGTCGCAAGGCAAAGGCCGGTGTGGTGGATTGAATCCACCTTCCGCAATAAACGCTCGGCTGCGGATGCATAAAACTCGCATCCGTAGTCGAGCTTCGAGCGAACAAAGGATCGATAAAAAAGTAAGGCGGTAGCCCTATCAGCGCCCCAAGCGCTGAACGTCACGGAACGGAGAATGTCCATGGCGCGGGTACAAGAGACCCTAAGGCTGCGGATATGAGCCTCCCAGGTGAGGCGTCGGTCAAATACAAGAACAAGGAAACGTTGCGATTCAACCACTTCCAGGCCTACTCCATTAACCCTTACGATACCAAGAGCCCCAAAACAGGCTGGGCGTCAAAATACCTAGCGACTCAATTGAGTCTTGCATGTTTTTTAGGCCTAAGAATCTTCCTTTTGTTCGGGTAACGGTAAATTTACTTTTTCTTTTGAAGTATATATGAAGTATTTCTTTTAGTTTAGTCTTTCTAAGAGAGTTGTAGATATCACACGCATTTTTAAATTGTGGTAATGAGTTTTTTCATATTAATTAAAAAATGGTTAACCCTGCTGAAATTTTGGTATATCTACTATGAACTTGATTCTGATTTGGAACTAACAGACAGTGATACTAACAGTTCAAACTCATCCGATGACGAATTAGAGCCAATTATTCCTGAAAATCAGCAAATTGATGAAACGTGGTAACGCTGTCTTGACTCCCCCCCCCCCCCAATATCATATTTCACGACTCTCATCCGAGAATTCAAGCGCACATGGGTTTTAAATCGGAAAGTGAACCTCACACATATTTTGAAGCATTTTTTAATCATGAAATCGTAGCAGATATATGCATGGAAACAAATCGCTATTATGAACAAAGTTCAGAAACACCCTTCTCCCCTTCATCTAACGCTCATAGATGGAGGAATTTAACTGTAAGCGAGCTTGACGTTTTTTATTGGCCTTACCCTACTAATGGCTCATGTGAAAAAACATAAACTAGCTGACTACTGGTCAACTGATGCCTTTATTGAAACTTCTATTTTCAGGAAATTTATGTCAAGGAATAGATATCAGATAATCTTAAGGTTTCTTCACTTTGCTGACAACTCGGTTGGAGGAATAAGAGGGACAATGTGGAAAATAGGACGTTTCTTTCATTCATTGAAAGACAAATTCCAAAGGGCATTTGTCCCCTTCCAAAAACTAGTGATAGACGAGTCCCTCGTTTTATTCAAGGGTCGTCTGTCATTCAAACAATACATCCCTTCGAAAAGACATCGCTTTGGCCTCAAGCTTTTTGTTTTGTGCGATTGTGAGACGGGAATAATATTAGATATGTTACTTTACACAGGAAAAAACACATTGTTCATAATGATCCATTAGGAATATCGGGGGCAATTGTGAAAAGACTGATTGAACCATATTTAAGATTAGGGCATATTTTATATACAGACAATTGGTACACAAGCCCTTCTTTGTGCTCTTACCTTCTTGATCAGAATACGGGGCTTTGTGGGACAGTTAAAAACAACAGCAAAAATATGGCTAAGTTAGACAAGGCAGTAACTAAAGGTACCGTTGAACTACACAAAAAAAATGGAATGTTAGCAATTCGATGTGTCAATAAGCGTGAAGTTTTGATTATTACCTCCGTACACAAAGGCAAGTCAGTAAGCTCGGGGAAAAAAAATCATAGAACAGGAGAAGAAATAAAAACACCGGATGAAATAATGGATTATAATATAAATATGCGTTTAATTGACAAATCAGATATGATGATCAGTTCTGTTGAATGTCCATGCTCAATGCAAATACGAGGGGCGGTCAATAAGTTTTGCAATTCGGATATAAGGAAACGAGATATGAAGAAAAGTGTTTTATTATTTTTCAATATAACTACCCTCGACTTGAATGCACTTGCGCCACTTGTTCCTGAGACTTCAAATTGCCGACAACCAGAAATCTCTCGACTGCTGTTCAATCCACTCGTGGACAGCGAGCTGGACATCTTCATCGTCCCCAAACCGGCGTCCAGGCAGTGCAGCCTTGAGATGGCGGAATAAAAAGTAGTCGCTAGGGGCCAGATTTGGAATGTAGGGGGGATGGTTGAGCTCTTCGAATCCGCACTCGCGCAGGGCAGCTTGTGGAACTCTGGCATTGTGGACTTTGACGACGTTGAAGTCGATCATGGGGCGTGAGGTTTCTAGGGACCCAACGGGCAGAGACCTTGGTCATGTTGATAACAATCCATGTGATATTCCAAGTTCTCGCTCGATTTCTTCGACCTTCACCCGTCGATTTTCAAGGATCATCTTCTCCACACGGGCCTCATTGCCCTCGTTGGTTACATCTGGCGGGCGTCCTGGACGGGGTCATCTTCAAGGGACTCACGACCATGGCGGAACTCCCTATTCCAGCGAGCAATAGTTGCATAGGAAGGGGCGGTGTCGGTGTACACTGCAACCATGCGTTCATGGATCTCTTTTGCATTCTTGCCTTCCTTGGTCAAAAATTTGATCCCCCAGGTATGTATGTAAGAGTATGCAGGTGAGGGGATAGAAAGGGTGTGTTGATATACAGCGGAAAGTAGACTAGTGGTGAAAAGAGAAAGAAGTGTGGTAGGGTGCAAAGTTATGCTAGAGCCTGGTGATCAGACCTATCGCTTTAAAAATTTTGTTTTGTAGTTCCGTTGTTGTTTATCATTTTGTTATATATATATATATATATATATATATATATATATATATATATATATATATATATATATACATATATATATAATACATATAATTTGGCGTTCAAGCCATTTGTCTTCGAATTAGCTAATGTATTTGGTTATGCTGTGCGCGTTTGCTGTTGTTTTGGTAGTTCATTAATTATAACTTGCTGTTTGTTTAGTGACGTTGTTTTTTCGTAAATTTGTAATGTGTGTAGTTCGTGTATTTTGTTTCTTCTTGAAGTCTTGAATGGGGTGTTTCATCTTTTTGGGTAGTTTTCCTTCTTCGGTAGGTTTGTCTCAATCGGTGTGTTTTTCGATATCGGGGGAATTTTTGTCAAAATCGGTTTGGTTTCTTGGTTTGTTTAATTCGTCTTGGTTTGTTTTTTTAGGGGGCAAAAAAATCTCATCTTGCGTAGAACGGCACTTCTGCTCCGCCAGCTAAAATCCCAGCGGAGCTTGGAAATCTGGCGCGACTTACAGCTCTTCTATTCTGGTCAATCATTTGTACGATTTCCTCCTCCAATTCTCGATTGACCTTTTCCAGCATATTCCTTGTCCGTTCTTCAATAACAACGTTAATGGGAGTTAACCCCGCCTCCCGGTGCAGCTCTTCCTGTGATCTTCTTTCCATTCTGCGTGTACCTGTAATTAGGTCCGCGCATTTGTTCTGCACCACTTGTAGTGTCCTCTTATGTGTCTTTGAGACACACGAGAGGGCGGAAGCGGGGTATAGCAACGTCGATCTTACGAGTGCAGTATAGATCTTCTTTTTGTTGCTTTGACGAAGATTTCTGAACCTATATAGAGTCTTGACTGCAGCAGTGGCCTTGGTGATTCGTTCTTGGACGTGCTTTGTGTACCCGGTTGAGTTAATCTTCATGCCGAGTACATTGCATTCATTGGTGTAGGGATATCGTCTATTCCTCACCCTGACGTCATCAAGTAGTCTCCTGCCTATGGAGACTACTTTGAACTTATCCTGGTTGGTGCGGATTTTCCACCGGGCCTCGTAGGTGTTAAGGTTTTCAACTTCTGCTGCCGTCATTCGAGCTTGCAAAGGCGCATTCCTCCATGGACAAGTGATTTTCTGGGTGAAATCATCGTCGAATTGTATGTTGAAGCAAGTGGGGCTTACAGGGGCTGGGACATCCGCAGGGTATATTAAGTAGAGAGTGGGAGGCAGCCCCCCCCCCTCCTGCGGGAGGCCCGCATTGAGCGGAAACTTTGGCCCGTCTGTGCACCCTAAACTGAACTGATGTACGCCGCTCTCTCCATGACAGTCACAGAGAGTTCTTTCTAAGTTGTCACTTAGTCCCAGTCGTAAGATCTTGTACTGCATTCCCCGTTGCCACACCTTATCGAATGCCTTTGATACATCCCGACAAACAATGTCCACGTAACTCTTTTCCTGTTTTGCATGGGCTAGCTTTTCCGTGATGACGTTAATCGCCATCTCCGTACTTCGCTTACTCCTAAACCCGAATTGGTGTGGGTTTTAGAGCGAGTTTTCCTCCAGGTGAGACACCAGTCTTTTGTTGAGGATCTTCTCGAAGAGCTTCCCACCAAATTCCAGAAGTGAAATTGGCCGGTAGCTCTCCTTCAACTTTGGGTTCTTTCAGTGCTTAGGCAAGAAAATCATCTTCGCAGTTTGATAAGCGTCCGGAAAGTATCCCGTATTGAGACAGGCGTTAAATATTCTTCTCATTCCTTCGATGACACAGGCTGGTGCCTTTTCAAAGTTAAGCTTTGTAAGCCCCGATTGTCCTGGGGCTTTTTGTTGGAATGAGCGAAGCACGCCGAGTAGTTCTTCTTCTGTAATCTCGGCGTCTCCGTCGCGCTGTCTATCCACCTGGTGATGAGGGTGCGTCTTGTCTATTTCTTCGTTAAGCTCGTCGATGATGTTACTTTCAAACTCTAGGTCATAGTCTTCGTTCTCTTCTTCAGTTATACTGAAGATCTTTTCCCAATAACTTCGGAATATCTCTTCAACTTTTTCTTCTTCTTCTTCGATGTCTCCGTTTTCTTTCCGTAGCTCGATCTTATGCTTCTTTCCAGTCGATCCTTTAAGAATTCGGATCTTCTCCCAAAATTCTTTGGGAGTTGCTTCGTGATCGAGGCTATCGATCGCGTCCTCCAATCTTCTGTTCTGCTGTTCGAGGATCAACTGGTTCAATTCTTCTTTAAGTTCTTTACTTCTCTGCATCGAGTGAACCGATGCATTCACGATGTTGTGTTCATACATTATCTTCAGTTCAAGGTACAGTTCCTTCATATATTCGGTCCACTCGTAGGTTGAGATGGTCCTATATGCGGAATTAGGGATACAAGCCCTATCTGCGTCGATGATTTGGTTATTGAGGTCATCGAGTGCCTCGCTAATCTCCTCGAGAATTGCCTTGTCTAGGTTGGGCGGATCGTAGGCCTCGAGAAGGTGCGCGTACCGTGCCCAGTCTGCTCTCCTGTAATTCTTCCTGACTACTGCTGGGACTTGTATAGGGTTCCTCTTGATAGTGAGTAGGATCCCTATATGGTCCCTACATGGCACCTGGACTGGTTCCATGTAGTAATTGAACGGTAGCTGGCGATTCACCAGACAGATGTCTGGCTTTGTGGCACATCGTTCTCTGACATAGGTGGGGAAGTCGGGGCCTATCCGCTGGGCAATATTTCTGTCCAACAACAGGTCCAGGCTTCTCCCTATACCGTTGTAGGTCCTGTAACCGGATTCCAGGCATCTGGCGTTCAGATCCCCCATTAATATAGTGGGGGCTCTTCTGTCAAATAGGCCGGTGAGAGTGTAAATAGGCAACACATCTCTCCTTGGCGGTTGATATCCGGTACCAATGACCAACTTTCCTAAGTCGAGCTCGACCTCAATCGCGAGGTAGGATTCTTCTAGATTCCTTATCTGCTTGTATTTGATCCCTTTCTGTATTGCAATAGCGGCGCTATCGTACCGCTCTTGGGTATAGTTGGTGATCATCACATCGTAGTTACAGATTTTCATTTCTGCATTACGCGTGTCGATCCCGTGTTCTGAAATCAGTATGATGTCTGCATCAATTTCTCTGAATACATTTCCGTAAAGAATTCCTTTCGTCGTCCAGCCGTTGGTGTTGATTCCCATTATTTTCAGTGCGTTACGTAACATGGTGAGTTGTTTTACCTATGTTTCTTCTTCCCCCTTTTTAGTTTGAAGGCTGGTTGGGTGATTTTACTCGGCCCAGGGTTTTCCTTTTTCGGAGGGGGGCTCGAGGTCTTTGACCTGCTCTTTGTAGCTCGTGTACGAGTGCAGGGGCCTTCTTCGCTGTCCATCGAAGAGGATACATCCTCACTTCCAGCCTTTTCCTCCTCTTCGTCTTCCTCGGTTTCTTCCAATGATGGAGCTGCAATCATCTCCCCAAAACCGGATTTGATGTTCTTGTTTTTTTTTTTATATATAACAGAGTCCTTGAAAGCCTTGGAGCATTTGGGGTCTTCAGGCATGACTACTGACGGGAGTTTTTTCGCCTTCAGGAGCGCGTTGAGCACTTGGTTATAACAACCAGGCTTCACTGCATTTGCCACATTTGCATGGGTTATGCAGATCAAAATCTTCACACTTAGATCCCAGGTGAAGTTAAGTTGTGCGGGTGCCGATGCAGTCTTCCCCTCTGCATTCTTCCTAGCGGCGTTTGCGTAAGTCATTTCTTTTTCCTTCCTTTCCTCTTCTTCCTTCCTCCTAATTATCTCACGGCGCTTGGGGCAGTTAAGGGCCATGGTCCGATGCTCCCCTTTACAATTTAGGCATTTCTTCGTGGAGCTTTCGCACTTGTCGAATTTATGTCCTTCTGTGGCGCATTCTTCTTTCCCTGTAACTAAGTGTAATTAATGTGTATTTTGTATGTGAAAAAAGTTAGGGTGTGGTAAAGGAGGTAAAGGATGGTGTGAGTAGGGCTGGTAACGGGTTCAAATTAATGGCGAGAAAAACGCCCTCGTCCATTTTTCCTGTTGTTCCCCCGCTCGTATGCTGCCAGTATGATGGATGATAGATGAATGGGGTGGGTCTCGGGTGGGGACCTCAGAGGGTTGAGCTTGGTGGACTTAATGCATAGCGGCCGAATCAACGACCGCTACGTTTTTGCCACCCCCTCACGGGTACATACGCCATAACTGCATCCAACTACATAGAGACGGGTGTACTTTCCCTTATGATTTTGGTCGGGACTCGGTTATGCTCCAGTATCGAGACAATTTTTGACTTACGCTTCTGCTGGGGGCTAGGCCTCAAACCAGTGTTCACATAAGCCCTTAATTATGCCAGACCAAGTGGCCGGCATAGTTAAGACGAAATCAATGAATGGCAGACATCCGAGCGAGTTCGCACGCAGAGCGATGGACGGGAGCAGTGAGGTGCTTAAGCCCTCATTGAATTACGAGGCTTCGACGTAAAAAAGTATCTCTCTCTTCTGACGGATGAAACTGGGTTCACCGTAAGACTTCCAGAATAGGCGTTCGTTTAGGTAGGCAGCGCTCAAAATTCAAAGTCAGTCACTAAAACAAGTAAAAGTGCTGTATCCGTAGGTACTTCAGCAGAACGCAGTAAACGGATTTTCGGCCGTCAAAAATTTGATCACTGCGCGGTGCTCAACCTTCTTCATTGTTGAAAAATTTTTGACTGACGATCTGCGATCAGCTACTGCTTTTTAAATAGACGAGGCAGGAGCGTGCGGTTGTAGGTGCTGACTTGTCATAACTTGTCCTAACACCCCCACAAACAGCCATCCCCCTTCCTCTGTTTTGTACTAGCGATTCGCGAAACTTTTTGAACGCACCTCGTAACATGCATTTGATGAATTTAGATTGTACCCAAAAAAGGTTTTCTATCAGAGAATTTTCAATGGAAGTAATAAAACAATTACTTGACAGACATTATTCTGGTGCTTCAAACCAAATTCCTTTGATAGACTACAAGGAATCGTTTTTTCAGAAAAACATATCGTTTCAATGCCAAATGTAAGCGAACGGAAATCGGCTCAAAGACAATGTTATGTTTGTGCTAAAAAACATTAGAAAACGAACAACATTATGGTGCAAGCATTGCCAAGTAACACTGTGTATGCAGCCCTGCTTTTCTGAATACCATACAATCCAAGAGATGTGAAAACAAACCCTGTGAAAACAAACCATGTATAAGCAGTGTGTGAATATTTGTGTACATCCAGAAATACATAATAAATTTTATACTTTAACCCTAAAAAAAAACTAAAAAGTAGAACGGCTATAATATTTTCGTTCAATTATCTGTGAACTTATTGAAAAATATCTTTAGTTATAAAAGACTTGTTTTATGTACATCATTGCGTTCAAATTCTAAAGGAATGTCTGCGGTGAGTGAGATCTCGTTCAGTGTAACCCACTTGGTGGGAGATTGGAGGAGAGAAGACGAAAAACAATGCGCTGTGTCAAATGTTACACCGAACAAAAACGAGGCCATTTAAATGATGATTTAAAGCTCATCTTGTAATTCAATTTCCGGAAGAGAGGTAAGATAAATATTTACATATTTTATATATTCTTTATTACTAAAGAGTTTTCTTTTCAAACAAGCTAATTTTAAATGAGTTTTTTAAAAAAAAAAATTGGGGTAATGAACGAGGTTCGAGTTTTCAAGGCGTGGTATTTGAAGGGTTAAGAAACAAGTCTGGGTCAGGGTGGAGCCGTGGATGGCGGCAGAAGTGCACCACCTTAGTCTTGGCCAAGAAAAACCCAAACCTGTGCGCTTCGGCATAGCGAGAGACGCGGTTCAATGCCTGTTGGAGTCGACGCTCCAGAGTTGGCATCTGGGCCGCGCCAAAAGAGATCGAAAGGTCGTCCACGTAGAGCGTAGCGAGAACATCTTTCGGCAGCACCGAGGTGATGCCGTTGATGATCAGGGCAAAGAGTGCGACACTGAGGACACTTCCCTGCGGGACACCCTCTTCCTGCTCCTTTGGGCCGGAGAGGGCTCCCCTTACCCGTACACGAAATCGACGATCTCGCAAAAATTAAGATATAAACATTGGGAGTCGTCTCATCGCCCCCATCGTGTGGAGAGTCTCCATGATACAGTATCGCCATGCGGCATCATAGGCCTTGTCCAGATCGAAAAACACCGTGGCGTAGGAAAGCCTCGCAGACGGTCAAGATCTGAAGACGTCATTTGGCAGATCAAAAATTGCATTCGCTTGGCAGCAAATGACCCAAGAAGGGTTGTAGGGGTATGGGGGTGAATTAGTCCCATTACACCTAAGGGCTAGTTTATTGGTGCGTAAACTGCCTCGACCCCATAATCACGCCCCAACACCGTTCACCCCTCAGGCCTCGTACAACCTGCGGACGTTAAGAGCCGTTGTCCATTGAAGTTTGAAAGGCTCTCCTTTGACAGGGTATGAAGTAGCAGTTGGTCATGTCATTAATACTAAATACGAAAACAGCGAATTGATAATTAATTGGATTTTATCTTTTTCTTTTAAGGGGCTATCTGGCGACTGCCAACTTGGGCATAAGTCGCCGCAAACAAACAGCCTAGTTCTAGGCTACTTTAAAACAAAATTTTGAAAAAAAAAGGTAAAAAGGGAAGATGACAATTAGGAAGCAAGCTCCTGCGTCGGGGGGAAGGTCCCCCCCCCCAGCACAGGAGCGTGCGACCTACAAAGAAAACCAATAACAAAAAAAACAAAACCTAATTAAATAAAAGGGAGAAGGCCGGCCTCCCCCAAATTGTCAACAAGTCCACCAGTCAATGTGCACGCACTCGTCCCGAGTACAAAGGACAGGCGGTAGCGATCCCGCCCATCCCGGTACCGGGACAGGTAACGTGCGCGAAGATCACCCAGGCTGGGAGATTCGACAAGAATGTGCCGAACAGTTTGGGGGACGACGCAGTCGTCGCAATAGGGCGCAGGCGAGCGCTCCATCAAATAGCGATGCATCACACGAGTGTGTCCGATTCGGAGACGACAGAAAGCGACCTGCAGCCGTCGCGGCATTGGGGGATAGGTCCATGGAAACAGTCGCAGCGCAATGGCACGCAACTTTAAGTTCCCCTGGACCGTCTCCCATCTTCTTTGCCAAGCAGTCCGAACAGCTGCCCGTATGCCTGCGATGTAGTCAGTGTGAGGAAGAGCGAAACGCTGGTCCGGTGGCAAAGTCCTCGCGGACTCTTTAGCGCCCTCATCGGCGCGCTCATTCCCCGCAATTCCTACATGTCCAGGAACCCTGCAGAAGATAATCTCAACATCTGCCCGGCTCGCCAAAACCGTGGCGTCACGGATATCGCGAACCAGGGGATGCGGAGATTTCAATGCCCCGAGAGCACTCAGGGCGCTTTGTGAGTCGCTATAGATCACAATCCGGTCTCCGAACCGGGCACGTAGCGTAATCTCCCGTACCGAGTGGTTATATTAACACCAGCTCGGCCGTGAAGACAGACGCAGTGCCTGGTAGAGCCCTGCTGACTTCAAACAGAGGGAATACGGCGTGGAAGCCGACCCCCTTTTCGGACTTGGAGCCATCCGTATACACTGGCACGGTTCCAGCGTGACACGAGGTGTGCTCCAAAAAGGTCGAACGCAATACTCCAGCACCGTACAAGCTTTGGGAGCAGAGGCGTGGCGACAAATAGCCAAATGTGGTACCCTCCATGGTGGCGTCCTTGGCAGAACCAGGTGCGCTACCGGCCCGAGAGCTATACATAGCTCTCGAAGGAGTTTCCTAGCCCTAAACCCTAAGGGCTTAGGGTATGCCAGGCGTCTCTCGGCGGCATAGGCACCGTCGAGATCAGCTGCAGATGCAGTGAGAGCGGAAGGCACCGGTCGCAAGGCGAAGGCCGGAGTGGTGGATCGAGTCCACCTTCCGCAATAAACGCTCGGCTGCGGATGCATAAAACTCACATCCGTAGTCGAGCTTCGAAGGAACAAAGGATCGATAAAATGTAAGGCAGTAGCGCTATCAGCGCTCCAAGCACTGAACGTCACGGAACGGAGATATAATTAATTGGAGATTTCAAAGAGGTGTAGATTATTAGGACATGAGAACGCACGAGTTTCTCTAGGCAGTGAATGTAATAATGATAGTTACCACCAACGTCTATGTTTGCCCATGCTACCATGCTATAGCTGACTACCCGGGCTCACTGGTACCAAGTGCGTTCCCCTTCCCCGCCCTTGCGGGGATTTTAACTAGAAAAGGAAATTAAACCAAAGAAATTTAAAAAATTCATCCATTACACAGACCAACACATTTTTTTATTGACTTAACCGAGAATTTCTTTAGAATTCGAAATTCACATTGAATTTTGTCGATCATGTCAGGTTTTAGCTTCAAAGCATACTTCATTTTTTTAATAAAAATGATTACAAGTAGCAAACAAATTTATTAATTATATAAATGGCATTAGCGGATTTTAAAATATGTTAGACAAATGTAGTAACATCAACTGAATTTAGTAAATTACACTGATTTTCAATTAAGAAAATTTCGCTTGTAAGACTTTGCAGTGATCTATTTCTTCGACAGTCTTTTAAGTTATTATATGAAGTTGAAAACTCAATTTGTTCATCATTTAGGTTACCAAGATTCAGGGAATTTATCAAAATGATTCAATAAAATGAAGGTGCTCATGTTGCAGCCCAGGCAATGAGAATCTGCAAGCTTTATTTCAACAAGATCTTTGTAATTTTCAGCGTTTTTATTCCAAAGAAAAATCGTGACTCGCTTAAACAACTTAAGCGAAGTCTTCTGAATCCGTGTTGGCTAACGTAATTATGTTTAACGAATGTTAGGAATTTTTTCGCAATGTGAGAGAAGAATATGATCGCCATAAAGCGGTAGGAATCATTTACCTTGATTCTTAAAAGGCATTCGATTTGGAAATATTTTGAGTGCAAGAGTTAACGAGATAGCATATAGAGAACTGGCTTACAGACCATAAACAACGTGGCAATAAGTGGAGAATCGTATGACTGGGCCAAAATCACTAGCGGTATACCTCAGGGGATCAGTCTTGGGTGTTGCATTATTCGTTCATTGTAAACGTCAGATTCAAGAATATTAAGCAAGATTGACATGTTCGCGGACGATAATAAACTTGGTCATATAGCAGAACACGACTCTGATACAGGGAAAATACAAGACAAACTAAATCTTTAATTGGTCGGTCATATGGCAGGTGAATTTTAATCTTAAGTAAAAAGTAATTCACATCGGCACTCTAAATGGAATCTTTCGTTACACTGGAGAACAAAATTTTCGTTGTTTCACATCTGACAGTTGGGTTTTTTTTTAACCAACTTTTGGCCTCTGAATCGAAAAATAGCGTTTTTCTGTATCACGTGATTTTTTTTAGTTACAAGGTACTCTCTCTCTTTATATATATATATATATATATATATATATATATATATATATATATATATATATATATAAAGATACCGCATCTAACAAATGTGTGCTGCTTTTATATAACGTTTTAACAATTTGCATATACTCTAAAACAAAAGATTGTTTGATGTAAAGTCTGTAAAAATTTATCTTGTTCGTACAAAGGATATTGTTACTGTAAGTCAAATTGTATGAAAGTAGTTAAGGCAAGTACATTTATAGCTTTTCATGGTGTGGTCAATATGTGGACAATTACTTAATCTTCTAACAGTAGTCAGCTTACATATTTACATCCTAGCTACTCTGATACACTCCACGAGTTCCAAATCTTGGAATTGTTCACCTAGCTCAGGGGTCCCCAATCTGCAGCCCGCGGCCACTTGTCAAAATTAACATTGAGTGCGGTCCGCCAGACTAACAAAATCTACGACTGTGCACAGATCACAGATGACAACTTGGAAGACGTTCTCTTGCTAAGTGTTTTTTCCATTACCCCTGATTTTGATTATTTTTGTGCTGAGAAATGTTACCAGGTGTCTCATTAATAAATTCTTTGATTTTTTTTTATTGGTGCGGCCCTCGAACCCTCTAGGACTTGTCGATGCAGCCCGCGGTACTCTGCGGGTTGGGGAACCCGCAGAGTATCGCTGACTTCACTAATGTTTTCCGGTAAGTTAACAAGATGGCTATGCGGAAAATGCAACTTGATGCTCATGTTGCAACCGAGCGTTTTGTAGCTCTCCACTAGTTTCTGGAGAAGGTCTAATTTTTTGCTCTTGTGTTTCCAAGAAAGTTCTGGACAAGGTATTTGAATGACAACCAAGCATTCTTTCCGATTTTTAACATTATCCCCATAAAATGTTGATCTTTGATGAGCTGCCGAATCTGTTGACCGTCCGCAAGCATTGCTGATTGCTCGTAATGATAGCAACCAATTGTATATAGCTATCGGAAATGCCAATATAACTAATTAACCATGGATTTGAATCTTAAAATCCCATTCATTACACTTTGTTCATTGAAGGATATACTCATATTATGCGTAAATTTAAATTTAGAAACAGCTTTCCTTTCGAATTAAATTTAAGTCTTTCCTAATAACTTAGAATTAGCTCACCTGCCATCACAACTTCCGTTTGTTTTTCCCAGGATGCATCTTTATCAACCGTGATGCTGGTGTCTGCCTCTTCATTCGTTGCCACGTCAATTGTGCTCACCCACTGAAAATAAAATGTAGTGTACTACCACACTAAACTTCCTGATTTTTCCCCCCATCAATGATTAAGAGTAATTTTCCCCATTGATGGGATTCAAATTGGCTACCACGATTAGTCATGATAGTTGAGGGGACACCAAAATGAGCAACCCATCCTGATAGGAAGGCTCGAGTGATAGTGGGATCTCTGATGTCTGGAAAAAGAACCGGATCTGGTCAACTGGTGAAAAGATCGATCGTGGTGGGCCCTCAAGGGGGGCGCAGTTCGAGGACGGAATCCTTCTGGATATTGTAGCCAACCTTGCCTAGATTGCTGAATAAAGATATATCCGGACACTCAAAGGCTAAAAGTTTCCAAATAGATGTGTTTCGTCACCAAACTTAGTTCATCGCCAGTGATGCTTTTTGGTCGTCTTTTAGCAAGTGTATCAAATGAAGTGGTCCATTTCTAGGTACAAGCCATCTATCGCCCTTTTGAGTACTGCAGTCACTAATATCAATGCCACAACAGGCTGTATGTGCCGTGAGAAACGTTTGTATCACTGATTCTGGGTTAAAAATCGTACCAAAGCCACTTAGAAAAGAACAACTGCGTGGACCTCAACTTGGCTTTTCAAGTGACCTTTTTCTGTGCCATCAACCATCCGTTCCTATCCCATTTTAGAGTTCTGTGATGGTGGGACTGGTCAACTAAAGACTCTTAACCACAAACTTTCTTCGATATATATATTTTTAGCCCATCTGGCGACTGCCTGCTTGGGGTATAAGTCGCCGTACAGGAGACAGCCTACTACTAAGCTATATTAAGAAACAAAGAAAAAACTATGTAAATAACAAATAACGCTAAAAAGGAGAAGGGCTAAAAAAATAAGAAAAAGCAAGGAGGCGCGCTCAGGCGTCGGGGGTAGACCCCCCCCCGTCCCCTCCAAGCAGGAACATGAATCCTACAAATAAAAGCCCGTCAAATAAAGAGGAGGAGGAAACAGTAGCGGCGAAAAAGCAGGCAACTTTAAGTTCCCCTTGATCGTCTCCCATCTTCTTTGTCTAGAAGCCCGGAGAGATGCCCGTATTCCTGCCAATTAATCGGGGTGAGGAAGAGCGGAGCGCTGGTCTGGTCGTCCAATCAGCGGAGACTCTTTAGCGCCCTCATTCCCCGCAATTCCTGCATGTCCAAGAACCCAGCAGAAGATAATCCACCAGGTTAACCAAAACCGTGGCGTCATGGATATCGCGAACCAGGGATGAGGAGATTCTAATGCCACGAGAGCACTCAGAGCGCTTTGTGAGTCTCTATAAATCACGATCCGATCTCAGAGCAGGGTACGTCGCGTTATATCCCGTACCGAGAGGTCTATTGGAACCAGCTCGGCCGTGAAGACAGACACAGCGCCTGGCTGAGCCCCGATGACTTTAAACAGAGGGAATACGGCATGGAAATCGACCCCCTTTGGGACTTGGAGCAATCAGTGTACACTAGCACGGTTCCAGCGTGACACAAAGTGTGCTCCAAAAAGGTCAAACACAATACTCCCAGCGCTGTAGAAGCTTTGAGAGCAAAGGAGTGGTGACAAATAGCCAAAGGTGGTACCCTCCAGGGAGGCATCCTGGGCAGAACCGGATCGCCACCAGACCGAGAGCTATACCTAGCTCTCTAAGGAGTTCCCTAGCACTAAACCCAAAGGGCTTAGGGTATAACTGGCGTCTCTCTACGGAATAAGCACCGTCGAGATTAGCTGCGGATGCACTGAGAGATGTTGACGACTGAAGGAGGCGCCGGGCTGGCGCGTACAGGGCAATAATGCACTGTGCACGGCGCAGAGCGAGTGTCATCTCCCCAGAATCGACAAATAGGCTCTCAATTTGCGAAATGCGGAAAACACCGGTGGCCAGGCGGTGGATCGAGTCCACCTTCCGCAATACATGCTCGGCTGCGGATGCATAAAACTAGTGCGTAGTGGAGTTTCGAACGAACAATGGATCGATAAAAAAGTCACGGAACGAAAAAAAAACAAGGCGCAGTTACAAAAGCCCCTAAGGCTGGGAATATGAGCCTCCCAAGACCAAGGAAACGGTGCAAGTCCACCAATTCCAGGCGCACCCAATTGAAAAATAATTCGGTCAGGAGGGAGCCATGGATGGCGGTAGAAATTAACCACCTTAGTCTTAGCCAAAGAAATCCGAAGCCTGTGCGCTTCGGCATAGCGAGACGTGTTTCAATGCCTGTTTGGAGTCGACGCTCCAGAGTTGGCATCTAGGCCGCACCAAAAGAGATCGAAAGGTCGTCCGCGTAGAGCGTAGCGAGAACATCTTCCGGGAGCACCAAGAGGATGCCGTCGATGCGCAGGGTAGAGTGTGACACTGAGGACACTTCCCGGCGGGACACTCTTCCTGCTCCATTGGGTCGAAGCGGGCTTCCCCACCCTTACGCGGAATCGATGATCTCGCAAAAATTCAGATATAAAAATTGGGAGGAGTGCCCTCACCCCCATCGTGTGAACAGTGTTCATGATACTGTATCACCATGCGGTATCATAGGCATTCTCTAGATCGAAAAACACCGTGGCGTAGTGCTGTTTACGAAGGAAGGCATCACAGACGGCATTTTCCTGTCGGAGCAGAGCATCCGATGTGGAGTCGAACTTGCGGAAGCCGCACTGTGCAGAAGACAGATGGCCTCCACTGTACAGAAAAAGGCGAATACAACATTTGCCAATTTCTTCATCAACTTGTAAACGCAGAAAGTTAGAGAGATTGGGCGATAACTGGTCGGGCTAGAATGATATATCCCTGGTTTGCAAAAGGCGAGCTCAGTAGCGACTGGCCAGGAATCTGGGAAAATACCCTCTACCCAAATCTTGTTGAAGAAATCTAACAAAGGCCATGCCTGCCTCGCTCACCCAGATGTCGAAGCATGGCGTACGGGGCATCTTCCGGACCAGGGGGCGGTGTCCGCGCACGAACCGAGAGCGGATCGCAACTCACTCACAGTAAACTTGTCTTTGAAGGGTTCTCCGCCTCTGTGGGTAAAGAGCAGTCGGCTGCCTTCCGGAAACTCACGACGTGCAGTAAATAATGGCGAAGCAGCAACCATGCTAGATAAAGTGGAAAAAGCAGTCGCGAAGGCTTGCGCCAGGGACGCGGGGTCCGATATTACGGTCTCCCAATCCTCCTGGAGTAATGTAGGGGGTCCTGCGATGACTTGCACCGAATCCTTTTGAATCGCTTGGACAGCTCTGCTAAAGGGGTCTTTCCCATTAAGTTGAGACCCTTATGCCCGGAGGGAAGAGAAGATGGCGTACTTCGAAATATACCGGAAATTAGCCCTAGCCCGACGAAATTCACCGAAGGGGAAATCGTTCGGGCGGCGCTTATAGCGTATGTAGGCATAACGCTTCTGTTTGAGGGCCGTCTCATACTCTGCTTAATACCACGGCAGTGGTCGGCGTGCAAAACGGCGTGCGAAACGGGAGGAAAAGACTCGCATGGCGAGCCCAACCTCCCCCAATAAGTCCTCGAAGGCGACAGCGCCTTAAGCGCTTTGTCCGGCCAACAGCACCCGGGGTTCTGCCTCCGGGAAGCGTACGGCCATTCCCGTGAGGGTCTTCAATACGAGGAGGGCCCCCACGTCTCCTCCGAGCTAGGCCTGAAGGGCATATTCCTTCAATTGAATTGCCGTGGACTCCGGGCCAACTGGGAGGAGCTGCGGAGGCTCGTCTAGTCCTGTTCTCCGTTAGCTATCTTTCTTCAGGAGACCATGCTAGGCGCGTGCCCCCTGCTCGCCCTCCCGGGATATAAGGGTCTTGCGACCCCACCACCACGAGATGGCCGGGCTGAGGGATGGGCGGTTTACACCCGGCATGATGTCTCCGTTCTTCCTTTCGCTTTAGATACCTTCTTTCAGGCAGTGTCTGTGCAGCTGCACCTGAATAGGAGGTATACTATAATTTCTGCGTACATTCACCGTCAGTTCACTTTGACGCGGGGGACTTCCACCGTGTTGTGGCACGGTTGCCGAGACCCTTTCTCTTGCTTGGAGATCTGAACGGCAGGCATCCTCTCTGGGGAGATTACTCAATAAATTCCAGGGGACAAGTCCTTGCCGATCTGATCGAAGAGCTTTAGATGGGTGTCCTAAACGTGGATGAGTTTACGCATCCCTGTCCGAGAACCGCTTGATTTTCTTGCCTTGACCTATTTTTGTGCTCTTCGGAGGCACAGCCTGATTTTGATTGGGGGGTGGACGATGACCTCCATGGTAGTGATCACTTTCCCATTCAAATATCATTTTCAGAGCAACTGCCGCCTGAGAGACCACCTCGGTGGTGCTTGGCGCGTGCGCGGTGGCCTGCATTTCAGGAAATGACTGAATTCTCTATCTCAGTCGAGGAGTTTAGATCGGTAGATGAGGCCGTTGAGTTCTGTTCCGGCAGGCTTATCGCTGCGGGCCTGACTACTATTCCTAGAACGTCTAGCCATTTTGCACGCCGACCACTCCCATGGTGGTGGGCCGATGTGAGACGGCCCTCAAACAGAAGCGTTATGCCTACAAGTGCTATAAGCGCCGCCCGAACGATTTCACGGTCGCTGAATTTCGTCGGGCTAGGGCTAATTTCCGGTATATTTCGAAGCACGCCACCGCTCTTCTTCGCGGTAAGACCCCTTTAGCAGAGGTGTGGAAGCGGGTCAAGTTCTCGCAGGACCCCCCTCCCGTTCTCCAGGAAAATGGGACCGCAATCTCGGACCCCGCGTCCGTGGCGGAATCCTTAGAGACGCTTTTTCCGCATTCTCTAGCCGAGATACCGCTCCGACAGCATTCAATGCACGTAGTGATATCGCGAAAGGCCGCCGGCTGGACTTTACCTCAAGAGGAGGAGAACCCTTCAACGACAGGTTTACTCTGAGTGAGTTGCGCTCCGCTCTCGCTTCGTGCGCGGACATCTCCCATGGTCCGGACGATGTCCCGTACGCAATGCTTCGACACCTGTGTGAGCGAGGCATGACCTTTCTCTTAGATTTCTTCAACAGGATCTGGGTGGAGGGTCTTCTCCCAGATTCCTGGCGAATTGCTACTGTGCTCGCCTTTCGCAAACCGGGGAGAGATCACTCGACTCCGACCGGTTTCCGCCCAATCTCTCTAAGCTTTTGCGTGTGCAAGTTGATGGAGAAATTGGTAAATGTTAGACAGCCTTTTTCCTGGACAGCGGAGGACATCTGTCGTTTGCACAGTGCGGCTTCCACAATTTCCACTCCACGTCGGATGCTCTGCTCCGACTGGGAAAATGCCGTCTGCAAGGCATTCCTTCGTAGACAGCACTACACCACGGTGTTTTTCGATCTCGAGAAGGCCTATGATACCACATGGCCATACGGTATCATGGAAGACTCACACGATGGGAGCGAGGGGACGCCTCCCAGTCTTTATATCTGAATTTTTGCGAGATCGTCGATTCCGCGTACGGGTGGGAGGAGCTCTCTCCGGCCCAGAGGAGCAGGAAGAGGGTGTCCCGCAGGGAAGTGTCCTCAGTGTCACTCTCTTTGCCCTGAGCATCAACAGCATCACATCGGTGCTGCCAGAAGATGTTCTCGCTACGCTCTAAGTGGACGACTTTTCGATCTCTTTTGGCGCGGCCCAGATGCCAACTCTAGAGCGTCGAATCCAACAGGCATTGAACCGCGTCTCTCGCTATGCCGAAGCGCACAGGTTTGGGTTTTCCTTGACCAAGACTAAGGTGGTGCACTTCTGCCGCCATCCACGGCTCCACACCGACCCAGATTTGTTTCTTAATGGGGTACACCTGGAAGTGGTTGAGTCGCACCGTTTCCTTGGTCTTGTATTTGACCGGCGCCTCACCTAAAAGTCTCATATTCGCAGGCTTAGGGTCTCTTGTACCCGCACCATGGATATTCGCCGTTCCGTGACGTTCAGCGCTTGGGGTGCTGATAGGGCTACTGCCTTACTATTTTACTCATCCTTTGTTCGTTCGAAGCTCGACTACGGATGCGAGTTTTATGCATCCGCAGCCGAGCGTTTATTGCGTAAGTTGGATTCGATTCACCAAACCGGCCTTCGCCTTGCGACCGGTGCTTGTTGGTCGATGCTCGAGGGATGCCACTCGCTCTGCGCCGCGTGAGGTGCGGTACATCACTCGCCTGTAGGCGCGAGCCGGCGCCTCCCTCAGTCACCAACAGCTCTCACTGCATCCGAAGGTGATCTTAACGATGCCTATGCCGCCGAAAGACGCCAGTCATACCCAAAGCCCTTTGGGTTTAGGGCCAGGAAACTCCTTCGAGAGTGGCGTGGCGTCCGTCTAGCACGCCACCCTGGAGGGTACCACATTTAGCTATTTGTGGCCACGCCTCTGCTCCCAAAGCTTGTACGGCGCCGGGAGTATTGCGTTCCACATTTTTGGAGCACATCTCGTGTCACGCTAGAACCGTGCCAATGTATACGGATGGCTCCAAGTCCCAAGAGGGGGTCGGCTTCCACGCCATATAACCTCTGTTTGAAGTCAGCGGGGCTCTGCCAGGCGCTGCGTCTGTCTTCACGGCCGAGCTGGTGGCAATACACCACTCGGTGCGGGAGATTTCGCGACCTGCCCGGTTCAGAGACCGGATTGTGATCTATAGCGACTTACAAAGCGTCCTGAGTGCTCTCGGGGCATTGAAATCTCTGCATCCCCTGGTTCGCGATATCCGTGACGCCACGGTTTTGGCGAGCCGGGCGGATGTTGAGATTATCTTCTGACGGGTTCCTGGACATGTAGGAATTGTGGGGAATGAGCGCGCTGATGAGGGCGCTAAAGAGTCCGCGAGGACTGCGACTGGACCAGCGTTTCGCTCTTCCTCACACCCACTACATGGCAGGAATACGGGCAGCTCTTCGGACTGCTTGGCAAAGAAGATGGGAGACGGTCGAAGGGAACTTAAAGTTGCGTGCCATTGCGCCGCGACTGTTCCCATGGACCTATCCTCCAATTCTGCGCCGGCTGCAGGTCACTCTCTGTTGTCTCCGAATCGGACACACTCGTGTGACGCATCGCTATTTGATGGAACGCTCGCCTACGCCCTATTGTGACGACTGCGTTGTCCTCCAGACTGTTCGGCACATTCTTGTCGAATGTTCCACTCTGGGTGATCTTCGCGTACGGTACCTGTCCAGGTACCGGGATGTGCGGGGTCGCTACCGCCTGTCCCTTGTACTTGGGACGAGTTCGTGCACATTAACTTGTTGACTTGTTGACTTTTTGGGGGAGGCCGGGCTTCTTCCCTTTATTTAAGAATGTTCTATTTATATATTGTTTTCTTTGTAGGTTGCATGCTCCTGCACCGGGGTGAGGGGGACCTCCCCCCCGATGCCGGAGATTGCTTCGTAATTGTCAAGTTTTTCACATTTTTATCATTATGTTTTCATATTTTTATTTTAAAGTAGCCTAGTCCTAGGATGTCGTGTTTCCGGCGACTTATGCTCAAGTGGGCAGTTTCCAGATGGGTAATATAAAAAAAAAACTAAAAAAAAAAACGACCTAAGCTCCTCGACTGTGACAGAAATACGTAACACCGCGCCAAGCACGACCGGGGCGGGCTCTTTGGCGGCGCCGGCCCAGAAATATTTGAATGGAAAGTGATCACTACCATAGGTCATCGATCACCCCCACTAAAATCAGGTTGTGCATCCGGAGAGCACAAAGATATATCGAGACAGAAAAATAAAGTGGTTCTTAGGCAGTGATGCGTAACCTCATCCATATTTACGACACCTATGTCCAGCTCCTCGATCAGGTCGGCAAGGACTTGACCACTGGGATAAATCAAGTAGTCGTTCCAGATGGGGTGTCTACCATTTAGATATCCGAGCAAGAGAAAGAGCCTCGGCAAACGTGTCACGACGCGACAGAAGTCTCCTGCGTCGAAGTTGGCTGACAGTGGAATGTTCAGTTGCAGAGCTACTCGTTGAAACGAAGTATCAAAAGCGAAGAGAAGAACGGAGACATCATCCCGGGTGTAAATCGAGCCTCCTCCCTCCCGCTCGGCCCCCATCCCGTGGTGGTGGGGTCGCAAATCCCTTATACCCCCCCGGGGGGGAGCATAATGTACGCGCCCAGCAACGTCTCCTACAAAAAAATAACTAAGAGGTAACGGGACGAGTCGAGCCCCCGCAGCTCCTCCCAGTTGACCCAGAGTCCGCGGTAATTCCATTGAAAGAATATTCCTTCCAGGCCTAGCTCATGAGATGCGGGGGCCCTCTTCCAAGAGAAGGCCGTCACGGAAATGGCCGTACGCTTTCCGGAGGCAGAAATCTGGGCGCTGTTGGCCGCGCAATGCGCAATCGCGTTCAAGGACTTATCGGCGGAGGTTGGACTTCATACGCCTCGAACCCTTAGGAAAGCTGCGGTTTCGGATGCGGGGGTCCCTCTTTTGGAGGATCCACCTTCTCCGAGCCACCCAGGCTACCACTGGGTGTGGGCAAAGGAGCCGAAGCTCCTTTAGTGCTGTCCTCTTTTCGGGGGGCAGCTTTCTGAACGCCGGAAGAATGCCTCAAGACCCTTTTCAGGAGGGTTGCCTCCTGTGAGTATAACGACTCGGCGGAGGGGCGCGGCCGTCGCCTTAGGCGAAACGGTCACCCCGCAGGGAGTTAGGGGAACCCTGGTTTTAGCGGGACTGGGGGGGAACCCTTTTGTACCGCTAGCTATAACAGGTGAGCGCCGGGGGTGTGTAGAACCCCAAGAATGGTTCCGAAATGGCTCGAAAAAGACCGTTCTCATAGGCATGGAGCAGAAGGAGTCTTTCTAAGCATTAAGATATAGGAGGTCCCAGGCAAAGCCGGGAGCGGCAGGGCCAAGTCCTTAGCCTCGCGAAATAAAAGGCGATCCTGGGCCTGAACGGCCAAGATTTCATTGTCAAGGATACACACCACATTGCGTCGCAGATGCGTGGTGGGGCTATCCGCAATTGACACACTTGGCCACACACGATTTGGACTTATCGTGTGAGTCACTGGAGCAACTTACAGACTTCGGGTAACCTCGACTTTGCACATCGACAGGAGCGATTAGTATGGCCGAAGCGGTGAAAGTGGTAGCAGCTCTGCAGCAACGGCACGAATGCCTTCACGCAGTTGTAATACCAACCGGCACCCACCGACTCAGGGAGCTTGTCACAGTCGAACGTGACCAAAGAGTGTAGGTGTGGGTGTCGAGGCCCCTTCCCGTTTTTTGATCACACGTTTAACCTTGACAGCCCCGTGGTCGGCCAGCTTTAAGGTGATGTCATCTATTGAGTACTCCAAGAGTTGTCTCGCATAAACAACTCCTTTCACGAAGTTCATGGTAGAGTGCGGCGTCACAGGCGTGCCATCAAGTGTCCGAAGGGCATTCATGGCCACCTCGGAGCGATTCGACTCATTCGCCATAAGGCTCCCGTCCGAGAAACGGGTCACCTTCGGCTATCTACCAATCATACTAGCTAGAGCTCTCCTCTGATGGATCATGTTGCCCTTAGCCAACAGGCTGCCATCAATGAGGCGAATAACAAGAGAGCGTTTGAAACCAGCTGGCTCGAAAACGGCAGATAGCCTCTAAATGAGGGGCCCCGACGTAATCGAGGCTCCGCTCTGCCCAGTTGTGGTCTTCCTTTGTTACTCCCCACCAGGGGAGCACTGGGCCGGACGTGCTGATCTTGGCTTGGTCGCTTGCCAAAGCGTCAACAACCCTGTCCGTCCCCGTGGCTCCCGTGGAAGGAGAAGAGCCCTTACTCTACGTCTTTTTTGACATTTTTTTAGGGAGCACATCTGGCGACTGCCTGCTTGGGCATAAGTCACCCTACACTCTTTTTATGAGGGCATGGAATGAACCCGCTTCTTCCCTCTGCCAGCAGGAGATTGACTGGCCTCAGCAAGATCCTTTTCTGAGATGGAGAAGGACTTGGCTGTCACAAGGGGCACAAGCAGTACGAGACCACTCCTCTCCTTGTAAAGCCTTTGATACCCTAGCAGTCTGAGGAGGACCTAGCACAGGGGCGGACTCGGTGTTTGGCACCGAGCCCAGGTTCGTCCCCATGGAAGGTCCTGCCGTCTGGGACTGGGTTGCCTCAGGGACCATGTCAATTTCAGTGGGGAGCCTCCCTGTGGACACAAACGGTGACCCCCTCTAAGCCAAATATGCGAGCCCGCAGGTCTTTGGACGGAAGAGGCCGACGGGGTCTGTCTTCTCTCCTACCCATAAGGAGGTTGGCCCTATCGTGCAGCTTCCACTGAGAACGGTCAATT